>JABFDZ020000118.1:26972625-26982863 GCA_019775955.2 Pollimyrus isidori | reverse complement strand
CTACTAATCAGCCTCTCTTGCATGCAACCCGATACGGGATCCGCGGGTGACGTCATCCCTCGCGATCACCGGTTACACATTGTTGACGATTTTCCGCTTTTCTTTGGTGTATATATAATCTCATTTAATTCTGAGTTCTTAACTCAGAAATTCTCAGTTCTGAATTTATGTGCATACTCAGAACAGCATGTTTAGAGAGACGTTACTTATTTAAGAAAAAATATGATTAATCCTCCTCAGCCATGAAGTGGATTATTAAATTCTTTTGACATTTTTCCCATCACTCTTTGCTCGAAGTGAAATAATGTATGTTTAAAATAAGGATTAAAATGATTGTAAATGCCATCCGTTCATTTCTAGGCTTTCCGGGCCCAACTGTCCTGTCCCTGTCATACCAATATTAATTTTTCTAGATTTGCATAATATGCTTGTTTTTATTGTCACAGTACTGTTATGTATTTACAGTATGCAAGTTGATGCAAGTTTATACAAAGGTGTTTAGCACTGCAGTTGTAAATATGTTATATTTCAATTTTAAGCCTTCTGGGAATTTTTATAATCCTGTAGCGAGGAATCATATCAATGCCTGTATTTCCGGACTAACTCAGCCAAGTGTTCCTCGAATCTGCTCAGTCCGATCAGAGAGGGTAGAAAAGGTGTCTATTTACAATCTTTGGTCCCACCGGCTTCCTGACCCTCTTCTACTGCACACCTGGCCAATAAGCGTTGAAGCTGCATTTGCGTCACTGACTAGTTTTCTATGAGTGGTGTGTGTTCTCATGCGCGCCCCCCCCCCCGACACTGTCTGCGCGCCCCCAGCCTCAGTGACAAAATGTGCGTCACCCCCACGGTGGAGCAACTGCAGTAAGTACAAACCAGCGATAGATGTGAGTCACGCTCCTTCCTGGCAGGAGCAGTCCTGGGCATTAATATACTCTGCTCAAATCCTGGAGATCTCCCAACACTGTGGGCCTTCACTGCTTGCCGGCATGACATTGCTTGTGTTGAGCGTGTTAATCATAAAATACGATAATTAGATACCTGAACCATAAATCTTACATCTTACCAGGTTATTAGTATATGTCCGTATGCACTAGGCTAATTGTTGGTTAATATCTGAGCTTGAGTAATGCCTTAGATAAAACATTTAAGATTAGTCATTTTTTTTCTAGAAAACATACTTTGATTTTTGTGTGTATTGATTATCTTAGTCTTCGGTTTTGTTGATTTACAAAGAGACATTACACACATCCATTCATGTTTCTAAAAACTTTAATTGCCAAAGGTAGATAATTGCAGTTGTATTTGCAATACAAATGAAAAGTATATTAAGTATGCACAAATATTACTCTGAAGGTGGTGGCTGCACTGGATTTCTCCACCCTCTTCTGAGAATTTCATGTATTTTGTTTCTTTTTTATGTTTCAGTATAATAGCAGCATTTTTTCCCGCGTTATCTAAAATTCTTTTTTTTCTTTGTTTCATCACCATTTTCCCCACGGCATTGTTTGCGACTGCACTGCATTACACAATATTGCAAACAGCAAGCCGTTCACTAGCACTTAATAAAACTACACATTTCTAAATATATGGAAACCTTTAAAAGCCCACCCTTAGTGTACAACACTCACTTTAACTACCATGTTTAGTAGATCAGATTATCCTTCCCCAAGGCTATGTAAAGGCCATTTCCCAGACTTCTGTGGATTTGCTACTGGCTCCTGAATTGCTTCACTCATCTGGGTTGTCCCTGGATACAATGACAAGCAGACCCTCTGCGATCCAGAGCCTGTTTTTATTAGGACACTCTTCTCCTTTCTTTTCATTCGGGTTCATGTAAGAGGCGTCATTAGAGTTGCAGCTGTTCGCCTCATCTTTTAAGCACAAAAAGCTTCGCTACGAGGGGAGAAATGGGAAATTGCACTTTAAGGTATGACAGCTGAATTGTGGAAGAAGAGGAGACTAATGATGGGCTGTCATTTTGAGTTACTACCAAAAGGGCGCCATAATTGATCGTCAAACCCATTTTTTTCCCTTTCAAAAGCTTTCTAGTGGTAAGAACATAGGCAAACAAAAAGCCACCATACCAACAATAAACTTTTATCAGCGGCACATTGATGGTAGAGAAACTTCATCAGTTTCTAAATATCATTGAGAAATCATATCCATTAAAGGAAGAGACAGCTACTGAAAACAGTCCTATGTCTTGGGAAACATTTGGAACCTGCTGACCCCTTTGGAAAAATATTGGGTCTATTTTTTTGTGATTTAAAAGTGGCAATCAACTACGATTTCGAAGGCACAATGCGAGTAAAGAAAGGTGTGGGCAAGTCATTGACCTTGCAATTATGTGACTAAATCATGGTTAATCAGGACCATTATCTTGAGTTATCTCTTGTTTCTCCATCTGCACACGCAGCATAGCCATAAAATTATATTGCCATTTCTTCTTTGAAATTTGCGTTACACTGGCTTCCCTTATTTCTCCAGCAAAACCATGCTAAGGTGAATTTAAATTACCCATAGCATGAATGGTGTGTGACTGTGCCCTGTGATGGGTTAGTGCCCCATCTGGGCACCATAGCTTTTAGCATAGGCTACAAACTTCTATGACCGTAAATAGGACAAGTGGGTACAGAAAATAAATGGATGGATGGATTATTGTTGCGTCTATTGACCCTCACTGAGGGTCTGACTGCCATGCAATAAAAGATGTATCTGATGTTTTTTGCATTTCAAAGATTCGCTGATTCAAGATGTGCTTTTCTGAAACCTCAGCAACTTACACAGTGTCTCTGTTGTTAGCATAATGTAGGGTTCTTCAAATCTGACCCTTGAATCCAAATCCAGGCCCTGTTTTCAGTTCTTCCAAGTAGTTATTTTAATAATTACTGCAGACAGGCCAGAGGCTTCACACCTGGCTCAGGGCTAAAAGAAGGTTGGAAAAATCATCAGGGTTCAGCCCTTGGCTGCCATGATTTGAGATGCCTTAACAAAATGGATGGTGCCAAAAGCTATGTATTTTGCATGTGCCCGTTGTTTCTCTGCCTGGAAGGCAATAAGGAGAACAGGGCCAGCTAAGGTGAATGAGCAGAGGGCAGAATCAGTTTTTTATGTAAAAACGTACAGAAGCAGACCTTCACAAGTGTACTGATTTATGGACGTTAGAGGTTCAGAAGAAGAGGCAGACAGCTGTGCATAGGTGTCCCAAATGCAGTTTAGGGAATCCACACGTGGGTACAAACTTCAGTCTATCAATCCCAGTCAACTGTGTGGTGAACATTGTGTACATTATACCCATGTATTGGTGAGGATAAATACCACATACACAGGAACAGGAAATCTACTGAAAAAAACATGCTAGAAGAGCATCCAATGGGCATCTCTTGAATGTGTTCTTTTGAGATTATGGGACGTTGTACACCAAATGAAATATAACTCGACAAAGACCCCTCAAGGAAGGTATCGAGAGAAACCACTCCACATGAAGAGAATGATATTTGAACACTGGAGTGACCATAACTAGTGCATTATAAGTCTGAGGTTTGCAGTTGACTTGTGGCATCTTATTTATAGCATTCTCCTCTGGAAGCATTTAGCAAGAAGTTGGACTTCTAGAAACACAACTGTGTTTCCGCACACCCCCTAAATTGTAGCCTCCTAACCTCTCACGGTGAAAAGGTAATGATACACCTCCAGACCTGCTGAACTTAAACACAACGAGCCACTGGAACTCTAAGATCAGGGTCGCCTGCCCTAGTGTAAGTTGAAATGGCATTATAAAGCACTCTGGAGAGCCCTATACAAACAGAAAAAGCAGAGTGTCACCCATGTGCATCCCATCGTTCCCAAGGCTAGACAAAACAACATATTGTTAAGCAAAGTATTCTTGTTTGCCTACCTACTGTACTATGTCTGCTAGTTTTTCGCTGGTGCAGTTACAACACTATATACACCAAAAATAAATAATTCCTCCACTGAAACCCTAACCCTAACCCTAGCCCCCCCCCCGAATTATGGTTTTACTGGGCTTATTTTAGAGGCACTGGTAGAACAAGGTGGGAGGGAGGAAGCAGTGCCCACTACTCCCAGTAGTGTTCTTCACTATTAAAAGCAGTGTGTTTCTGGCAGTAATTTTACTTGGAATGGGCATTTCAGGTAGAAATTCTACTCAAATTTCATGGGCAATTATTCCAATAATATTCCATTAGCCCACCCTCCCCCCACATTCCCACCACCCACAGAGAAATATTTCGGTATTTCCATATACAATGAAATGTTACTCATTCCAACAAAAGCATTAAAAAGTAAGTGAAACTCAAATTAAACTGAGGAGATAGCTGAAGTGCAGTAACATACAATAGCTTTTAATTGCCTGTGCCCTAGGCAGTCACGGCAAATGGTGATTGTTTATTTTAACAACACAATCCTAACAGCACTTGTTCCATAAAGGCTACTCCATTAATTTATTTACATATAAAATGATACGTCACCTTTTGCTGCGAAAGAAAAAGTCGAACCATTTAAAGTCGCCTTGAAATAGGGACAAATGATTCAGACTGTGATATTGATAAAGCAAAAATTGTATGAAAATAAATGAAAATAAACTATACAGCCAAATAGAACTTATTACCTACCAACAGAGCCTGTCTTTAACGGGAACAAAGAGTTCCCTGACAACTCACTCTTATTTATAAATCCCTTAACAAATTTCCCCGAACATGAATTTCAAGAATATGATTAATAAGAACAACAACCACGAGGACCGGAATGTACAAATACACTTAATAGCACCAAGCATAATCAGAGTCAGTCGCACTTGTTGCCGTGCATCGTGCCAAAAGACATGAATCGGTGCCAGCAAATCCACTGCTTTTGCTCAACATCGTCTCTTTGGGATCCAAAATTTTTCCACGGAGCAAAAGACAAACGTTTTCTGGCAATAGGCCTTTTTCGCCTCATTCAGTTTTGCTAAATTTCTCAAAGATGTGCCACACTATGAGTAAGCAAGGATGAAATTGACTATAATTGGAAGGCAAGCGGTGCTTATGCAAAGACATCAGAGGTCGACTTCGGAACGCATAAACTCAAGCCTATGAGGATGGGTAAATCACAACCAATCAGACTGCTACTAAAATCATATTTAAAATAGCCCATTATTATTTGATTTTAAGATCCCCCCCCCAAATATTCTAAAATGCTGATTCATCCCTATATGAGTCATAGAAAGTTCTGGCACATGGTGTCAAGCAGCCACAGGAAGTACGAGGCCTAAGGAATATTCAGCTTCTGTATGAATACAGTAAGATTTCTGTCCACAATCATGGCACAGCAACGAAGTATTTTACACTAGTTGCTGGTCTTTATCAAGGGTACAACTTGCCCCCACATTTATTTGTTATTTTTATGAACAGAATATCAAAGCAACTATGGCTGAAATAGCATCAGATATAGAGCACAAGTGGTGCTATTTCTCTGCTAAATCTCTGCTATTTGTGAGTGACTGTTGACCCAAGTTGACATATAGGCTTCTTCAGATTCCACCGCAGCTACATGTGCATATTTTTTCCTCTCTTTGTTCTAGACCGATACCAAAACAAACTTCTGCTGTTCCTGACTGCAGGCGGCGTTTCTAACATTTCGTGTGTCTGGTTTCATCCCGGCAGTACCTCTAGCACACAGCCTTCTCCTCTCCCAAGGCCAGGAGCTGTAGGTAATGACCAAAAGAACTGAGTCAAGTGCGTGAGCAGCTGAAGCGCGATGTCTCTCCGCAGAGATACCGGGCTCGTTTTCTGCGACATGGTGAGAAGTTCAGGGGTCTGAGGACTTGACATGAAACAGAACAGCTGCCCCTTCAGATGGAGAGGAATCGGATGGGGTGGTGCAGGCGTCTTAAGAGGATGAAACCTGTTCAGTTCCCAAGGTAGCAGAACATGCTGGAGAGATTATAGGTTGGCTACTCCCCTGATCAGCATGCTGCCACGGCAACCCATGGTGTGGAATTGTGAATAGTGCAAAATGTACGCCAAGGGAGGGGCGTAATCATACAGTCAGTGATGATATGGTTATATGCAAAGCAATCAAAATAAACTGAATTATGCAGTTTAAAGAAAAGGGTATTATATTGTGCACAGAATGCATTTTACATAAATAGTATAATGAGATATGCAGATAATAAGTGAAAAAGTACAACAAGTATACTGACCATGAGATACAGTATATGACATTGATGTAATTCTACATTTGTGAAGGTGGAGCGGAAATTGTCCGCCTGGAGTGGCGGCTTCCAGTTCAGGAGGGATATCGGTTGTTGATTCTAGACCCAAAGATGACATTAACGTGTCATAGTTTTGTCCGAGGCCAGACACAGGAGCCATTAATCAGGCACCAATTCAATGCCTATCAGCCAAACACTTGCATCTCTGTCACCCTGTGCCACACGATGAGGAGGGAGGCTGTTTATTTTTGAAGCGGGACATATTCAGTGATCGTGCTAAAGGTCTTGCAAGTTAATGGCATCTTCTTAATGGCTTCCAACAGGCCACCCTGGATCATGGGCAGGCCTAAGGAGGGCGGCCTCCTTGGCACATCAATTGGCACATGCCAGCTGCACCCCTCTGATCATCCCTATCCCATACTATCTACCCGCTTCATTCCCACAAGAAGATAGCTTTGTCTTTGGTCCGCGGGGTAAACCTTGACTTTACCTATATGCAAACAAATGCACACAGACATGCACCAGAAGATCACAGGACAGCAGAGGGTTTATGTCCTGACAAACAACTGTGATGACTTTTAAGTACAACATCCAAGGTACAAGAAGTATCAGAATAGAGGCTTAGGGGACCTGACCAAGTAAAATGTCAGCCATTGACTGTCCAACTAGCTTATCCAAAATTGCAACAACATGAGACATATTATGAATGTTCCCCACAATAATAATAAAAACTTGTTATTTTGACATGTTGGGGATAATTTTTCCCCGTAAAAATAAATGTAGAGTCCTCACAAAGATATAATTACAAACTGGTGTGTGTGTGTGCGTGTGTGTGCGTGTGTGTGTGTCCTGTGTACACAATTTAACTAACATTTCAAATCCTTACTATCTGTTGTCATTTGTCATTCTACCCATAGGTATCATTGCACAAAGGAGAAATATTTAGCTGTCGATCAATATATACATGGAATAAAAACCTCAATACCTGAGAGTCCAAATGGTCCCGCAAACACAGTGTGCAAATTAACTGACAAATTAACTATATCAATGCAATACCATTGTATAGAGAAATCTACTCTTTGTAATGCTAATATACATTTTTAAAATCGTATGGTGTATTCTGTGTTTTAAAGAGCACTTACTGGAACATCACTTTTAATTTGTTTAAGTTGAAATTAGAATTCCTATATTAAGCTCCTCTGCTTTAAAAATAATTCACATCTCTTTATTATCAATTCAAATTGGCCTAAAGAGGAAACAGGAATTAATTAAAGTGTTTATTCGTATGAAAGGCGAAGGGAGCTGTCGACTAAGTCACGTAACAGGTGTGTCCGGGCAAAAGCCCCGTCGCGGAAACACTTTGGCGGCTGAATGTGAGCTGAAGGGAATGATGTAGGACACCCTGTATTTTTAGCAGAGGGATGCATGCCTCCGGGGAGTACATGGCATTGCAGTCCCCGGTGCTCTCATAACGCTTTGGAATTATCTTCACATTGGATTGCTTCAGGGGAAAAAACGAAGAGATGTGTCAAGACATGCCTGGCATACAGAACAGAGATACCATGTTCGCGGTAGCATCCATCCACACAAACCTTATCAAAAGGAACCTGGGTCTCTTACATGTTTGTCTCATACATACACACACACATGCACACACATACATATATATATATATATATATATATATGTGTATGCGTGTGTTTGTGTATATGGTACAGTATAAATGCACAAACGACTTCAAGCAAAGGTTGACAAACAAGACCCCAACTACAACCACTGTTAAATAAAGCTGGAAGGAGAGGATCTCCACTTCGCTTCAGTTGGCGGGTTTAGGTCTGTTTGCTAATGGATAACAGTGGAACTTTGCCATGTCAGTACAGCCTCCCCTTGTCAACAAAGGCAGATGGCTGCATCTTTTGGTGGCAGGGCACATTACGGGGGACGGGATGCGAGGGCCTCGGAGCTGGGGGGGTAAGGAGCTCTCCCTCGCCTACCAGGGGTCGCAGATTGCAGGTCAGACGAGGAACGTTTAGCAATGCATTCCAGGCAAGAGGTTGATTAATGTGCAACTATTCGTCTGGCAGGTCGCTTAGGTCAAAACCATTTGCTCCCCCGTTTCATAAAGTGTGCCGCAGTTGTGAACATCCGTGTCATATGCTACTATGATTTGTGCTATATTATTCCGAAGACTGTAATGTAATACTATTGCATTTAGCTTCCAATTGATTTGAGAAGCAGCTTAAAATATAAACGTGAAACAAAAGCATCCTTATCCATCCATCTACGCACTGCTTATCCCGCTCAGGCAAAACCATCCTAATTCCTCTGCAGTGAGAGATCCTATAACGTCTTATCCTGAATTCTTGTTTTCCTATCAAACCAGCTGCCGGAATGTTCCCAAAATAGACTGCATTCCCACATAAATTATACCCTCTGTAATAATGTACAGCCACTTCTCCTTCAAAATGTAAAGTGCCATCCAATGGAGAAGGAAGAATTGTCCTTAGATGTCTTTAGTGGTGAGGGACGGGCTCTGGGCCCTGTGAGACTACAAAGAACTCCCTGTAGGACCCTATCATCTTATCGTCTTCTGCAGGCCCATCTATTCTCTTCACGGTTACACCTCGCTTTATACAACACTAGCAGCTCTCTCCCCCAGAACCGTACTCCATCCGCCGCGTGATTGGTCCTCTTCCTCCGCACGTTTGTGGTCTGTGCTGCATTTCTCCATAATAAAGATGGATAATAATAAAATAAAAGGAGGAGGGCAGGAAAGGAGGCAGCTCATTGCCTCAGTGGCTTTACAAGAGTATTTATAACACTGCAGCATCACAGCCAACAACTGAATCAGCCAGTAACCCAGTGACACAAATCCCTCAACTCAGATTAAAAAACAAAGTCTACAGCCTCCCTCTATCTGCCATTATTTCTATCTTTATTGATCACTTTATTTCCATCAGAGTTTAATTCTGCGTACAGTCAGAGGCCTGGGAAACACCACATTCCTTGGACACGGAAGTAAAGTCGATTCATTTATAGATAAAGACAAAAATGGAGTGCATCCTCAACGTCACGAGTAGTAAACTTCACATCGATCCATCTTCCGACCACTTATCACGGTCAGTGTCACTGGGATACGAGGCTGGGGTATGCCCTATACAGGATGCTAATCCATCACGGGACATAGACATGTGCCATCGTACTGTACGGGGCAATTTCGAGATGTCATTTAGCCTGGTTGCAAGCCTATGGGCTGCACGAGGACGTCCACGTAAGGGTGGGAACACGTGCTAACTCCATACACTCAAAACAGAGGAAGGTTACTCCTCTGACTCTTAAGATGTTAAGTGTTATCTGCTGATCCGGTGCCCAGCTTCACATGACCTTCTTCGCAGATGTGAAAGTGTCAAAAGGCGAACGTAGATGGTACTTTTCTTCCCTTTTACCTTCAGTGTTATGAGTTCAGGGTTATCCAGCTCAGCTGGTTATGGGGAATTTGTTCCCTTCAGTTCACAGTGTGTGGATTTCTTGTAGCCGCTCTGGTTACCTGCTACGATCCATAAATATGAATGTATGGTTTTGGCGACGTGGTGATTTCAGCTCTCCTTACTGAAAAGGGCGTCTTCCTAACGCTTCCAAAGCAACCTATGTGGGCTAACTGAGCAAGCCATATATCCAGCATATGCCTCCATAGGCCAGTGCGCCCATGCATGCCTCTGTGCTACATAAAACATGTAAATGCCAAGGATTAAGTCACATACAGTACAGGCCAAACGTTTGGACACACCTCATTCAATGTGTTTTCTTTATTTTCATGACCATTGGTAGAACGTTGGTAGATTCTCACTGACGGCATCAAAAATATGAATGAACACATGTGGAGTTTTGTACTTAACAAAAAACGGTGAAATAACTGAAAACATGTTTTATATTCTAGTTTCTTTAAAATAGCCACCCTTTGCTCTGATTACACACTCAACAACAACAACAATTGCTAAACACCTCTGGGAACTCCTTCAAG
>JABFDZ020000118.1:26957115-26970496 GCA_019775955.2 Pollimyrus isidori | reverse complement strand
CACATGTGTTTATTCCTAATTTTGATGCCTTTAGTGAGAATCTACCAATGGTCATGAAAATAAAGAAAACACATTGAATGAGAAGGTGTGTCCAAACTTCTGGCCTGTACTGTACAAGCTAGCCAGATTCAAATATACAGCATGCATATGAGTCAGTTTGTACTTTGGTGGCACGTAATAGTAAAATATAGGACTGCTATTTAAAAAAAAAACGCTGGCAAGAAATTTGGTGCAAGAAATTTAATCGTCTGAAAAAATAAGTGTTATTTTCAAGCTTTACGCTGATCCTTGTGTGTATGGGGGAAGATTTTGTTCCTCTTTCATGGGAGGGATGAATGGATGCACCGGTGAATTGAGTGTGTCGGTTGGAGCAGCATAGCTGAGCCGCTACATGGGGTGTCCCTTCAAACAAAGTCAGACTGCAGAAGCTCCTGGCAGGACGGGTCCCCGAGCAGGGGGGTTAGGGCCCTCAAGCAGGGGGGTTAGGGCCCCCGAGTAGGGGGGTTAGGGCCCTCAAGCAGGGGGGTTAGGGCCCCCGAGTAGGGGGGTTAGGGCCCTCGAGCAGGGGGGTGAGGGCCCCCAAGCAGAGAGGTTAGGGCCCCCAAGCAGAGAGGTTAGGGCCCCCGAGCAGGGGGGTTAGGGCCCCCGAGCAGAGGGGTGAGGACCTCCAAGCATATATATATAAATTATATCTTATATTTATATTGTAATAAAATCACTATATTATACATTATTTTATTTTATAGTGATTCTTGATTTTAGTATTTGATCAACAAAGTGATGGTTCTTTGAAAACCTTGGGCAAACATTTTTGTGTTCAAATATTAATAGACTTTTTTCTAGGTTTTGTTTCCATTGTTTTTCTTGCATGTCTTTATCCAAAAGGTTATTGACAGTGAACCACGCCGAAACTGATCATACCAGCCTTCCCTCCAATTTCAGTTGGTAAACTGATTGGCTGAGTCCTTCCGGGAAGAGAGAAAGTCTGCACTGTTTCTGTGGGGGTCGATCAGCATTTTCTCAACGCACACGTAGAAATTTGGGAATATATCAGCAATCTTATCCTGGCTCAGTTTTAGCCTGTGCCTGAAGCCTATTTTTTTTTCTAACTGTAGAATCATTTTGAGACTGACACACCCACAGGTGCTTTGGTTGGCCGAAGGTGCATTTGCTATATAGATGAGGTTGGTGCTGGATGGAAAAATGACAACTTCGTCTGGCTCATTCGAGCAGAGACACTCGCGTTGTCGCCGCCAGCACTTTGTCTCGGGTGTAAAGCAGGCCACAAGAGTCTTCTCCCATGTAAAGCGCCCTGGGACAACTCTGTTGTGAAGGGCGCTATATAAAAATAAACTGAATTGAATTGAATTCTCCAGCCACAGTTTCCATCCTTTGCTGTCACACAGCACTGCTGCTTCATTTTGGGGCAGTTTGTCTGAAGACGAAACCAGGTGTAGATCTACGTCCATAAAATGTTACTGTGAAGCAGGAATGAAATCGATGAAATGCTTCTCGACTTATCTCACTCACAAGGTCGAATGACATCTGCCTTCACCCTACCCCTTTGTGGCGCTAAGCAAGCGTCATTCCAATTGTGGGGCAATCTGTCTCAAACTCTACGCACCCCCAGCCTCTCAGCCATGCGATGCCTCCGCAAAGTTTGACAAAGACCCGTCAAATCGTTTCTGAGTTTTTATCATAACAAGCAAAGCATCCGTGACGGACCGGTGTAAAAATCACATGTGTTCCCTGGTGTCTGGGGAATACAATTACGTGAATGTAAAAATTCCAACGATATAATATGTTATCGCACTGCCATTAAACTTAGCTTCTGTTGCAATCACTGCTTTGAATACTACAATATAATGGCAGTAATTATGACCATTGTTAATAGAGCTCTTGAAACTTGAAATGCAAGGTGTAGAGGTGGCAGCTCCAGGTTTGTGAATAATTATGTAATGAGTGGATAAATATAATTCTCTCTGTTAAGAATATTCTAGTGACTAATAAACAAAGAGGGGTCCAAGGGCATGAAGGCTCAGGGGCAACAGTGCTGGCTCACACCCCCAGGGTTGGGTGTCGGAATACGGTCTGTGTTGGTTGGCATCTGCAAGTTTTCCCCCGTGTTGTACGTGCTCCTTCCAAACGGTGAAAAATAATACTCAGCTAAGTTAATTGGCATTTCTGGATTGCCTATAGGGTGCGTCTGTCCTGCATTGACCTGGCGTCCTCTCTAGAGTGTATCTTTACTGTCTGGGATAGGATCCAAACCCCAGCCCCCTCCCTCCCGCACCCATGACAAGTGGCTGAAACATGGCTGCGTAGCTAGAGGACATATTTATTTTCTAATTTATGCTGATTGCGCATTATAGAATAGAGCTCCTTTATTCACGGTCTGTGGAGAAATCGCGCCTCGTATTTTTTTGTCTCCAAGAGGCACACAGACAGCAATGAGTGCGTGTTTTGGGATCCGAGTGCAGCGTCAGCCAGCATCCAGCTCCTCTGGTGCATTTCAGGGTTAGGGCTTTCCTCAAGGGCCCAATGCTACAACCATTCCGCCAGCCATGGGATTTGAACCAGCAACCTTCTGATTACAGACATAGGGTCATAACTCACCGACTCACACCTTGCCCTTTTTTTCTTGAGAAGTTTTAATGTTCTACTGGAGGTAATAAAGCCATGATTTACAGTTAAGGGTGCGTATCCTAAGAGAGACGTGAGGGAAATCTGTCATGAGTAAGGCTGGAGAGGCTTATTCAGATTTGAGAAAAGTGGAACGGAATGGATCACAGTGAAGATGACATGATCCTTTTGACAAAATGTCTTTGTGGGTAAACTACGTGTTTTGCAAAACCATGATACGTCTGGGGAACCCAGTTCCCAAAAAAAATCCTACTGAATGAAATGATTTAAAAATGAACCGGATTATTGAAATTTAACCCACAGCTTGCAGTATGAGTATATTGAGTATACATTGAGTATATTGTAATATATTGATTCCCATAAGGTCCATAATTGCCCTACAATAACTTGTTTTTTTCTTTTTTAGCAACTTCACTTTGGCTGAAGTAAAACTTAATGAAAGAGGGATGAGAAAAAGTAGGTCTAACTTTTTGTCAGAATCAATTTACTGCAAGACAGACAAGACTATGAGAGAGAGCACGCTGAACTCATATTGACCTCGACTGAAACACAAATCATCGCCGGGGGTTGCGTGGGCGTGTGTGTAGCCAGGGAAGGTCACACATCAACACGTCAGCCGGGGCAAACAGGCCCGAACATCCCCGGGCTGGGATTAACCCGGACAGTACCGCATCCGTTTATCACCGCTGGCACACCTGATCTTGACGGTAATATTTTATTTACCCCGATTGATCACCGTTCTTTCACACACAGCTTATTGCAAATTCAGGCTTGACTTTTACGGAGCGACCGCTGGATGGGTTGGGAATTTGTTTTATTGTGGCCCAGGCTGATTTCCTCAATTGGAGACATTTATTAGAGGCAGACATTGCGTAAGTGTAAATCAGGGCATGTTCACACATGCTATAAACCAACATATTTGCTACACACTATTGCACAGGCCAGCGCATTCAAGGTGTTTCCTGTCATTTCGGTGTGGCTGAGTCCCGGCTATCAATGACAGCAAAGAGCCAGACCTTTATAGTTTATGACAATAAGCACTAACTGTAAGATCTTAAAGCATAACACGGTGGAAACAATCCAAGCGAAGAGCATATTAAAATCTGTTTATGGTACCCTTTCGATCATTTTTTACAGACTGTTAGTTACAAGGTCCAATAAAGCTCAGTCTAACTTTGAAGAAAGTCTGGAATCTGCATGCTTTTGTTGAGAATAAACTGATGAGGTATATGGCATTTCACATACATAAGCGCTTTTCGATTACAAGAAGTGTTGCTTGATAATTGGTTAAACTACAATTTGTTGCTATTTATTTATGCATTTCTGCATTAGCTACACTAGCTACCGTTTTAGCACCACTGAGTCTCTGAGTTGTCTTGTTATTTACACTGCATAGCCTCCGTGGCTGTGATTTCTCTTGCTGTCACAATGATTGCCTGGAGAGATTTTGCATCTGCTACTCTGTTGTTTTTTTTTCCCTCCTTTCTGTTATGTTGCGCCTTTCCTGGTATTTTCTTATTTTCATGCAACCGCAAATGTTTCTGTTCAAGTGACACATTACTGCAGACTACGGACTAGATTAAGAGCAAAGAATTACAGCAGGCAAGACTGAAGCCCCAAATTCTGCAGAAATAAATCTATGTGGCATGCACAGCAATACACTGTGCCTTAAAAGCCTATAAAATGTTTGCTCCATTAGGATGGTGGAGGGAACTCTGGCCTTGCTGTGTCCTAGAAGCACATTCTGAGTGAGATGAAGGAGCTGACTAACTTGTATCAGTAGCATTGCTACACATTTTCAACCGAGGTGAACAAACTATGCCATGTACAATTCACATGCTCTCCAGGTAGAATATATCAGACAATAGGTCCATACCTTATAACCAAGGTGGAAACCTAAACCAAACCTTAAAAACCAATGACCCAAAGCAAAGCTCATTCTCATGTGAATCATTCAGTCCGCAAATAAAATCACAATTACACAATTCCAAAAATCTATAGTCTGAAAATTCCTGCATAGGCACTGTTTAATGTGTTCTGCTGGAAACACCTTGTTACCTGAGAATTACATAAGAATTGCATGAATGATAATGAATGGCTATGTTTTCAGTTTTAAACTGAAATGAAGAGTCTACAGCAGGACATTGAGCCTGAATTTAGCTGTTTAAATAGAGAAGGACAACTTCTACTAATAAATAAAGGCGTACAATGACAAAACATCTCTGACTATAGTGGTGCTTATAGTGTCAATGTGATGTGAAGTCTCACTTCAGATGGCATTTATCGGTTGGTCTGTCCTTATTTTCAATTTTACAGTAAAGGAAAATGAAACATCCTGACAGATATATAGATGTTGTGAATTTTCATGCATGGTATTATTTAAAATAAGTTCCCAGTTTCAAGACATTTTATATGTCACATACATAGTTATACAAGTACATGTAGTGAAATGTACCCTGAACTTATAATAATTTCAGCTACCTAATTCTTTTTCTTGGGTTTTTAAAGCATATTGCGTATGTCTCATACTGTGAAAGAGCCGCTATGGACTTCTGACAATGTCACAGTCAGCCACGCATTTATCAGTAGGCAAAACCCACTCATTTACATTTTCACCTTCACGTAAATAATTTAATCATTTCTAGAGGTGACATTTCGTAATGAGCCTCTCTTGTATAGCCTGCCCGTGTGAATAAACAGAGAATGGTGTGGGGTAGTTTCACATGATGGGTAGAGAAAAGTTCTCCATTAAACAAATAACAGCAATAAAAAAATACTATTGTTGACTAGCCTGTAATAACTCACACTCATCATGCTTTGCATTTCTTTGTTTGTCTAAAATGGTGCCTAGACTGGACAAAGTTCTACTCAGTACAGTATGCAGAAAAATAACTGTGTGTGATGAAGAAAACTTTGATTCGCTCACTACAGATGTCCAGTTTATAAATTCTCATAGAGGGAAAAGAAGAATCGCAAAGAATAATGAGTGCATTGTGGGGATGGCATTTCAAAGTGAGCACCCAGAGGGAAGCAGGGTATTCACTGTCCATCCCCGACATGGATGTAACATCAAGCACCGTCCAAAATCCTGGAAGATACCACACGCACTATGAAGCCGGTGCGACACAATATTTCCCCTTAAAAACATGACCCCCCCATCTCTCACGCTTATTCACCCAGCCCCCACCACCGCAACTCGACTCTCCACGGTCCCAAACTAGCAATTAGTGTTAGCAACATGAAACGTCATCGTTATCAAGCGGCAGAGCAGCGTGTGCCTGTCTAAGCCATGTCGCCTTTCTTCCCCTCGTCTCTCTTCTTGTCCTTTTTTTTTTTTGTCCTGTTGCTGAGGGGAAAAAAAAAAAACAGAGTAAAGAGGCAGCCGGTCCTAGCTGTGCTCATTAGATTAATTGAACAGGTCCCGCTGTGCCTTAATTAGTGTGAAAAGATCAATGATATCGGGCGTGTAGAAAGGTTCGCTGTTAACTCCTTACCAGCTGGCACTGAGACATATATGTTTGAGTTGTATGTCTGTTATTTGTATGAGCGATGTGCAAACAAGTTTATAGAATGCAGCTTACCAGAAAACAGCTCCTTCACAAGTCATTTCTTCCTTCTAGACTAATGCACGCTTTGGCACCGTGCTCTAACGACAATTATTCTCGCCGCGATGATAATTATCCCTGCCATAATGATTAAGAACATATAGCACAAAGAAACATCTGACTACCTTTTGAAGCATATGAATCCCTACGGCGGCACTCAAGCTTTTCTTCTTTCTTGATTTCGCCATCGCAACTGATCTGAATATGGGGAGCTATTAAATAGGTCCACCTGCTCAGGACTGGTTAGTGAGCACTGGCTTACGTGAATCTGGGCCTGTGGAAGAAATACCCGAGATAGACAGAGTTTACAGAAGAGCTAATGCAAAAAGGTGACATGCGCCTGTAGGTAAATTTACACTTTATCGATTCATTTATTTAATAGTCGCCCATTAGTTTGTATTACTAGTAAATTTTTGGTGTATGTGTTTTTGGTATAAGGTGTCTTGAATGGTATGGGAAGATGGATCTGACTAGTTAAGGGTTTGTAGGACCCCAACTTGAAAACCTGTGAGGACTCAACATTATTTTTATGCTTCGAATGCCAATAAAGCTTTGTTCACATTGCGTAATGCCATAGGGTGTAAATTGTTCATGTATATAATTAGTAACTGTTGATTTTAATCTTCTCCGCTGCATCTCCACAGCTGATATCCAGCTAGCAGGTAATCCAAGGTGGTCACTGCACATCCTCCGCCAGATCCTGACACATGACCTCGGCCTGGTGAGCATCAAGATCATGTCCAGCTCAAGAGTCTCTGAGATGCCAGGCCCCCACCTCTGGTCCTATACGCCTGTCTGAAATAGGTAGTGCACCCTATTGTTGGACTATTTCTGCCTGATTACTGACATCAACTTGATAAACCAAGAGCAGGACGAGAAGCTGCAGAGAGTCAACAGAAGGAACGGAGAGTCAACAGAAGGAACGGAGAGTCAACAGAAGGAACGGAGAGTCAACAGAAGGAACGGGGAGTCAACAGAAGGAACGGAGAGTTAACAGAAGGAACGGAGAGTCAACAGAAGGAACGGAGAGTCAACAGAAGGAGCGGAGAGTCAACAGAAGGAACAGAGAGTCTGACCTGCTGCTGCTGCTGCCGCCAGACTCAGCAGAACCTTAACGTTCACGATCCTTTGCTGAAACCTTCGTCGGAATCAAAGTATTATTCAAAACGGTATGAGAACAGTGCGTTTATTTAGTATCTTCTCAAGTTTTAAAATAATAGATATTGTGAG
Organism: Pollimyrus isidori; assembly: GCA_019775955.2. NCBI lineage: Eukaryota > Metazoa > Chordata > Actinopteri > Osteoglossiformes > Mormyridae > Pollimyrus > Pollimyrus isidori. The sequence continues at coordinate 26,963,018 of JABFDZ020000118.1, read as the reverse complement.
TCATTTTTTGCCTACTACGGTTTCCCAGAACAAAAATAAGCCTTAAACTACTTTACTAATTTTTGGGCAAACACCATTGCACATGCATATGAGATGGTCAGTCATGCAGTAAAAGCATAATACAAACCAGGCTCTTCAATTTTACATTCATCTACTGAGCTACTGTCACACTGGCACAATTATAGAAGGAAAAATCTAAATCCTGGCTCCACTGAGGCCTCAGCCAACATAACAGCTTGTGGTGATCGCTATTATCCCAATATGTGTAGTAAAATGCATTGTCATGTAATATACTCATTATTTATGATTAATGTTGACATTAATTCACAAATTGAAATCTACAGTATAATTTTAGAGATTGTTTTAAATGTATACATTTGATATTTTCTTCGGTTAGATAATGTACTAAACATACATAGCATGTCATATATATTATCTCCGTACAAAAGTGGATGACATTACTGTCATGGAACAGAAATCCATTGTTTTGTGCAATAAATGTGTAAATGTTTTGTGCATTTTCTGAAGAGCACAGCAATCAAGGCAGCGGAGCTAAACGGTTTGAAAGCAGCTGGTGGTGGATTGTCAATCTATCTGGTTGTCAGACGGCATCAATTAAACTCCCGGTGAATCATTTCGAAATGACTAAAAATGCATTGGGGGGCATCAGCACGTTGTTTACATTCTGGTCCCTCGGGATCCAGTGCTGACAGGTAACACAAATACCAGTAGCAGATAACAGCTGCAATAGACCAAGGAATCACTGTGTAACTGCCCTTTGAAATATACCTTATAATATGCCTTCAAATAACCTGCAAAATATGTTTTAATAGTATTTAAATACTGTCTTTTTAATGGCAAACTGAAAGTTATCTATGATTGGGTGAGTTTATATGACTTTTTGGGTGATCTACCAAGAAGGAGCAATTATAGCTTCACATCTCAAACACCTCACAAAATTTTACCTGCAACTCAATCTCCACTCGCTTATTTAATTTCGACAGTATGCCAATATAAGTGAATGTCAGTGTAATAAAAGAACCAAATATATTACTTTTTCAATCAAAATTCACATTTGAAACAGTTTAGGACAATTAACAGTAATCAGTTAATTTTTATAAGATGCAATCAAAAGTTGGGAAGGTGGAGTAATTATTTGACTTGTGAGGCAGACTTGTAATTATGATTGTCAGAGCTTGTGATGTAGCTATTACTTGATATTTTGGTTTATTTTTCTTTCCTTTCAGAACCTTAACGAAATTCTGGACCAATAACAGCATAGTACTTGTTGCGGTTTATTTTGCATTCCTTAATGATAAATAAGTTCAGTTAATGTCACTCATCAAAAAAACCATGCCATGCTTGGGAGTGTACTGTGTAAACTTCTTCTCTGCTGTTCCTGTCCTGTACCCTTATAAGGAGACTGCCCCCCCCAGCCAATCAATCTCAAATATCCAGGCAGTTCTCTTTGCTGCTTTCTGCCCCTCTCAAAAATATATATTCTTTGTCACGGTATTTTTTTGCTTTGGGTGTAACTGTTGCTACATCATATTACTAAAGTTTCGATCGGTCAATATTAGCTATGTAAATAAAATCAGTATGTCGTACACCATCTCTTTGAAAGTGGACCGAATTTTTATGGAAATCTATTCAAAATTAATTTTACCTGTTGCCAAGAAAAACGGCACATTGGTGATCACGGCAACATTCTGAGTGGGGAAGAATGGAGCGTGTGGGCCCCAGTGCATCATGGGTGCTGGGGATGGGCTTGATTGATGCGTAGTGACACACTCAATTGAGCTTATATCCATCAATGTAAGTGAAAACACCACAGACACTGGGAAATTAAAAGTGTTGGCTGGGACTGGCAGTGAGAATGGCTGCAGCTAAATATGGACTCTGTGTTAAATAATTACCGCGACTGGCCAGAGCACTTCAATATTGTCTCCTGTTGTAATAGTTTGCTAATGGAAAAGACTCACAGTTCTTCATCACGTCAAAGTGTGCTTTAGGATGGTCCGGACCGATCGTGAATGTCCCTACTAGACCAATGGCACAGCTCTGCGAGATCATTAAACGCCATAGGGCATGGAGAAAAGATTACATTACCGTATGTTTATTCCAAACATGTAAGATAATTTCTTTGGCGATATTTTGTTATCTTTTTCATTTTTTTTTTGAGGTAGTACAGGGGCTAGCATCTCTTTCATGGTGTACCACTACCCCCACCACCCCCACAACCCCATGTGTGTGTGTGTGTGTGTGTGTGTGTGTGAGAGAGAGAGAGCGAGAAACCTGTTATTTTGACATTGTAGGGCCCATTTTTTCAATCACCACAAGGAATTATTCAATTATATAAAAATCTGCTGCTGAAATCAAAAAACTAAAAATGTCAAAATCTCATATTTTGCTTGTTTAAGGTTGTCATTATTGGGATTAGGGTTTTTCCCGTAGATATGAATGACATGGACAATACAAAATACAATACAATACAAAAATATAAGTACAAATGTGTGTGTGTGTGTGTGTGTGTGTGTGTGCGCGTGCGTGCGTGCGTGCGTGCGTGTGTGTGTGTGTGTGTGTGTGTGTGCCCCCGCCCAGTAATTCAGCCGCTTTTGCTGATTCTGTACTGGGTAACCAGTTGGAACGTGGATAGATATGTTGTAGGAGGTTTTCAAATACATGCCAAGTATTGAGAAATTGAAAACACATTTTGTTTTCTCCTTTTGTTTCAATGTCCACACGTCTCACCAGACTGATCTGGCCGCACCTGCTCCTGAGACAGAATCCAGCAAGCAGAAGGACAACCGGAAGGAGCCATTTTACTTTCTCTTTGACTAGCGAACTGGTTTCCTGCGAGAACATCCATCCATCCATCCATTAGCCAAACCGCTTATCCTCACCGGGCCGCGGGGGGTCCGGAGCCCATCCCGGAAGCAACGGGCACGAGGCAGGGAACAACCCAGGATGGGGGGCCAGCCCATCGCAGGGCCCTGCGAGAACAGAAAGGACTAAATATCTGGGCCTCCAACAGGGCACTGGCACTGCTTCCTGTCTCAGGGCCGTTTGTTGTGTTTTGACCAGAGGATGAGATGGGGCCCACGACGGGCCCTATGTTCTGTGCAGGAAGGGGAATTTAATCGCTTTGCTCAGCTCCAGAAGCTTGACGTTGGCATAACGGGCCTCATTATGCTCAAACGAGCCATGTTATATCAAGCCCATATTCTATTAGGGGGATTGGGCACTGATGCCGTCAACATTGATTACACATCACATTAACAGCAATAGTTCTCCTCATCTGAGCTCTGGTGATCTGCACCTCCCCCTGCTGTACACATCACAGGGGATATAATAGGAGGTGACAAAGCACCGGAGAGGGACGGGACCTGTTATATCTGCCCACAGGGAGAGGAGCATTTTTATTGGCTTTTTCGCTCAGGCTTCCTCCTCAAAAGTTCTAAAAGCTCCTCGGGCAGCAAAACTTGAGTGATTAAGTGACGTTTTGATGTTCGCCATTTAAGTACTCCCTCAGATTTGCAATCAGTGCATCACGTTTAATGATCAATTCAGTATCATTGAGGCCAAAGTGATGTCTGTCTACAAACATTCAACAGAGGTCAGACTTATCGCAGTGTAGCTGCTGAAGAAGTTTACCATCCAATCTACCCGTTTTAAATCGTTTTATAGAGATGAACCCTCCGCACCGTTCCATTGTACTTAAAATGTCAGGAGCAGTCTGCTAATCCTGATTATCTGCATTGTGCCTGGAGTAAAGATTAGTTTTAACTCTGTCAAAGCATCAGACAAATCTCCCTAAAGTCGTCATCATACAAAGTGAACGAGTTTCAACTTGCTGAATCTTTCCTCAAAGTAAAACATCATGTGTTTGATTGCACCTGATGCAAAATACACAGAATGTTTAGCATTTTATTGCATTATACACAAGATTTAATCTCGTACTTATTTTAATTGCTGAAGTAAAAAATTGCCCCACTGTCAATTGTTTTTTTTTTATTTACAAAATGTATAGACAGTGAAGCTCAACAGAAGATACTGTATAATCTAACCTTATAAATATAAACAGTTAAGCATAAAGGCCTAATTGAATGAACATTATACATACTGTGTAATTACTGCAAGTAAAACATCTCATGTAACCTGTTGTCAGATTGTACAAGCTCTCAGCACAGTAGCAAGCAATTTTGCAATATTGCCAGTATTGAATCAACATTTCATTTTTATTTTCCTTCTCTCAGCAGGACAATTTCCTATCCAATTTTCCCTTTCTTTCCATTCCTTTCTCTTTTCAGCACAGACCCTGGATTTTGGGACAGAGTGGTTCGTAAACAATCTCCTCCAGCCACTGTTGAGCCATTTTGTAGTGTTGCCTTGCGTCTGCAATGCCAATTCCCTAAAACCATAGTTCACTGTTCACACGTTTTTCTTTTTTTTCTGCCTCTCCTCCTCCCAGCTCAACAGTTTCTACGTCAAGACAATTATGCTGGGTCTCTAGTACTCGGCAGTGTGTTTATGCCAGACTCTGGCAGTGGCCAAGCAATTTCCTCTTCTGCACAGGATTGAATATCTTTCATACAGCCTTCGCTCTAGAAATTTGATCTCATAAGCGATATATCCTGTCACAGCAAATGCCACATAGTCACATCGGCCTCCATCTCTGCTATCAATGTTTATTTCTTCTGGGAACATGAGGACAAAACAACAGTTCTAATGTTCAATGAGTAAAATGTACCAGCCCGTGGCGATTCCAGTGTGGTAGCTTTTTCTAAAATACATATTTGCACACCTCAATAATATTACCATATAATGTTTTGACTGAAAACCAATATAATACTCTTGAAAGACAAATAAAACAACCCAGGCAAAGTATAAACAAGAGCAAATCGGCAGCAATCTTGCCTTGTGCTTTGTGTGTTAAATAAATTGCAACCAAGTACAAACTGCACAGCCTTGGGAAGGCAGGCAAGGATAATGGATTCTGATGCGCATTTTTGACAAGTCTCCAGAGCTCAATGAGATTTTGGCTCCTGCAAGAATGAGTGGCAGGGAGGTGGGACTTCAGGGCTTCATTAGGAAGATGACTTCTTCTGCAGAACGCCGCCATTGCTCCCTGGGTGTAATTACAGTAAACCAAACTATCACAAGTCCGAAGGCCACGGGTCAAGGTGTTCTCAGGGTTGTCATTGAGGGGGGGGGAGAAAAGTATCAGAGGGCCTCTCTAAGGGGCCCGTTTTTCTTAGAAGAAAAAAGTATCAGTGTAATCAGTTGGGAGTCGAAAGTCGATGAGGCAGCGTGTGGGCCTTTCTGCAGAAGTGTCGCATCGCAGTCCCACGGTTGGAAATGTGAATCCTGCCTCCTCAGTGTGTGAATTGACACTCCCTGTATTGTGTGGATTTCCTCCTGTTAGGTTAATTGGCATCTCTAACTTGCACGTAGAGTATGATTGTAGCTGGCATCCCATCCGTGGAGCACGATTCCATTGTACCCTATGGTGCCTGGGATGGGCCCCAAGTCCATGTGACCCTTTATCGGATGGGGAGTATTATCATGTCAAATTTCGTTTGGAGAGCTGGCAGAGCCGGCCGAGTCATTCGAGCAAATTTCCATCTCTAGCAGAAACAGGTAAAAGTAACAATAACAATAATAGATATTTTATTGATCCCTGTGGGGAAATTGTCTTTACGCCTCCCTCAACTTGCTCTTTGTAGAGTAAGTTGTCCGTGAGGGGCAGCCACCTGTAGCGGCGCCCAGGGAGCTGGGGGTTAAGAGCCTTGGGGCGCCCAGGGAGCTGGGGGTTAAGAGCCTTGGGGCGCCCAGGGAGCTGGGGGTTAAGAGCCTTGGGGCGCCCAGGGAGCTGGGGGTTAAGAGCCTTGGGGCGCCCAGGG
>JABFDZ020000118.1:26928888-26944687 GCA_019775955.2 Pollimyrus isidori | reverse complement strand
ACATTAAGTAATAATTAATATGTTAAGTAAGGGTGTACTACACATTATTTGTGCCCCCTCAACTAAAGTGTTACCGAAATATGAAAAGTGAAAATTCACTCGGTGCAGCTGTCGGCCCGTCAGTCTTCACTGTTTTGTTTTCGACGCCTAAGCCTCGCTTTTATATTCTTGTGAATTCTTGGAGGGAATGTGATCGTATACGCTGTGCACTTGAGTCGCGGTGGATTCCATCTCTGCCCACCTTGAATGGGAAACGCGCAGCGGCGGGAGATGTGGGGCGGCGTTGCCTGGGCGCAGATGGAGAAGCGCTATTGTGTATTAACGGCACCTGTATCCGTGCGTAATATGTCACAATCACTGAAGCATTATGACCAAATGAGCTCCGTTACGGTCCTGCCGCCTCACCCCCCCCTTCTGTAATTGCAGGCCGTTAGTTGCTCAGTTCTAGGTCAGAGCACAGGCGCGTTTCTACACAATCAGGCCACCCAGGCGTCGGCGCCCGTGGGGAGCCCTGGGGGATTTATTCCAGAGCAGCAGCCTCTATCACGCCGAGGCAGACTGGCTGAGTCATTCCACCGCATTGTTCCAAAGTGTCTTATCTTTCAGCGTCGCTCCTGTCAAATAGCTAATAGAAGCAGATAGTGACCTTCACGGCCCCGAGCACCCAAGGCACATGAGGACCAAGATAGGTCCGGCAACAATCCATCCGTTTCCTGAAAGCGCTTATCCTGTCCGCAGTTGCAGGGGGGGGTCCAGAGCCTATCCCCATATGCTATAGGCACAAGGCAAGGGACCACCCAGAATGGGGCAGCGATCCATTACAGGGCACATTCGCACACACCTATGGGCAGTCTGGCAACCCCAATTAACATACTTTCGGACTGTGGGGGGAAACCAGAGTATCTGGAGGAAAGCCCACAATTACACCGGGAGGACATGCAAACTCCACTCACAATGGGACCTTAGCAGAGACTCGAACCCAGGTTCTAAGGGGAGCAGCGACATTGCAAACCACTGCAGCACAGTGCCACGCTGGTTTGGCAAACGGGTTTGTCTTTTTCCTAATAGATAATCACCACCAGCTGAATACATGATTGGATGCTGTCTCTTTATGGGAATGAGGTTCACTTATATATTAGGTCCTACTCTCCTTTTCTGTCTACAAAATGAGCCCAGTGGACCCAGTACTGCTATACTGCAGAGTAATAAACAGTATGAGTACAGTACCCACCATATATAATGAAATATCTTATGAACACCTTATATTTTTTTGTAGCTACGGCCCTGGGGTGGATGAGAGGTTCTGCAAGATGAATGAATGATGATAAGTACATTGCCGCAAATGTAATTGCATATTGAACATTGGCCACTTGAATCTATAGTGTAGATTTATTTTACATTCAATCATTGGCAATTGGCAACAGAATACTCATGTCACCAATGCGACATACATACAGTATGAGAATATGAATGTTATTTAAACATCCAGTATACTGTTTTCAAATTGGTCGTTTCATTTGCCACTGTACTTTGAAACATATTTGTTTTTAAAAATCGATTTCATTTATGTTTGGGCAATTGGGATATTTATCTTGGGTTTAGCATGAAGTTTAAAGTCCCTGTTAAACCAAGGAATTTTTATAGGTTTTTCTGCATTGAATTCCTTGCTCTGTAACCTTGGTTGACACATCCCAGTGGGGGCCCGTTGGGGGCCGGCACAAAGCTTCTGGCTGCTTCCGCCTGTTCTGGGAGTCTGCAGGTTGGCGGGAAAAGCGCTCAGGCTGCAGGGCAGTTTTTTATTAGATGTCAGGCTTCAGATAAAGATTCCAGCCAGTGGGTAAACAGCCTGGCAGGTGCTGCTGAGGGCGTTTTGTCTGCGAAATGGAGTCGGAAGCACTCTGAAAAACGGAAGGGAGAGGAGATGGGCAACGGAAAGTGACAAATTTGGTGTGGAAATACATGAGAACCCAGGGATAATTATGATTTACAAACAGACATTTTTAGGGAGCTAAAACACTATATATACACAGTACAGTGTACAATTTGGCTGTACACAAGTCATTATATGAATATATCCAACGATGATGTCTCGTATCTGTATTGACCACAATATTTAGAGCAGAGCTTATAAGTACCCTATGCATATTTCTGACTGATAATCATCAATCGCTCTGCTAACATCGGTGTACAGGCAGCACTCCAATAATCCACTCTCGTAGCGCATAGATCATATGACTTCAGTCGTGTTTTTCCATTTTGTTTTGCTCTGGGTCCACAGGACTGCACCTGCTGTTGCTCGTTCCGGAATAAGCCGGGGCACTCAGGCGACACGTCTGTCAAATGGGTGTGTTCGAGGAGACGACTGGCAGGGAGCGGGAAAGACGTAGCCAAGGGTGAAGGATGATGGGTAATGGAGGATGTGGGCCAATCACAGTGGCCCTGCAGTGGACGAGTGCCTCTGATGTCAGCAAAGCGCCGCCACAGGGCAGGAACAAAGGGGGCAAATATCAGGGCTGCTAATGTGTAAAAAGGTATAATGAACTGTCTCGAAACAAATAACAAAGCTTTGAGTGCTGAAGGATGTAGTGGCATTAGGAAGAATGAAAGACAGATATGCAGGTTTGATTACGGCAAAGGCAAGACTATCGTGGAGGGTAAAAACTAGCCTGTGCTGCTTCCTGAATCAGCCACCGTCACATTTATTCGCAATTTTTCCAGGAGGCGTATTTGTGGATTTTTTATTTTATTTTATTTTTTTGGAATGCATGGATATATGCGTCTGTAATCAGGATTAAAATAATCTCGTCAGAAAATGTGGACAATGAGCATCTCTGCGGTCCTCGCTGTAAATTCTTTTGAGTAAAACTAGTGTTTTCAAAGATAATGGATTTAGTTGAGTTGCACACTGAAGGTAACCCGGCCCGCTGAACCCAAGCTAAGGATGCCGGGGAACTTAGAGGCTTTTCTAGAAGGTTCTAGAACACGAGGTGGGGGCACCGTCACGGGGTGTCACACACACCCACTCACACACTAAGGGCAGGTCGGGGGCACTTATTTATCTAACCCACATGTGTTTTGACTGTAGGAGGAAACTAGAGTACTCAGAGAAAACCCCCACATTTTTGTTATTTGGGGGGGGGAGGGGGGTGGCAGGCAGATATACTCACTAAGCCTTTGTTTGTATATATAATGCATTAGAAGAATTAATCCTAATCCAAACTAACTTCTGCATACATTATGATCTCGCATCGATGTTTATTTAAATTCTTCTAAACATCGCGTTTTATGTCTGTGGTTGTGTCAGAGAGACCGGGAGATTTCATGATGACATGTGGAATGCATCTTAATTAAATTCCAGTGCAGGATTTCATGCACTCGAGCGATAAACATTCTTTTCTATATAATGATATGCATTTCGTAAGCAGGGCTGGAATAAAAATGTGACAGCTTTTGAAGTGAAGGTTTTACATTCAATTTGACCAGAGCCTGGATAGCTCACTAATCTGGAAGTTAGAATGGGATTTTTTTTTTGCACTTTGAATTCATATGTAATACACCAGGCATAGAATTACCTGACTTTTACAATATTACTTCTATTCTTACTGTAGATATTATGATATTTTAGTTCCTTACACCATTATATAAATAAATATTACTTTATCAACTCATGCCTCATAAATGCAGACTAACAGGAAGTTACGGATCCTGATGCATAGTGACAATGCATTATACTATTGTGATCTGTTTCTTTATCTCTGGACGGCTGTATTGTAAAAATACATGGAGCTGGCTGAATTATAATTGCTGTAAGTCTGGACGGTGAATATTAAACGTAAGGTTGATCTCAACAATGCCGATGTCACGACAGTGCACAGAGGGGCTGGAGGAGTAAGGGCAAACAATGTAAGTAAGATGTTTGGACTGGGGAGCACAGGACTGGGAAGCACTTTTATACGAGTGATGAGGAGCCAGAGGAGAGGCAGCTGGAGTGAGTCACACGAGGGCTGTAAGGAGAAGTAAGACAAATTAGGTACAGGTGTGGCCCGTCAGAGCCACATTAATGAGAGAACGAGGGGAAGGGGTGCAGGGCATAACAGCTGAGATATGGTTTAGTCCTGTTTCCTAAATCATTTCTACCCTGGTAGAAATATACTCAATAAAGTTCTACTCATACTTACTTCACCTTTCTGCATGTTCTGCCTCAAATGATCTGTGGAGTGTGATATCAAGCTTCCTTGCATTTTGATATGAACAGAAAGCATTCACATTTACTGCAACGCTATTCTGTAAACTTCTGTGGTGAAACTCACGGGTAGTCATATTTTATCTGCTCCATTACATCGTTACACATTTGTCACATAACACTTTACAGTTGTTAACCCAAAAGCCGTTATCCGATGCAGAAAAGTCAGACTTTATATTATTTACGCACCAGGTTGGAAATTAAGTATAATCATTGACACAGCTTTAGTGCTTTTTTTGTTAGTGGTCAGGAAGTATCACCTGGCCGAAATCCCAGTGATCCACAGATGAGGAGCACGAATCCAAAGATAAGGCCACCTCATGAAATCTGAGCAAACACTGTCAAGGATAATTAGGTCGCCTCATTGTAGAGGTGTGAAGACCTCTGGATACCTTTGCACACTGCCTTAGTCAGGGTTTATGGTGCATGGAGAGGCACTAAACTACAGGAGCATGAAGACTGTATCCACTGAGCATCACCGCCTCTTTTCACGGCGCTCAAGCAGCTAGATATACTGGCCGCCGCGATTCTGACTGACTAAACAGGGAAGAGGGCCGTGTTTATTGAAAGATATGTATGACATTACGGATAACAAATGGGCCAAAAGCCTGGTCGTGATTTAATAGTCCGCCCCAGGCAAGATGTGCTTCTGCCGATGGGACTTTAATGTTCGTATATGACTGTATACAATGAATTTTAATGAATGTTATGTGTGAGACTAATTGAATCACTGACTGTTATTTGTTCAAAAAGAAGAGCTTTGAACATTTTCAAAAACGACTATGTATTTATTTTTTTCCTGCATAAGATATAATTAACGTCCAAGCTGCAATGCAGCTAAATAGTTACGCAATTAACACGTTGCATATGCAGTTAAAGGCTACGCCATATGTTACACATACGCTAAGTGATTCTTCATTATCGCCGAGACATTATGCAACCTGCATCTCCAGTGATGGCGAGGGAGGCAATGGCCAAATCTATAACGAATGTTTTATTCACTGTCTATGGGAGGCAAGAAATAAATGTTTATCTCGGGTGACCACAGAGAGTTGCTCCTTCTCACCTTCCCACTACATGGGTGATTTCTCAGGCAGGCTTGTGTCAGGGGTGAATTACTTACATTTACCTTTTCTTAGGAGATGCTTTTATCCAAAGCGATGTACGAGTGAGGTAAACGGCACGTTATGCACAAACATACTGTCAAGGAGTCGACTGGGCGTAAGGGCAGATAGGTTGAGGCGACTTCTCAAATACTTGAGTCCTACTCTGACCATTTTCTAGTGAGATTTTATATTATTTAAAATTTTTCTCAAAGTTAAAAATAGATTTGTATATTTTAAAACGCCATATTGTTAGTCCCATTAGTGTTGCATAATCCTGGATTACCCGGTTTCACTCAAATTGTTTGACACCTGTGGACCGCTGCAGGCAGAAGGTCACACCATCGCTCTGATGCACTACTTCTCTAAATGAAATGGAATGCAAATGATTCTGCAGACATGAAAGGCTTCTGGAAGCGCAAGTCCAACGGCCAGAATGCCCTGAGTGATCTACCTCAATGATGAAAGCCAGGTTGAGCAGAACAGAGGATTTTGGGAAGACTTTACGTGGAAGTGGCATTTGAAATGCATTTGTAACTCTGCCTTGCCAATAAGTAACACGTGAATGAGCATTTAAAGGAGATACACATTTTTGGATCTTGAGAAGGCAAAGTCAAGTCATGAGCGCTCTATTACAACACCGTCCAAGCGTACAGGGATATGAGAAAATGCTCTCCTGGGGCCACGGTGCCGGATCAGGGGAAGTGACAATCCTCTGCAAAAGTGTGGAACACAGGACAGGGCAAGACAGGGGGGCTTAAGAACGAGGAAGATTAGCTACTCAGGTATTTTATATATGAAATTTCATCCAGCTTCCAACCACTTATCCTGAACAGAGCCACAGCTTGGCTGGATCAAATGCTCTGGAGCAGAGGGCAGGAAGAAATGCGGGATGGGATGCCAGGCTTTCGCCAGACACGCATACACCCAGGACTGGCGACTCATCGAAGCCAATTAGACTCGATGCCCGTCTTTGGACGGCCGAAAGAAAGCCACAGAATGCAAAGAATCTGCAAAGTCCACACAGGACGGGTCGGGTTCAACCACTAACCTTGGAGGCGTTAGGTATCAGTGCCATCGCGAAAAAGGACAGGATGCCAGCTCATCTTCGTCGCGTTCAAACTCATCCACGACATCACACACTATAGGCAATTTAGAGTGGCCTGAATTCCTACCTGTCTCTTTTCACAGTTTCAACACCCAGTACTGACGATGCAAATGGACAGTGTTACACACTGCACCACAGTGTAAGCAAAGTACTCAAATCAGTGATGAAATCTTCGGGTATTTATCTGAATCTCATAAGTGGTTCGAAACTAATCAGATGAGGAACTGGTATAAATGTACACTGTACCAAAACTAACTGAATAGGATCTAGTGCCATGAAAAAACATTAGTAAGCATGTGTGAGTAGGACTGCCGTGGGAAGTTATGGTATGCGTGAGCAGGACTGCCGTGGGAAGTTATGGTATGCGTGAGCAGGACTGCCGTGGGAAGTTATGATATGCGTGAGCAGGACTTCCATGGGAAGTTATGATTTGAAATAGTATCCAGAATGGCAACAGAGAAGTAGAAATGTGCTACCTATGTTATGTTATATATAATAAAATCCTATGCAAATAGAAAAAGCAATGCACATTGCTTTAGGCCTGTATAAAAAATAGAAAATATTAGGTGAGTACAGTGTAGGCTTACAGTAATAGTAAAATATACATCATGGAAACAAAACAGTGTTTGTTGTCATTTTAAGAGTCAGTCTTTTTAGGACTTTGTCACTCTACCTTGTTGTACATTCTAATAACTTATCTACAGCAGCAGCAAAGTAAATGTTCACACATGTCACGTGTTTTGACTCTGATTTAGTTACAAATCAATGGGGAACAGGAATGAAAAAAATGTTGCAGAGCAGTCTGGCAGCTACAGTATAGTTCCTTTCTAAAAAGATATTGAAGATACTCTATACTTTAATGAGGTCCTTTATAAGAAAGTTAAATATGCTTTCTCATGAAATTGAGCTTAATGGTAATCAGACCAGATGAAGCATATGTGCTTATTTTTCTCAATTCAGCAAAATTAAAACTGAAAAAAAAAAAAATTAAGCACAATTTATGATTTGATTGCTTTTTGCTCTTTCATGGGTAAAGATGACACTGGGAAGAGCTGGGATCGATGGGGGGATGTTGGGAAGTACTGTTGGGTTTGCAGAGACGCAGCACGGGGTAACTGGAGGTTGCGTTCGGTGATCTACGCCGAGGGGAGTCCTCTTTGTTTCCCCGTGGCCACTTAGCTATCACTTTAATGATGAACTCGTGACAAAAGTCATTGGGAGCACCCTCCCCAGCTGGAGTTATGGCCAGGCTTTTCAACAGACTGAGGCCCAAGACACCAGCGATAACTTCAGCAGGGAAAAGCCTCACTTAATATCCTACTGCCTGCAGCTGAGGACAACAAATCCCAGCCATATTGCTGAGTTATACGGCCCCAAAATGTGAAGCCTATACCTACAAACAGGGAAGAGAGGTACTATCCATTGTCGTTTTTTTTTTTTTTTTCCCCTCAGCAAGGTTACTCTAAGGGATCCGTTGTTTGGGTCTGTGGATGGCAAACATTAGTAATGATACCATTAAGGCCAATTCATGCTTCACTTTCCCTCGTGTGCTTTGGGTTGTGGACGAGGGGACAAGACGTAAATTTTTGTCCTCGGGGGTTGGCTGCAGACAGGTTGGTTTGCGTTTAGCCTAGATTTCTATGTCTAGCGGAAACATCCATGCACAGGAACCGCTACGTGGTACATAATCGATCAGGTATTTCCAGCAGGTGGCAGCGTGGACTTTCACAGATCAGCGGTCAACAACGAAATAGTAGAGTAAGAGTAGTTGTTGTAGTAGTTGCTGTGGTGACCAACTGTATGAGGAGGGTCGGAGGTACCCGTGCATGTAATTGTTCTACTGTCCAGACATTATATCGAAGTATACAATATTTTAAAGGCAGCGCTGTCGTGGCATTTTCTGATCTTGCCGTTAAAATTTTCCGAACCAGGTGGGGGGGTGTCCTGCATAATTTTGTTTTAAGAATTTCATAATATTGTGGTATACCTTATTACATAATACTGCCCCTTGATTAGAAACTTTAAAACTGTTCGAAGAAGTTTACCCCTTTCATAACACTGCTCGTATTTCTGTTTGCTGCAATACATCTACCGTCTCCTGGTCTGGTGGAATATCACTGCAGTATGGAGGCAGTGACTGCAGCTATCCACAGGTGTCCTCTCCCTTTTTGGTGGGCATAGAATTTCAAGACTATCGGATTTATGACTTCTTACATTGACAGAAATAAGGCGGTACTTAGACCATTTGCTGAATGTAAACTCGCATCCCGAGCTGTGTAAAAACCGCATTTATGATCAAACAAATATTGTCTGCATGCATGTTTACTATTCATAACATCTATTACGTTTTCATGTGGATTTAGTGCCAATTTATTTTTCTGTGTAACTGACATTTGATGTTATCCATTTATCATTCATATATGCGCTTAGAGATAATTCTGTGTGGAGAAGAATCAACAGCCCTATAATGATATTTCACTTTGAGTAACCCCCGTACCATCTTCCATGCCCACCCCCATCACTGCACTAAAAGACATGAGTTGTCAAGCATCATGTTCAATAACAAAGAATGCCGTCTGTGCTCGGCTAAATAGTTCCGTTCTTCTTCTGCTTTCACTGGTTTGCTTCCTCGATTGAACGACTCATCCAGCGTTTTTACATTAGCATTAGTGACACATGCATGACTATAGGAGACTGACCAATCAACAAACAGCAAACACTCAGTGCGTAGGTGAAGTCCAAGCCTTTTTAATTGAAATAACAGTTTGCATATTCTTTCCTAGCTCAATGTCCTCCCTGACATGGATTATCTGGATACAGTTATACATTTTATTTATACGTTTAGCACATGTATAAATTCACAAACTACACAGCATATATAGGTACATACAAGTACACAACAAATATAAAATGCAGAAAAGCTCCGTGGAATCTGGCACAAACGCCTTTTGCTTTCCTAGGAATTACAACTGGACTTCAGAAGCTGAGCTCAACAGGCTTTGCTTGAGTTCCTATTTTGACAAATCCTATCTTGAGCTATGAAGAGAGCAGCAGTTATTGATCCAAAAGGTACCCAATATATCACACCGCCTCAAATTTCTACCAAAAAAAATACTGTGACCAAGAGGGTTATTCAATACCATTTTCTCCCTCCACCCACGGAATTAAACCGGTCTTTTTTGGAACAAAAACTGAGTGATGACAGCTGTCAAAAAGATTAGATTTGTGACAGGATTCCTTCTGCTTTTGCTGTTAGCATCCCGGTGGCCTCATTTACAATATAGATAGACTGTCTTCTTTATAAGCAACCACACAACTATAAGTGAAGGACTGAATCGCCAAATAGACATAATTCATACGACAAGGCACTGATAAAACAAGCACATGACAAGGGGCAAAGAACATACAGAATAGACTTATAAAGTATTCCTTTATTTTTTATGCATTATGTATCTCAAGCAAAGTTGATTAAAATAAGACTTTCAGTGTTTAATTGTTTTTTTGAACAGGAAAATGTTAAACGATAACCACAAACCTTAACGAATATTGTTGGAGTGTCATAATGCAAAATAGTTACTTTGTGCATGTCATGGATAAGGTGGGGATTACAATGTTGTTACGAGGTTCGTTACGATGTTGTTACGAGGTTCGTTACGTTGTTGGCCCCTTTTTGGTTTCCTGTGCACTTTCACTTATTTAGTCTATGTAGAACAAGCTGAAGATGACGTGAATCGGCGAGCAGCTGGCGTTTAAGCAATTTGCACTGAGGAATGTGTTGGCTTCCGAGAGAGTGTCATGTAAGGCGCCCATCTTTTACCGCGCTCCAGCATATTAACCCCAAAATAAAACACAAATTACATACCAAAGTAACTCCATTTCAGCGATTAGTTCGGGTTTAACTACAGCCTTTTTCCTTATATCAAGTTTCCGTCTTTTTCTCTGCAATTCTACAGTCACAGACGTGGATTCATGAGGTTTGGTGGGATTGTTAACTGATACTGAAACCGCTGACAGGTGTTACTTCTCTTCAGTACCATTTCGGTGTGACGGATGTGTGTGTGTGTGACAGATGATAGAAGCTAGCCTGTCTGAAATATGTTACCATATGAATCCCCTCTTCTGTTATATCCCGAGGGTGCCCGCCATCACTTCACGTGCTGTGGTCTGCGCCAGTGGGTGGTTGGGGTCGCGTGAAGCCCTTTCACACCCTGACACGTGTCGCGGTTAGCAGGCTGTCCGTCCGGCTGGGTCCTCACCATCTCTACCATGCAAACAAAGCTTTGGTCCTAATGGACTGTGTTTTTGGCAAAGTGCTTATAAAAGCACTGAAGATGGATTGAAGAGCTGACTTGTACACCCTTGGTTTTCTACATGATGCTTTGCCAACTCGTGTCTTTCTGCACAGGGGTGGGGGTGGGGAGGCATAGAAAATGGCACGGGGATTACTCAAAGTGAAATAACATTAAAGGATCGTTGATTCTCCCCCCAGAATTATCTCTAAGCACATATATGAATGAAAAATGGATAATATCAAATGGCAGCTTTATACAAAAACAAACTGGCACAAAACCCACATCAAAATATAAAAGATGCTATGAATAATAAGATATTATATATGTATATATATATATATATATAGACATTAAGTAGGCTATAGAAATTTCCAGTACTGTCTGAAAGTGACTTATTTAATTGATTTATTACTCCGATTTGCTGTATCCAGCATTAAAATAAAACTAAAACCCTTGAATGAAACATCCCAGGTCTGTGAAATAAAGGCACTAAATTGCTAAGCAACAATGGAACGTAAGCAAGGTGACCCTAAGCGAATTGACTCCTTGTGATATATCGACTTATTTGTTCCTTGCCTATTGCCCTGTGTTTTTTTTCCTCAGTAAAATATGTCTCCGCGTTTACATTTACATCTACTTGTGTAGTCAGACACTCTGTCTTGTGTTGTGTGGTGATATTTTCTTTCTCAAATGAGAAGGGTAGATATGGGACTTCCATCTGAATTTACATTTTGTCTTCCTTCCCAACTTTCTGCATACTAATCAGGGAAAGTCTTAATTAAAATGTCAAGGTGACGTGCCTTCCCATTAAGGATTTCCCCTTGCCTTTTCTTCTTCTGATCCTCCTCTGGGACCTATTAAGCTCTGGCAAAAAATGATTGAAGTTCAAAGAGGTGGACCTGAAGGTTACCACTCTCAGCTGCTATCCTGGGCGCCCCGTTGTCTCCTGCTAACCTTTAAGAGACGGGTGTTTCTGTTAATGCTCTTGAATTTCTAATGAAGGCTAGTTGGTGGGTATGATTGGGGGTGGTTAAACTTCCTCAGACAGCCAGTCCCTGTGATAGCAACCTGTCTCCCTGCTCGCGCCAAATAAAACATTAAAGACCTTTTTTTTCATGTTTCTGAAAGCTTTTGTCTCGTCTATGTTTGTTGGGCATGGGTGAAAACACACACAGACAGGATGTAAAGAAGTACAATTTGTCAAGACAAATATAGAGGGCTGCCACTTCTGTTATAGTAAGGGGACCATATTTTTCTTTGCAAAAAAAAAATAGAGTACACTGGACACAGGAGGCAAAGATAGTTATCAGAGCAACATAAATATGCATGAAGTACTTTGACTGCAGAAAGCAAATGTTAGCATGAAACAAACCTAAATCGTGGACATTTCAGGCATTTTTAGTTACCAAAAAGAAAACAAGTCCAGAAAAAAGAGGATATATGGTCACCCTAGTTATTTGATGTCATTTAACAGTGATTTTTTTTAATGGTTTGGCAAGATTGCTATTTTATTCCACACGCAGGAGAGCCGACTCCAGAGAGTTAAATGGTTCTCCTTAATAAATTGCTACCAATAACAGCTAGCAGTGATGTTAAAATAATCACTTACTTGTGGAGTTGAGGTCAGATTCGTAGCAATAGCTAAGAGTTGGAGGCACCTTGGCTTATTTGAAATACAAAGTAAATAGATCCTCAGCCATTAAAATGGAATAGACAATTGTATAAATAGCCACGAACACCGAGCATTCCCTGCAAAAAAAAAATAACAAATAAATCCTTTAAAGAATTTTGTCTAGACCAGCCTGTTCTGTAAAGCTAGCAGAAAACTGACTGGTTAGACATTCTGAATACAGTTCCAGTCCCATGAGAAATCTCTCTGCCAGAGCTCCTCGAAGCTCTCCACACACTGGTTGCAGAGACTCAGTCTGTCCTTTCTGACCTCTTCTAGGGTGATTATCTTATTCGGGGTCTGTGCTTAAATTCTTTGCCTCGGCTTCCATTTAATGAAGGCATGGGATAATTAAGCAATTTGCATATCATCTCCTGCTCAGTTAATCACAGTAGATTACCAGTCACAAATCGATGAGGGATACGATCATAAAGGCTTTACTTTCAGGCCTAAAGGGGCATTACTTTCCTGCTTGAATTTCTAATCATTAGATCTCAGCAGTTATAAATTGATGTGATCACTGTAAACTTTTGAGCCAGAATCACAAGGTGCATTTTACTGTAAAGGAAAGAGCCACTTGCATACTTTGACAGTCCCTAATGTTATATATTTTTTTCCTCACCAAGGTCTTGGGGCAGGCCTTCGAGTTTGGAGCCAATAAATCTCAATTTGGTGCTCATGCAGAGGAAGAGTTTGGCCTTTCTAGCTCTTTGCGGATCTCCTGTGTTGCGAGGCCTGCGTCACGAGGAGCCTTCTGTTGCGTGGAGTTAGGCAGGAGGAGAGATGGAGTTAGGCAGGAGGAGAGATGGAGTTAGGCAGGAGGAGAGAGGGAGTTAGGCAGGAGGAGAGAGGGAGTTAGGCAGGAGGAGAGAGGGAGTTAGGCAGGAGGAGAGATGGAGTTAGGTAGGAGGAGAGAGGGAGTTAGGCAGGAGGAGAGATGGAGTTAGGTAGGAGGAGAGATGAAGTTAGGCAGGAGGAGAGATGGAGTTAGGCAGGAGGAGAGATGGAGTTAGGCAGGAGGAGAGAGGGAGAGGCAGTGTTGACATGCAGCCTTATAAATCTCCATCAGCATGTGCAGCACACGCGTGGCTCACGCTCGTCAGAGTCTGCAGGCCGGAGCGAAGGCGGGCCTGCGTCCGTGAGCGTCTCAACAGGGTTCTCGGAGCCACCTGGGGAACAGTGGTGAGACATGCACCCAAAACGCTGCGTAACCAAACAAACCCATGAACAAACAAACAAACAAATAGCCCGAGGAGCTGTTTCTCACTGCAGAGTCTGGCCGCTTCCCCCTGGATGCTCTCGCGATCCCCTTCCTCCCACGCCAGCCTGGAGCAGCAGGGTTGCGCTCCATGCCGTCTCCTGCTCACCACCAGCTCCTCCTTATTAAACACCACCTGTACGCCGACTGAGGAGACATCTCACGCTTTTTATTATCCACTCAGAAAATATCACGGTTTGGAAATCAAACGCTGGCTCTCAATGTACTGCCATCACATGTGGTTTGCGTGTGAGTGCGTGACCGCGGCGACGTCACAAGCCCGGCGAGCGCGCCTTTCCATTTCATTCATTCTCCATCACTTTTCATTATAACATTACAATTGAGATCTCTCCCCTATTGCACCTCCACAGAACAAATAAAACAAATTTAATTAAAAGTGGTATCGTCTCTCACCGAAGAAATTGAGTTGTGTTTGAAGTGGGAAAGATTGTAAACCAACAGTATGTTTTTATTCAGCATATTTTAATGTTCGCATTTCACCTAATGCATTTTGGGCTACTTATTCATTCAAGTTCCGACAAGTCGTTTACACAAGTTATTTCTGAACCAAAAAATGTTCTGAGCAACTAAATGCATAAATAAATATGTAAGGTGCTGTTAAGGGTGCCACGGTGTCTCCAGGTGCGAGGTTCATTGAGGCTTTATTGTGTGGTGAGTCTCCATGAATGTTTGTCCTTTCGGCTCCCAGCAGGCGGACTGGTGTCTCCAAATTGTCCTTACCGTGTTTCCCCTGTGATAGATTGACATCCCGCCAAGAGTGTTCCTAAGCTCTACACTTCCACCAATAGGCTGCAGCCTTACAGTATGGTTAGGTAGGATCATGTTATTAACTCATTTCATAGCACTAATTGGCAATTGTATATCAGTCACCAGTAGTTAGTAATCAGGCATCGTGCGGTTGGCTAATAGGTAGATATTTGTAGAAATTGTATTTACTAATTTTTTTTGTTGTCATGTGTCTCATGTTGGTTTTCATTTAGTTATTATTGATTCTTGTAAGTGTTATATTTGTTATGATGATTATTTATTTCTTCTTGATTCTATCGAGGTGTTCCCCTGCCCTGTACCTTGTATGGTTCACCACATCCCTCTGCTGTATCAGCATTTGTAAAATACACTAGTGGCCAAAATTGTGGAAACACCTAGCATTTTTGCATTATGTTTTAAAAATTACTATGTGAATATTGGTGGTAATGTTTATAAACTATCAAAGTACGTTACAAATATCATACATTGGATGACTGAATAATTAGCTGGAGCAGCAGTTGAATAAAGTTCTGTGATGTCTAAAAACTGGAAGTGTTTCCACAATTTTGGTGTAGATGGGTCTTTTTACCTTAATTTTGAGTACGATAATGTACAATTCCAGCATATACATATAGGCTATATATACTTTTTTTAAAACTACCCGCATTTCATCCATCTTCTCTTCTGAACTTCTAAAGATGTTCTAAAGAAGATAGTTTATATAAGTAATGCATTATGTGGTGCTCAGGGGAACATGGAACCTTATCGGGTTCTTTAAAAGCAGCTTGAGGCAAAAAGCTGTGTTCTACAATTCAGAAAGTTTCTGAGCCTGAGTCGCTGCATGAAAGCCCAGCATTTACACGGTGTAATATTAAACGGATTAGAAGAAGATTAAAAAGATAAAATACATCTGTCCTTTTGGCTTATAGAAATCTTAATTACGTGTCTGTGTGAACGGGAGCACGTGTGCCCTGGAATGGGATGGCATCCTGCCAAGGGCGCCCCCTGCCGCCTGTTCTGTGCTTCCTGAGGTCAGCAACAGGTCCACCGTGACCCAGCGTAGAATAAGTGGTTCGAAGAAACATAGATGTTTGCTATTTTTTATTAGCAATTATACTTTTCTTTGTACAAGTAGAGGTACATACAGTAGGAATCCTGCTACTCAATGAGACATATATATATATATATATATATATATATATATATACTCACCGAAAGGATTATTAGGGACATCTGTTCACTTTCTCATTAATGCAATTATCTAATCAACTAATCACATGACAGTTGCTTCGATGCATTTAGGGGTGTGGTCCTGGTCAAGACAATCTCCTGAACTCCAAACTGAATGTCAGAATGGG
>JABFDZ020000118.1:26908369-26927513 GCA_019775955.2 Pollimyrus isidori | reverse complement strand
ACTTATAACTCAATTATCTCATCATGTGTATGATGATATCACAGTCTCCCAATAAAACACGATAATGGCAAATGCGGATGGGTTTCTGAAAGCCACGTTAAACCATCCCCAATTTTATATTTGGCATTGAAAGGTAGGAGCGTCAGTGTGAGCTATGTGTCGGTTATGTGCGTAGCAAACAAAGCTCCCTCAAACACAAATAAAAGGCTTATGGTGCTTTTCTACTCGCACCAAGAATCGAGCCGTACCCAAGTTGCACCACAAAGACACCAACATCTGATTGTTCGAAATGCAGCGAGGTTCCAGCAATATGCAGGGATTACCTGAAGAAAAAAGCGGCACATTCTACATATTGTTCATTATTAGTAGTATGACACATTGCGATGTACTGATGCATCCCCAGTAACTCAGAACTTGAGAACTCCCAATCTTCTCGTACTTAAAATATTACTAGAGGACAGCTGAACAGACTGGATTAATAATGCAAGTTTAGACATGATAGTTAACTAATGATAGTTCCGCTTGTGTTTGATGCTAACATAAGACTGATTCTCACAGACATGCTAGCAGAAATTAGCAAATAGTAAAGCATGATGTACACGGCTCCTTGGGTTTATGTCACTGTCATTTTCTAAATCAGGCAATGCCTTTACCGAGCTGGTCTTTCTGCAGTGGATATAGCCGCTCGACAACTACACTGGTCAATCACTGATTGTGAAGGTGTATGGATGGTTCCACTACTGAACCTAGTTACTACAAGGAGCAATGTCAACGGTGATGGTGAAAGATAGAATTATAATCATCAGCAGCATGACTTAATATGACCAGGGCATACAACTCAATTAACAGCAAAGACAGACTAAACCAAACCAAGCCAAGTACTATGACTGCAAGCATTGCTTTGCACGTCATAACAACATATTATGTGAAGCAGAGAGAGATGAACAAGCCCATCTACACCCCTGTACTTAATAATTAAGGGTATAAAGCAAGAATGTAGTGCAATGGAGCAACCAAATGGGTTGCTGATGAAATCACCCAAGTTCAGACCTCAGTTCTCATATCCCAAAGTTCCATTCACCGTTCAGAACGTTCAGAATTTTTTCAGTATATAAGATGAAGCATTGACTTTATTATTGCATTTTATTTTTTAATCAAAAGAATAATAAAAAAGTGTTTTATCACAACTTTTGTGGCAAAAAACATGAAGTAAATATAATCCGTCCGTCCATTTTCCAATCTATTTCTTTGAGTAAAGGCTCCAGAAATATGGATATCGCTCCAAAGCTAATTGCCAGAATCATTACCATAAGATGTTTTGATGTTTTTTTAATAGAAATTAAGGGGTGTAGTATTGACTGAAAGAACCTGAGTGAGCTAATGGATCAAAATTGCCCTTATAAGACAGTTGTGATGAGAGTTGGCTTTTCTCATCTCAATTTCAAAAGCAGACATAGAAATCCATCTAAACTGTGGCTATTGTCAGTGTGTCACAATTTACACTGATTTCACTTTTCAGCATATCCTGTGTTTGATGGTGTGATAAATTAATCTTTTTCTGTGCCAGTGCTCCGAGTCTTCTAAAAGAATACATTAAAGGAAGTTAGAGCCGTTTTTTTCCCCAAAGTAAACATTTTATCTCCTGCTACCCCACCCTACCTCCAAGTCACCATGACAAATCATATTCTCCAGAGAGGGAAAGTGAAGGAAAGAGAGAAGGAGAACAGCAGGGTGGAAAAAGGACTGCGTTTTGGCGTACACAAAGGTAGGGCCTCAGTTTGAGCGTGCTGTTTGACTGAGGGCTCATTAAAAGTGTCTGGCCTTCGATATAGGCTACATAGCCGCCCCTGCCAGGGTGAGACCAGAGCGTCTCTTTGTGTTCATTATACAAGCATAAAAACATAGTGAACATCAGAGGAAACACCTAATGGGAAAATTATTCAATAGAAAGACTGCAGATGTCATCATTACTTTACTGCTTTCATCCAGGGCTACTTACAGTTTTGTCAATTTTATACAGATGGATCCTTAAGGCTGGTATAACAACCCCCCTCCCCACACACACACACACACACACACACACACACACACAGGTTACATTCCCAATTCATCCTAGCTGCTATGCTATTATTGCTATCATGCTACCTGCTTCCCTACATTATGTCACACTCGGCGTGTCCCTGCATTGTATCACACTTTCCAAAGTGCCTTCCATTCCTTTTCAGTGTAATAACCACTTTCTTGGGTCTGTGTTTCAGCTCATAACCATTTCCCAAAGACCTCGGGGGGGCCACGCTGATCCACAGTGAGTGATTATGAAAACAACAATAGCTATTTCTCTGCTTTCATCCGTCAAACATCACTCCTGGCGCCCAATATCAACATGTGCTGAATGTGGACTCTGCCCGAAAAATGTAGCTGCGAAAAGCAAAGGTATTACTATCCCTTTGACTTCCTTTAGACCCCTAAGCCAAGGCAATATTTCTTCACACAAAAGGCAGATTGCCTCCATTCTGTAGATTTGTGCTATAATAACAGAGCAGAAAGGATACAGTCTTTGCCCTGTTCGGGCTGAATTCACGCTGGCTTCTGTGGATGTGGGAGCCAGGGAATCTTGGCTGTGATGTTCTGTGCTCAGTAGTCGGAATAAATTATTCACTTCCCCTGTCAATAAAGTGCTAATTTTAAGAAGATAAGGTTTCAGATCAGTCTTCCTTTCTAGGGGTATGAAAATAACACATTGTATTTAAACTCCTTTTTTCCATTTTTCTGTGATCCCTTTATAGCATAAATCCCTTCCCCCGCACCCCGTAGGGAACTCAATATATGTTTCATGTTACTATATGCAATAATGGGCCAAATTGTAACTTCCTTTTAATAACCTTGCACGACAGGTCAGCCCTGCTAAGACGCCCATAAAGAATATATATGTGTGTCTCGCGGAGAGAAGCGAAGCTGCCGGCCAATTACTCCTGTCCTTTCCAGCTCTGTCCTCGTGGTGGGAAATTTCGCTGTAGCTCTTCCACCTTCTTCCTGTCTTTATTCAAACGCAAATGGCGCATTTTTTTTTCCTTAAAGCCAATAGCTTCCCCAGCATCTCATTCTCGGCGTCACACTGGAGGAGCTCGGTCCCGAGCGCCGCTGAACACGCATATATATCTGCGAGCGGGGTTTACAGGCTCGCGAGGGATGTAACGCGTCGCACGCTGTGGATTTCAGGGCACGTTTTACAGCAGGGGGGGGCTCACCTATCTGCGCTCTTACGCAATGTCACATAATCACTGCCGCATTTCCAGCCGGCTCTTGCCTTTTCTTTCCTTCACTGTTACGCACGCATTCATTTTTGTTCTCCATTTATGTTCGCTCTCTCTCTCTCTCTCTCTCTCTCTCTCTCTCTCTCTCTCTCTCTCTCTGTCTCTCTCTCTCACTCTCCACCTATAGCGCTAATGATTGAGTTTGACGGCATCGATTCCTATAATGCACATGCAACCACAGGTGCGTCCGTTTTGTGCGAAAACATTTTATGTTCCGTTTCCAGTGTGCTAGTGAAATGTGATTTTTTAAAAATGTAATCAAAATTGTAAAACATAACAATGTGGGACAAACACAAAGTCAGGTATCCTGCTATAACAGGATGCGACGAATGATATTTTATTCATGAATACAAAATGTTATTATTTTGTTAAAATAATGTAAATGATTTTCCAGTGTAAAAGTGTTTACATTCTGTTTTTTCAAGCAATAACTATTGGATTCATTTTGTGGTCTAATATAAACTCAGTCACTGAGGAATAAAATTTTACTACATGCTTCTTTTGGCATGGAAATTTTCATCTTTCCTGCAAGCCCATGGTTACGTAAAGGTAGCTGACTCAGTTTACCAAGGCCTCATAATTAGGCCTTCCGTAGGTTGTGTGTCATACCCAAGGCCACAAATAGTTTTTCGGTGACTCGTTTTTGATGGTTCAATCAGCGCTGAGATTCCCCGCATAGTCACGGTCCTCCATTACAACACGACTGGTGGCTCGTTAAGATGAAGAGGCACATATGTGCTTGGAGTGGCCGGAGCTAAACAGGCTTCCTGGAACGGGCAGCTTGGCTCTGCCCGCAGCACGGAGCCCAGGATGCGGGGATTAGCCAGGAACAGCTCGCCGTGGATCTGGAGGCAAGGCCGTGGGAGAGCGAGCGAGGACGAGGGAAGTTTCACCAGCAGATGGGGAGAGGAAATGAAGAGCTTTTGAGTTTAAACAGCCCTGGTGATGTGGGTCATTTGGGGAATTGTGGTATCGCTGAACTAGAAAGTAAAGACTGCAGATGCAGGAAAAAAGTACCTCCCCCCCCCAAGCTCTCACCTGCCTCCAGGGGAAATGTCCCTTTTACAAAATTCTCGACAAACTATTACCATCACTACTAGGTAAATTGTTTAGAAATCTTGCATAAGACCATTGTATTTTGTGAGGCTCACTGCATATAAAAGGCTTGTTTTGCATTAAAAATACAGTAGATTTGTTAGCATGAAGGTAAAATGATTCACATTCAGAAGAACTTGAACTTTATACAGGTATGCTATATATAGCTATTCGGAACGGTGGCCACAACTGAGTTCAATTCAATCATGGATTCAACCAACGATTTTAAACCTTTGGCATGGAGCTGCATTAAACAGAACATTCTATTACCTAAAGTCTGTCTGTCCATACATCCATTCATCCATCCATCTTCTGGCATTGGTAACTTATTATTAATCTTTTTTTTGGAATTGAATTCACCCTATTTATTCCACCCGATCATGCGGCAGTATTTGTTCACCTAAACATTGCGCATTTATATCATTTCTTGTGCACCCCCCATTTAGTACAGTCTTGTGTTCGGCACTTTAAGTACTATGAAAATCCCCCCCTATCGCCTCGTGTCTGTAAGGCACACTGTGGTCCTGGGAGAATTTTATCTTCCACATAAACCCAGAAACCCTTGCCGGCTGCAAATGATGGTAAAGATTAAACGGTTCTCTAATTTCGCAAAGAAGATTAGCCATAAAAAAAACAAGTACAGGAGGACAAAAATCACTTCTGAAGGATTCATAAACAAGGCAGGAGTCCCAGTGTGATGAAATTAAAGTATCTTCTTTTGTTTGACAAACTCCGCAGGGGACATAACAAGCAGTCAAAATCCTTTCGCTATGGCGCTTTTTACATTAAAAAAAAAATTACGATAAAAGGAGGGAAGAAAAGAAGGAAGACAGCACATTGCTATGAAGAAGAAGCACACCTGTGAAGAAGCAATTAACAGCATAGTACTGCCCCTGTCTCACCCATGACCCCCTGGCTCACCAATCAACTGACTCCCCACACCAGAATAACAGGAGCAATCTCCTCACCCTGATATCAGAGCTGTTTCTATCATAAATACCAAGCACTAAAACTCTGGCAAAGAAGTTATTATACATGCATTGCTAATGGAATTTGCTGACACTTTAAGTAAAATACCTGGGCTTTGAAAGAAAAACTGAAAGGAGAACAAACCTGTGACTTATTAAGAAATCTTGGTAAGAACATTTTTGTAAGGCATTACATGTTCTGGTGGGGAAATGAGTATGAAAGTGTAACATGCTAAAAGAGTCAGTGTGTGCTTTGCTGAGGTGGAAATTCCTACGATTTTGAGATGAAGTAGAAGAGATCAGAGGTGACGATAAGGAGATTGTGGGATTTGAGGACTGAAGCGGATGAAGTTAAATCACTGTAGTTGGTCACTCGGGGTCAAATGCAAGCTTTTCATTTCAGAAGCCCCATAACTGAATATTCACCACACAGGTCAAAAGAGATGGATTTACGCTGAGCTTCTCCAAATGCTCTCGTTTGCTAATGTCCATGTGGGAGAAACTTCCTTTAATCCTTCATAAGATCCTTAATGTTTAGTATTCCGGTCCTTCTTTAGCCAGGGGTTGGCACTCGGACCCGGGTTATTCTCGGTGTAGGGAGCCGTCCACTGGCCAGACGATGGAATTCAATTGCACAGCTAAAAGCTCAGAATGCATGTAGGTCTTTCTGAGCACACCTAGAAGTTACCTACCCCTTTTAGGAAAAAAAATGGGAACAATCTCACTGCAATTTATGTATTTTAGTAATTGTGCTAGAATCTGTCCTGGGTAAGATGTTAAACTGCATTCTGGCCTGCTAAAGGTCCTCCAACTTGCAGGGAAAAATCTTGGGGCTTGGTGGTGGGATTGGCACTCCAGCCACTGTAAAACATTTCATGGCAGCTAGGTCCAAACAGGCACAACACCTTTCTGCTCTACTCGGGAGTAGCTCTGCTACAGCTGCCTGCAGGAAGGCTGCACGCATCATGAAGGGTGTGGGGGAAAGTCTTCAGGAGCTTCATCCCCGGAAGAGTCAAAACCGTCAGAGAGCTAATAGGTTCAAGCTTGTTGGAGTTTGGGGCTGATGCGGTGCTGAGGTGTCCCCTGCTGCATGGTGACACTTGGGTCCCAGGTTGAGGTGGCCCATCTGGGTAGGCGTGGAACATCTACTCTCTCCAGCAAGATGGCCATCTGAATAAACTCTGCCTTTAGGTGGCAGCAGACCGGGGAGGGGTTGGATCTCTGTAGGCGGATTCAGCTACTTTTGCTCTGGTAGTTCTGATGGCTGCCATACTCAGGGAGTAGCCTTTGTTGTGGTGGATTGGCTCCTCCTGATGGTGTCTGAAGTCACTTCTTTCAACAAGCATATTATGAGGCTCAGGATAAGGCACACCTTCGATGTCTTGTCTATTGTCTCAGTATATGCTCCAACTATGTCGAGTGATGTTACGTTGAGGGAGACCTTTTATTCGCAAATTCTCTTAGTGGTTAATGGGGGCCCATGAGGTGGCATTGCTCTGGCTATAGGTGACTTCAGGGTGACCACTGGCACTGATGGGGCTGGCTATGACGACAGCGTTGGTCAAAGATAAAAAACGCTCTAGGTTGCTGAGGGTTGTGTTGATGCTGCTGGTGTTCCCAGACGGAAGTGTTTCATTTCACAGGGCTACCCTAGATATTATCGAGAGGAATCGCAGCACGCAGCTTGGTGGCAACTCCAATCTGTACCAGGAACTGAGGAGGATGGCTGTGAGAGCTCTGTGGGCAGATAAGGAGGCATTTGTTGGACAAATCTGTGAACAGGGGACACACCATCTGTGGTCTAATGACCCACGTCTAGCGTACGGAGGAATTTGAAGTATTACGTACATCTGAATATGTTCCTCGGAGACTTGCAGTCAGGGCAGGTGATGGAACAGTCCATACAAATGACACTGCAGTTGTGACCTGCTGGGCTGGCTGCTTTGAGCAGTTGTTTAAAGCTGATCTCCCAGCTAGGACGTTGTACACCTCTGGGTCCACGGTTCTTGAGGCTGATCCTCCGATCAAATGTGATCTGCCAAATCACACTGAGATTGCCAGTGTTGGGCATTTCAGGTCCAGAAGCTACAAATCCAGACCATGATTTTGTTTCTACACAGCAGTTTCTACTCTGTGACCATGACTTCTTATGCTGAACTGGTTGGTAAAAACAAAATCCTGGTCTGGATTTGTAGCTTGTGAACCTGAAATGCCCAACACTGGAGATTGCACAGGTGTTGAATCAGCTAGGGGTGGAGAAGGCCACAGGGATCTGTGGTATCCGGGGTGAACTTCTTCAGGCTAGTGGTAAGGCTGTCCTGGAATTTCGGGTAATCTTTCCTTCATGTGCTCCCTATCTGGAAAGAGAAGGGTGATCACCTGCACTACCCACCGTGCTGCCTAAGGTCCCTGCTAGGGTCATCCTTAACAGGATCCATGATCACTTGCTCACCTACCAGTGACTGGAGCAGTCTGGTTTTACACCTAAGAAGTCTACCGTCGACCGCATCCTGGCACTGAGAGTTCTCATCGAGCGCAAGCGAGAATATCGGCAGAGGTTCTTTGCAGCATTTGTCAATTTTCGGAAAGCATTTGACTTAAGTTGCCCTGTGGGTCATCATGTGGTAGGTGTGGCAACGCGCTGCATCATTGCATGCTCACCAACCTGACCTGTGTTAAATGTTTTAGCTAGTTAGTTTAGTATTGTCCTGATTACTTTTAGGCTTTCCTCATAGTTGACTAACTCCGTTCATCCTGGGCAGCGATGCTGCTTGGGATCCATTTCCAGCAGTTAAGGCAATATTCCCAGTCGCAATAGAAATTCAGTTTAATCTCCAGTCAGGGGCTGTGAGGCGGCCACAAACTAGTATGCCATGGGCATATTTGGTCTATCTAGCTGAGGGACTCCCTAGAAGCAGTATATCTGTGTGATAAAACTCAGGGGCAACAGCAAGACAGTACGTTTGGTCATCTCTGTTTAGGGATTGTCCAAAGTCAGTATGTCTACCTCATTCAACTCAGATGCTGTAAGTCCAAAGCCGGCATGTTTGGTTAACTAGCTCAGGGACTGGCTCAGTATGCCTAGCTAATTCAAAGCAGATGCTGCAAGCTTAAAGCCAGCATGGTTGTTTATCCAGCTCCAGGACTGAATTCAGACGCTGCCAGGTAAGAATCGGCGTGGTTAATTAGTTAGTTCATGGACCAGATCAACGGTAGTATGTCTGATAGAATCAACTCAGCGGCTTAGATAGCAGCTTATGATTGTCTAGTATGATGCATCTACTCTCTTGCAATATAACAGAGTGAAATGACAAATCAGCAAGCGAGGAATGCCGTGTCTGACTTTTAACCAGGAATTACACTAACGCCGCCATTTAGGAATTTACCAGGGTTAGCAAGTTCAGGCAACCAAGTAGTGATTAAAACAGTTTATTTGCTAAAACAACATTCATCTATCGGCATTCAAAACCACAGACACAGAGGCCGACATAAATCTAAGTGGCTACTTAGTTGCATCATTACAGATGTTAATTACCCAATACCTTATGGAGGCTCTGATTGCAAAGTGTCTCTTCAGTGAAGGCTAGACATGGTGAACAGGTGAATATATAATAGCCACAGCTACCATAACGATGTATTTTTTTTTGAAGATGGTGATAGACCAATCTCTGATGGGTTGTTGGGGTGTTAGAGATATTGGTTTTACTTAAAGACTCTGGTTTTACTGCAGGGTTGTGATATCTTTTGAGGTACCCAGTCTTCCAAACTAGTGGTCAATCACAATGGTAATGGTGGGTTCACTAGGCTCTTTGGTCACTGGGGGGGGCAAACCCTTGCAAGAAGGAAATATATCTTTTGTAATGCTACAGTATATTTGTCTTAGACCCGAGTGTTATATCGGTGGCACTGAGACCATTCAAACACTATATACATTGACATCAGACGATGCTTTTCTCATTTTGTCTTTCTGTGTTACCATGTGGGACCTGATTCATGGACAGGGAGGTGGGGGGGGGACGTTAAGATCAGGGAGTCTGTGAGGGTCTGCCTGTAGACCCTTTTGCACACAGTGGGGTGATGAGGTGTGATTTTTGATGTGGCGGTCAGATGGCCTGCGACCAGTTTTGTCAGAGCTGGGATGGTAGTTCTTCTCCGGGTGAGAAGCAGCACAAGCCCAACAGAGGTCAGGCCTAAGTGTCCTGTACAGCCCCATGGCCGCACACCTGCCTTGGGCCCATAGCTTCCAGGATAGGTTCCGGGCCCCAGCAATCCTGCACAGGAAAACCGGGTACAGACAACGAATGGATCCTTATTTTATTCTGTGGAAACTCTTCCTACTGTAACCATTTCATTGCATTCGTTTTTTTCATTCTCTTTTTAAACGTCCACTAAGCTAACCTCGTCAGGCATCACCATATAAATTATATAAAAAGGGACAGACTACATATCATTTCTTGTGCTCCATATGTCATTCATTTAATAGATAGCAAATAAAAGTGAAATCCAGAGGCACTTCCCTTTCCTGTATTGCACCTTCGGAAGAAGCAGCTTGTAAATTGGCTGTGGGCAGAGAGGTAAAAAACAATTATGTGTGTGGTGTATACACTGAAATGAGTCCTGAGCTATTTCTATAATGAAGTGGAAAGTTGACATGTTGGCTTTATGCGACCCCTGATATTGTCTGAACGCTGGAAAATGACTTCACTGTATTGCCAGGCTCAGAAATGAATTGCCAATTACGGCAGAAGGTCTCTGATTGGCCCTTAGGTAACGTTTAAAGTTGCAGGCAGGAATGGGGAAAAAGTCACTGCAAAATTAATACATGCTTTATTTGTTTATTTATTTAGTTATTATATTTCTTGCCAGAAAGCGTACTGTGTACTGTGTACAATTCTGTGAAATTATTAATATTATATTTTAACAAATAATATTCGGAATGTCTGGTTTCCATTCATATATATTTGGTATTTTTAAGATCACTGCCGAAACATTAATGTGACGTATCTTTACTGTAATTTTATTTTAACCTAAAAAAGCCAATCCAATGCCAATACTGTTGGTAAGAATCCCCCAGACCTTAAGGCTTAAGTAGTATAAAATGTGCAGAGAGGAAGAGACAAACAAAGCCACACAAAACATCTGAATTTCGAAGATGAGGCGCATTTAAACCCTCTAGAGATCATCTTAGGGGTGTCTAAAACACATCGCATATATGAATGTGAAAGACTCATTGCACTGAAAACATCCTTTTTAAATAACCGCAAGCTAAAAACAATGTTTATGTTCACCTCCAGTGCAAAACTTACATGCAAACAAATAGCCCAAGAAACCATGGCAAAATCTATGTTATCACAAATTTGCAAATTATTACAAGACTTTAAATGACGGAAGTCAGTCTCGTATCTGCGGGTTACTCCTAGCTATGCAGCCATGCTTTGATCATTTGAATTTGAAGAGATTGGCGGGGGGGGGGGGTGTTGTTTGCAAAAGACCTCCAGTATCAGCCACAGTTCATACAGTTCCAGGAATGCTGGGTTTCCACACCGGTGCTTCGGCCGGCCTCGACAAATGGTGTCTCAAGGCCAAGTCGGCAGCGATAAAGAACAGCATGTCTCATACGGGATGCTTAGTGCTGCTGCATAATGTCTGAGTGTAAGGACCGGGACGCAGATTTATAAGCCGTGACAGGGATACCCGGCATGCTGAAATCTGTCAGGGAGCCAAACGTTTGATATAACTTCTGCGAGTTAAAGAGCTTCGAAATTTAAGAGCTTCAGCTAGAGGGAACAGCGGCTAACGAAATGTCCTAAATGAATGAAAATGTATAAATATTTATATGCGCATTTATATGTTTAACAGTCGGGGAAAAGAGTTCCAAATGCGAACATGTACATCAAAAGTGTTGGTACACAACCTCAGCGAGATGCACTGTGCAAGAAATAATTTTGGTTGCTCTCCCAGTACGCTGAGGACTAAATAATTATCAGTCAGGAAACAATCATTGTCCTTTGCTGCTGGTATTCTATTCATTAATCACCTCCTAAAGGCAGACTTATAGAAACAGGGTCAGAAAGGCAGTAAACTGCAACGTTCAAGTTAATTGAAGTAAATAGCTGCAGTTCCTAAGGAGAACAAATCCTCTCAGGGCCTCATCTGAGCGACGACAAACGTGTAAACAATCTGCATGCAAACAATGTGCAAAAGGGCTGATTTTACTCACTTTGCACCTTTTCAGTGGTGCCAATATGAATTATGAATGCACATTCTAGTCAGCAGAAAACAAAGCAAAATAAACACCTTCCAAGGCGTTAAACTTTTAGCATTTTAATTGAACTGTTAAAAACATTGATGAAAAACCAGATCTTCCCAACTAATGGTTTTATAAACTCAAAAATACATCCTACTGTTTTTTTTCCCTTTAACTTATCAGAGATTATACATTTATATTTTACAATTGCTGCGTTACTTACGTGCCACATAAATAGTGAAACATGTTGGTAAACAGTTAGAACAACAAAAATAATAATAAATACTAGAATCAGTACATTGTATTTTGTTTAAATTACGAATCAATAATCATTAACTAGTGCATAAAAGATATAAAATTGCAACCTGCACCTTAATAAAACAATGACACCTGGCTGCCCCTAGTGTTTTTCCTGGTACAGTATTGCATCATACCATGTCCCCCCCATCCCCCCATAAACCTGACCAGGATAAGTGGTTGGAATATGAGTGGATTTGTTGTATGACAGAAGACAAGCTGCAAAAGTAGATGTCTTCAAAATGTTAATTTTATCTTCATTGTTTTAGACATCAATGGATTGCTAATACAATCTATGCAGATTTTCAGCATGTAGCATCCTAGATTAACTTACCATAATATATGCCTATTCATTAATACACAAAAAGCATATTGAATAATTATTTTAGATGCACATGGTAATGGTCAGGTCCTCTTGGAATGCTTTACTAATCAGTACTGATTGATTATGCATATAAAAATGAGAAAACTTTAAGGGGTTCGTGAAAACATCAGGGAGGTTAATGTAGAGGACTGTTCAAAATGAAAATGACAGGGTGCGCGGTCTGGCCCAGGAATTTGTGGCCGCTTGCACTGCCATCAAAGGGGAACGGACTTCTGTGGCTGTTTTCCTTTTTGAAGCATTCCCTCTCAAACCGCTCCAAAGCCTGGCAGTCTGTCACAAAGTCACTTGAGAAGTTCTGACAGACAGTGCAGGTTGGTGGCACGGCCTCCAAGGTCTGGCAAGGTGAGGCAGACACTGTCCCCGTCACAGATGTCTGTTATCTTTCACAACACAGGTGTTACCGGTGTTTGTGTGTTACGGGGGCATGATTGACAGGTCTCATCAGAGACAATTTAATGACACCCCCAACCACCAATTAAAGCTCATCAAGACCTCAAATTGAATGTCGTTAATAAATTATGTATGCACTTGGTAATGCCACATAATCTGGATATTAGAAAGTCAAAGGTGTATCCATTATTAATGAAGCCAAATTGGACTTTAATAACTGCTACACCGAATTCTACACTGTGGATGAAATCACTTATGTTAATATGGGTGTATTATTAATGGCCAAGCTATTCCCTAAAATGTTAACTGACGGGTACAGCTCAAAGGCAATTCTAAAGATGGACGACCCCGTGTTCCCCAGAATGGGCAGGATACTTATTTATTTATTTATCCACCTGTTGTCAGGCAGCCTGATCATTATATCAATAGTTTCCCCATTAAGCTATTAGTTAATATTTAAGAGGCACAATTAGCTGAAATGATGCGCGCTATGCCGACAATTGTATATCTTTAACTGCATAATGCATTATATTACAATTTTTAAGTGCTTTCGAACAAGAAAAAAAATGTAGGGATATTGAAGATTATTTTAATGTACTGTTTATTATATGTATATATTAGTGACTGTGTTCTCTCTCTATGTATCTATAAAGTTTGTTTCAAATTTTTATTTGTGTGTAAAACGTTGGGTTTTCTTCTAAATTTGATTCATACACACATTTGGAAAACCATTCCAAACAATCCCTGCTAATGATATTCAGAACACTTTAAAATTTTCACTTAAAATGAGTTCTCTAAGCAAATATAAAGAATGATAGTTCCCGTTGTCTGTTATTTAGATATTTATTTGACATCTTAATATGTAAACAGCTGTATATTGACTGAAAATGTTGGGGGTCATTACCTAATTCAAAAGTAAATCATTAGCTGACTGTCTTGATGGTACATAGATGGTTTTAAGATACAAGATACAAACGTTATCTCATTGTATTCGCACAGGGACAGTTAATCATGTATCTTGTATGATTGGTTTTACTTGTATGTATTTTTTCTAAATAATATAACATCCAAATGGGCATGAGATTTTTGTATGTACACTTGCCCCTCCGTATCTGTATGTTACACATTTGGAGACTAAGTAAAAAGAAAGTTTCAAAAGGAAAAACTTGAATTTGCTGCACATCATGATTTGTGCTTAATCCATGCCAATGAAGTGATTTGACAGATTGTCTGAGCATTGTTCACCTGCCGTCTCATTCATCCCCTACTTTTGTTGTGTGCACAACTATTTTTCTTGTTATTATTCCTTAAACAGTACAATATATCACGTATTTATATAGCATTAACATTGTATTTGGTATTATAAGTAATCTGGAGATGATTTAATGTATATGGGAGGAGCTGTGTAGGTTATATCCAAATACTTGAGTGTCTCTGGATATTGGCATCACTGAATGGATGGATACTGATGTGGATACTGAAGTATAACTATATAAGATACTATTCATCGTATTCAATGACAGTTTTTTTTTCTTTCTATATCCCCTGTCTTATTCCCTGTACGGTGTCCTTGAGTGTCTAGAAAGGCGCCTATAAATAAAATGTATTATTATTATTATTATTATTATTATTATTAGTTACACTCATCACGAAGAAAACGGTCTAATATAACTGTGAGTCAAATCTGCACTGGTCATCCACAAAACTCAGCCACCCAGAAGCCAAAGGGACAAGGGTGTTGATGACACACACTTTAAGCTGCGTGTGCAAAAAATGGCAATAATATTGAAACATTACCTTTAAGCCAGATTTTCCAGAAGAAGCGTGTAAAGTTTGATACTGCACATTGCTGGAAGAACACTTGGTTGCAGCAGTATAATATGTTTTTTTCTGCTTCTGAGACTGCCGCGTTTGTAATCATAGCATAGGCAAACTGTGTTATGAAAAGCAACACTTCGGAAGAATTACTTATTTATGTGATGCATGAGATTCGGTGGCGCCTTTCGAAAACTTTGGGTACGAACTCTCCAATTTTTCTTGTTATTGTTCCTTAAACAGTACAATATATCACGTATTTATATAGTGCCCTTGAGTGTCTAGAAAGGCGCCTATAAATAAAATGTATTATTATGTATTATTAATTTTGAAGGTAAAGATGAGGAATCCATCACTGGATGGATAGATAAATAGATGAAGGCAGCATTCTTTCTTTAAAGGGCTTTTTAAACGTCACTTGTAAATTAGTATTGTAACGTTTCAGGGTAAAACAAATGTGATTTATCCAGCTAAATACATATCCGAGTTATAAATCATTTCACGAACACACACAGCAACTTACTACAAACTGAAGTCTCAGGTGAACCTTTTGCTGGCATGAAACAGTGAAGGCAGAGCTGTTCTTCAAAGGATGTACAAACAATGGATCAAGTCCCAACAGAAGCCCTACTTTTCTACTGCCAAAAGTGCAGAATTTCCAATGCAATATCCACAAGCAAAACAGTGAAAATATTTCAATAAAGGCAGCAGTTAAGCGAAAAATACAGCCCATGCTTATGTTGTACTGCTCAACGAAATCTCGGGTTATCTAAAACACACCGTGCAGATCATGGTCTCATACATGAGCAGTAAATATCTGAATTAGACGAGCAAACTGTAGCATAACAAATCATATCATAGCCACCTGTTTTCAGTCACAACTTACTTGCTTATAGTTGCATTAATTTGGAACTTAGGAGCCATAAGGTGGGCCATTGCACAGAATGTATTCACACTTGCTGACATCCATTAAGAGTGAGGCAATCACTTGAACTGCATGGGTTTATATTGTGAAAGGACTAAGATGAAACAATAGCGCAGTGTCAGTGTTTAAGACATAGAAACAACAGTGATATCAGGCTAAGGAGCTTCAGAACTAAAGAAATGTTACTGACTTTTTCTGTCCCCGAAATTGTTTTTATTATTTTATTTTATTCATTATTTTATTCCAATGTTTAAGGTGACAGTGTGTAAAAAGCTTAAATATCTTTAAAAGGGCCAGCCTACTTTTCAGTTGCGTGTAGCCCTTTGTTCATGTTCAAGCTGAATTCAGAGTGAGTGAGTTCTATTACAATCCATACCCTTTATTAAGGTTCCTCTGGATGAGAAATATCGGACTCCCCGCTTTTCCGCCGACAGTGAATACACGGGGTATATTTTCCCAGATAATTTTCCTCTCTGTTAAGTGTGCATGACGCCTTTCTCTTATTCTATCTCGCCGGTTCCCAATGCTCAGCATGGGGGCGACGGCAGAAGCAGAACACAAGCGCGGGAGACCGGCCGACAAGAATGAGGAACGCTATGAAAATAGCAAGAGGTGCAAATGCAGCTCTGATAAGCAGAGACCGGGTGCGGGGGCCTGACCGAAACGGCGATGGCCGACAGAGTCATCGCGGCACAATAGCCGCAGCTCCCCCCCCTATCATTTATGCCAGGAGTCCCTCTTCCAATGGCACATCTGTTTCCACACCATTGGCTCTGGGCACAATGGCGGATCATGGCCAGCACACGCACGGCATCGCTGCAACGTTACAGTAATGTCTAGAGAGGGCTCCCCGCTTGATGATGAAATGTCGATGAAAGGCCGCCGGTTTGCCAGAGCAGGAATAAATCACAGTCTTCACCGAGCTGCTAATGTAGAGTTTTTGGGCCGGATATAATGGCGGTGCCTCGTGCGAGCGCTCACCTGAATATAAATCGCCGCAAATCAATCGGACGTGCGATGCAGGTGAGAGGGGAAGGGAGTTGCACGCCCGCGTCTTCGATTCCACGACGGCCTTATCTTGAGGTGTGTTTAAATGGCACGTCCTCATAGCTGAGCACGTTATCGGTACATAACAGTGGCAGGTTAGGGTAAACGCTGATGATATTTGGGTGTGCCATGTACATTATTTCCTA
The DNA here is from genome assembly GCA_019775955.2 of Pollimyrus isidori. Classification (NCBI taxonomy): domain Eukaryota; kingdom Metazoa; phylum Chordata; class Actinopteri; order Osteoglossiformes; family Mormyridae; genus Pollimyrus; species Pollimyrus isidori. The sequence continues at coordinate 26,910,884 of JABFDZ020000118.1, read as the reverse complement.
CACCACACTTTATTAATATCCGACGGACTGAAACGTTGTGGTGGCGGCGGCAGAACTTGAGGAGGCTTCTTCATACAAAGAAGAATATGCCTGCTTATGAGCCCTCTATAAAATTAACAACCAACAACCCACAGATAACATTCTGAAACATAGGGAGCCTTAAACCAGATACATCGGGTGGTAAAGCAGATAGACGGCGCGTCAGTTACACAGCAACTAGAGACATACAAAGGGTCGGACAGGGTTCACGCAACACACAGGCAAGAGCACATACTGTACCACAGCTGAGAACAAAAGGAGCAATAATTTCCCAGCATGATCCGGCGCTACAATATCATGCTCTTGCCATCGTAGGAAGAGTGTAATGGCCGTTTTAATATTTAATTTCTCTGAGCAGATGTTGGGCATTAATTGACATAAGAAAAGTTACAATGCATTTAATATGACTACGCTGCTTTTTAAAAACTTGAGAATGATGCTGTTAGCATTTGCAGTTAAGTGTGCCCTGAATCAGTCCCGAGGCCGAACAGCAGCACCGTATAGCGGGACATTCCCTCGAGGACAGTGTCCCATGCACATCCGAGGACCCCTGTACGTAAACAGCCAACCACGTTTGACTTGGAAGGTACCTCAGCATGACAAGCTAATCTCTCAAGCAGTTAATTAACAGAACGGATTCGAGTAATAACAAGTGAATTCGACACCATTACCATTCCATTTATCCACTCCAGATATTGGGCTTGTTAGTGCCCGATCCGTTTATGTTCCTTTTCCCCAGGTGTTCTATAAATTGGACAGGACAGGTGTTTTCTGTGGCACTGTGTGGTGTTTTTGGGGGCTGCGGGGGGGAGGGGGGGGGTCGGGGCTTGCTCTGTAACATCAAGCCGCTGACAGGACCTGGCAGTTCATTTGCTCTGCGTGAGGCAGCTGTAACGAACTTCCTGACGGACAGTCGATATATCGACAGGCGGGTCGCCTGGACCACAGTGGCAGCGAGAGGCTCTTGCCAGGCTTACAAAAGCTGATTGCAACTCCTCTGATTTCCCAGCTGTTGTCCTCTGCCTTTAATGGTGGATTGGAGTTATTATTCCTTATCGGTGAGCTCACCGCGTGCTCTCCTGCATGACACGTTCATAACACGAAAGGCGTTCTCTCAAGACTTACAAAAGCTAGTCCGAGAAAATATTAACAATTCATATGATGTAAACATATTATTTAAATGCGTGTACTGTGACATTTGAAAAAGATGCATACGAAATGTTTGACATTTATGCTTCAGAAATAAGCCTTGAGGTATCCTTAACGGATCCGTGGCAACAGCAGTCTCTGATTAAAAAGTTCGAACCGAAGCACCCAGCTCAACCACCTCGTGGTTCGGAGTCGAAGGCGTGGAATGAAAATATCACAACCACTGGGGGGGGTGTTTCACTTTAGACACACACTGGTCGATCGCGCCTGATCACAGGAGAGCCATCCCTGTGTTGGGTTTGTGTTACACCTCTAGGGGGCGCGCGGCGCTACATGAAGCTTGCGTTTGGGCGGGGTTGTTGGGGCAGCTGGTAAGGAGACCACCCTTCCTTCCCATTGCTGACCCTCAGAGATGACAACATCAGGAACAAACACCCCCCCCCCCACCTTCCTCCGCCGGTCTGTTTCCTTTGTTCCCTCCATACAGCAGCAAGCCCATCTTGCAGCAAGCCTACCCCAGGTACCAGGCCCTGTATTTAAAGCCAATCAGTGTGTACAGCTTCACTCTGCCCTTGACATTTGCCAGGAACCCATTTCAAATTAAACTTCAAGCTTCTCCACTTCTTGAAGCTGATTACAGATTTCTACGCCGCGTATGTATGTGTTCATTTATTTTTAAAAGACCAGCTAATTCGTTATTAGACACGCATCTTTAAGGAAGCTCTCCCATCAGCGGGCAGACCGAGCCGTGGGAGGACGAGACCCTTGCAGACCTTCGTCACCGCGGGCCGCCAGAGTATGATTTGGCAGGAGCCCCTGATCCCATGCCTCTCCTTTTAATGAGGACAAAACGTGTAAGAGCCGTGATTGTGCTCAAGCACTTGTGCCCATGGGCTGCAGATTGCTCATCATCGGGCTGCTCAAGGTACATCACACATCACAAAGTGAGTTATTTCCCAGCACAGTGTTTACAAGTGTGTGTGTGTGTGTGTGTGTGTGTGCATTTGTAGGATAACGTCAATTTAAAAAAAAAAAATCAGAGACTTCAATCAAAAAACTAAAAGAAACTGACAAACATCAATGCTAAAAGTCTTATACAGTGGTACCTCGGTTCTCGAACTTAATCCGTTCTGGACTCCTGATCGAGGTTTGAGTTCTGACAGAATTTTTCCCATAAGAAAAAATGTAAAACCAATTAATTGCTTCCCAGCCCCCCAGAATTATACCTAAATATGTTTTTTTTAGCATTTAAACACAAAATGAACAGGATAAAACAAGAAGAGCATTTTTTCTTAATGGTTTCCAAAACGATAAAGATCTTATCCCA
>JABFDZ020000118.1:26881670-26895483 GCA_019775955.2 Pollimyrus isidori | reverse complement strand
GCCCATTGCTTCCGGGATAGGCTCCAGACCCCCCGCGACCCAGTAGGATAAGCGGTTTGGAAAATGGATGGATGGATAATGTATGTGTTGTTGAAAATAAACTTTGGTTCACTATCAAATTTTAATCATGAAAACGGCATAGAGATGTTTTGACTATAGAGTCCACTTTCCTGTTTTTTATTTAGTCATATGACAACTATTGTAAATGTTTAATTGGAGAAGGAAGTAGTGTTTTATTGTCACTGAATGTTTCTGCTCGATGTAAAATGACACTTTGAACACTTACCTAAATGTTCAGCTTGTTACATTGATGTTATTAATTTCCGGTCCTAGCCTATGTGGCACAGAAGTTTAGGAAAGTTTAGAACATAGTGACCAGCATGCTCATTCAGTTCACCTTGTCCCCAAATACTGAATAAATATGGATATTTTTATTTCAAGTAAATGCACACATACACTGGCTCCCTGCACAAATGATGTGATTTATGTTTTTTGCCTTATGTGTGTTTATCCCGTTTGTGGTGTCAAAGCAGCTATCTTGTTCTTCCTACTCATTTTGGTAAACCTGCTTTAACTCCTGTATAATGTCAAAGGATAACCACGTATTCATTTCTTTGTGCTATATATGTCACTACTGCCATGTTGAAAGGAGATTAGATCTGTCATAAAATGATCTCAATTTTTACATACAGTATGTGACAGTCAACCAATCAGTACTTGGAAGAAAGACAACACACTTTCTAAAAGGTCATCTTCAAAGGTTTGAAGTTATATATCTCACATACCATACCATCTAAAGTTATATATCTCACACACCATACCATCTGAAGTTATATATCTCACACACCATACCATCTGAAGTTATATATCTCACACACCATACCATCTGACACCCCACACGTTTCACATTTATAGGCAATGCTGAGTTGTCATTCGGCTTCTAGGAATTTACAATTTAAATGAGCAGTATTTAGAAAAAAGCTTGTGTTAGGTACGCTCTGTATAACTCGGCAGATATACGTAGAGAACCAACAAAGTTCTTCCCGAGTCCTGCTGAATAAAACATTGTTTAACAGCAATAATTACCAGAGAGTAGCAGTAGCAGACAACAACGGAGAGTTTGGAAATAAATTATTAAAAACCAGTATTCAAAATTAATCCCAAAACTACTATTGATAATAATAACTTTTGGCTGCCTTCCCGACATCCAGTAGTGGTGACTACATTAAATCATGACATTTATGATGTGATTTGGTGGCACCCAGCCAGAAGTTATATCCTCCAGCTGCTACTAATCTGGAGGCTAGAGTTTTATATATAATGTATGTGTTTCACATTATGATGAGGTTCTTTACATAAAGGAGTGTGTCAGACCCTTCACGGGGGTTGCTTAACATGCAGATGCCGCTTCGAGTTGGGATTTGTCCTATACATCTATATTTAATGATGGATCTTAGAGCATGGGAATGGAATTCAAAATTTTGGAAAGCTTAAATTTGGGTAAGGCACACATAACTTCGTTATGGTGTTTTTTGATGTGACTTTTAATAAGTGCAGTAATAATCAACTGTTTAGGGGTAGTGGATCAGTTTTAGATAGATAGATAGATAGATAGATAGATATAGATCTTACAATATAGCAAACAAACTACATTAACATCAACAGTACCTATGAGTTATTATACCACACTGTTTTACTGTTTCCCTGCGATGGGCTGGCCCCCCATCCAGGGTTGTTCCCTGCCTTGTGCTCGTTGCGTCCGGGATAGGCTCCGGACCCCCCGCGACCCGATAAGGATAAGCGGTTTGGATAATGGATGGATTTTTTTTTTGCTTACTGAGCAGATGAACGAAAGAAAGGAATAGAAACTGCTTTAACCTTCATGTGCACTTTTATGTTCTGTTTTTACAGTGGAGAGTAATGGTGACGAGTTTAATCACGGAATAAATATGTTTTACAGTTTTGCATGCTCACATGCTTTTTTTTTGTTATTTAATTCGTTAGTGCGCCCTCTCAAAATCCATATAAGGAATCGTATCCATATTGCCCCCAGCCCCCTAGCCACCAATACTCTTTTAAGCAATGCAGTTTTCCAGAGCAGAATACAGAACAATCACACCAGTCAAACCACATCTATGAGTCAAACGAAGAGGACTTTTGGGGTCAAACAGGCTCAGGCACGGTACGGATCAGCTAGACGGGGTAATGGGAGAGTTTCCTACTCCCTAAAACAAAAGTGTAAAGAATAGCTTTAATAATAAAAGAATATACGAAGTTATATGTGCGAAACAACGTACTGTATCTATTTGCTTTGCCTTTTATTGCCGTAATTACCCAGAATTCATACAGTATACGTCGTTCCCGAGATGCTGATTGATAGCTTCATTCAAAATAAGGTCACATGGCTTGGTGATAAGGTTGACATCATACACAATATATTGTATACCACAATGAGACCATTAATTAAAAGATAAGCAATATCTTTTAACATTTACAATGCCATTAAAAATTTTGAGGTCAAATGGTATGGGATCTAACACATAAATAATGAGATTTTAATAAAAGTAAATTCTCATATTTAAAACACAATAAAACACAACAGAAAAGTCATTATTCTAAATTATGTCCCCAGGCCATTTATTACACATAACACATATTTTATTCTTTCCAGTTTCCTGTACAATATAAAAACAAGCATTTTATTTAAAAAAATGAAATGAGGAACTGTGGAAGAAGCAAATTATACTAGTTTATCATTTAAGTCCATTGCACATATATCTTACGTGCACATATGTCCACTCAGTAAAAAAAATAATACACTGTCCTTGTTGGTAATATGTCCTAACTGAGATCTAATCTTGCAGTTTTTTTTTTTTGCTTTAGCCTTAGAAAGATTTTTTTTAATTTTGTGTTGGATTTCATAGGTCATTCAGGCTGATTTAAATTTCATATTATCGGTTTTATGCTATTGTTTGTTATCATATCCATGATTTTAAATCGAGTATTCTGTAGTATTTCGCAGTTACTGTCCAGAGTGCTGAAAAAGTCAGCCAATTGTGCAATGCTGTATCTTTGCACTGAAATAGTGACTGAATTTCTAAAGAGTCTGGGAAATGCAGTCCTTAATCATGGGTCTCCTTGTGTTGTTCTACATCTTGCTTTCGCTCTTGCTCTGCGGACACAGAGGCCTGCTGCTGTGTCATTCACACAAACATTCCAAGCAACGGACCTTTACCCAAATATAATGGTGATGTGGATCATTTACTCGGATGACACTCATGTAAAATGTCACCTTTCCCAGCTAGTTATTTTATATGCAGTCTTGTTGAGCAAATGATTGTTCTGCTTGACATACAGATCTGGATCTGTTAGCATAAGCTAAAAGATCCACTTCCCTCAGCGTGCTCATGCTTAGCTGTATGTACAGACATATCAGAAACTGTGCATTTTCGGTAAAAGACAAAGCTCTTACCCTGTGGGAATCCCGAGAACTTAAGCCGATGTGAAAATTTGCAGTTCAAATAAGGGGGTGACAAAAAAAGAATATGGTGATTAAAGAGTTTTGTGACAGAATTTCTTCTGTCGGAATATACAAAATACACTCGAAATTTCCAAAACACCCGCTCAGAGTTTTGACGTGGTCCAGTGCAGGAGTCGCCACCAGTATCGGGGATCAAAAATCTGAAGGTCGGAAGCAGAAACAACGTAATGAACAACAAGGGAAGATAGTATGGATGAGAATAAGAGAGCGATGTGAGAGAAGTGATGGGGCGGTACTCTAACAACGCCATTTGCGTAAGAATGAAGTACAGCAATAATCTGCATAATGCCGACTGTTTTCCATTTTACATGCACATTTTCAAATCTCTTTCACAATTACAGATGTTAACTGTCCATCCAAATACTTGCAGAATTCCTATGAAAGGGGAAGTACTTGACATCGTCTACAATTTCTGTTCCACACAAAGTGTTCGTAAACATCTCACAATATTGCCTAAATGAGCAAGTCTCAGAACATGTGTTTAGAAACATTATTGATTTTAACTACAATTTATTGTGGTTTTAATATGCTGTCCTCGAATCACCTCACATCTAAATGAGACCGATGTTCCTTGTTCGAGATGGTTGAATTTCCCTCCTACTTAAGCGCTGCAAAGGTCGAATAAGGTCTGTGATGAAACCTAAATTCAATTCCTGTAAGGTACCACACACAAACCAATTGATAATCAGACTGTATTGTAATAAATGATAGCTCTGGTTTTTACCCATTTTATATGTTAATAGCTTTTACGTTTTGAGCATGAGGAAAGAGGTCCTGAATCTTTCCTAAACTTAAATTTCAGAGGCTGCATATCCTTGCAACATAATTTAAAAGGATATACGAAGAAGGAACTCACATTACTGAACAAAACACGTACACAAACATTGTGAAGCACACAGTATATCCCTGAGGTGCTTTTGAGAATATCATTATCAGTGACCTGGAGATAGTTATAATACCCTTGCTAATATGGTTATACATATAATGGCTTAAGCAAATAGGCGCACAGCGAAATATGTGTAGTATTGTGGTACAGTATCCTCAGACACCCCCAGGGCTAGATATCTAAGGTCATTACCTGGACATGCTGCATTGAAATTCTGTGTGGAAAGAGGGGGATTTCACAGCCTGCTCATTTAAGGTGTTGTGCGTAACCAAAAAAAAAAAAAGAAAAAACACAGATAATTTGTTAAGTCCATTTTCAAAGGAAACATGCTGAAACACGAGTATTGCAGCTGCATAAGACGCAACGTACAAATAATTTGCCGCCCTGCCTGTCGCTTTATTTTCCGTCGCATAATAGCTTCGAAACTTGTTTTGTGGGCGGCTTCACAGAGAGAGCTGGGATACGGGATGATTGTCGTAGGTAATTCACACATTCCCTCGGCGAAGAATAATCACTATAGTGTGCACTTATTCCTCATATACTGTGTAACATGGTAACAGGCGACCACAAAAGCTCCCTAACCCCCTCAGGGAACAACCGGACAAAGCTAACTCTCCCCGCTGCATCAGGCTACGCATACATCACAGCGGGCCATTACAATCAACTACTGAGATAGTGAGAGACACTGGGAGAGGCGAAGAGAGAGGCAGGAAGCAGGGAATAAATGCATTTCATTACTAATTAAAAGATGGTTAGTTATGATTACACACAACGGGCAATTTTACGATGCCGGAATAATGAGAACAAATAAATGTTGCTATAGAAGTTATAAAGGTTGCACATTGTGGCAAGTGGGGGAATCCATTGAAATGCAAGTCTCATTAATACAGAGAACTTTAACAGAGAATTGAGTAAACCTGCACACTTTGTCATCCGGCAATAACATTTCATTAACTCGTGTATTGTATTTCTCACTATTATGGTCACAAATAAACTAGTGTTTTTCTTTCTCCGCCGACCCATTATTTTTCTAATAAACCTGTACCTAAAATGAGTCCTGAGCTTAGACGAGGCAGTAATTAAATCCGTGGAAGTGTACGAAACAGAGCAAGTTGTGTCATAAAGATTACCCTCACATCCTCCCCCGGCACAACACGGCGGACAGGCAGTGACAGTACTTTCCATTCGCCGCCATGAGTACTTATTGGTCCATGGAGAAGGATGAAATGTTCCCATCACACCCTCTTGCACACATCGCACTCTCTCGCACACGTACACACACATAGGGATTATTCATATGTGGCCAGCTTCTGAATGTAATCGGCGCCAGGTATAACGCGTTAATTTATTTTTAAAAGACACACTGCCGTCTGTGTTATGGATTATTTATATTTGTGTCGGTTATTCGTATAAATTAGCATCGTTGTATGTGGGACGTATACCCCTGTACCTACATGTGCATTCATGCGTGTAAGTGCATCTGGGCGACTGCATGTTTGCATGTGTGTCTGTCTTATTGCACGTATGTGCTGTCGTAATCACTTTTTTGGATGCCCGTCAACCCATTTTGCACTCCTGGATGTTCAGGTGTCAGTCAGCGTGTTGGAACTTGCAGTATGTATGAGATGAAGACAACTGTAGCAGCTGAACTGTTCTTAGCATATTCAGATGCCCCCCCCCTTCCCCATCACAGGGCGTTCCCATTAACATGTTCATCTCAGCTGTCCATCACGGCAGCTACACTCTCCGCCTGACATGAGCCCTGAGCTGGAAGGTCTCCTCTGGCATTCCCTCCTTCGGCTTACATCAGGGCGAGCAGATGCTTTGAGGGTGACAGCTGAGTATCATTGTCACTGTGAAAGACAGAGGCACAGTGTTTCTGAGAGCTCTGTGTGTGTGTGTGTGTGTGTGCGCGCGCGTGTGTGTGTGTAGCACCTGTATATCTTCACGTTGCTTAGTCTGGGTATGGTGGATCTGTGGCTGAGATAAGCTGGTCAGGTAAAAAAAAGACCAATTTCATAAATAAATCTAAACGAACAAGCTACAAGATTTTGACAAAATCAAGCATGTGTTAATATTTTGAAAACTAAGTGGTCAAGAAGGAGTTTTCCCTTCCACTATACCCTTGCCCTTTTTATATTAAAGCATAAAGAATGTGAGGAAAAATTATGTTCTACTGTATGAATGTCAAATGTCTTAGAATGGCTGCTGTCACAGCCCCCCTAGATAATACACTAAAGCGTCACATCAGTATACATTACGAACAATGGCGCTACACTTTGGTGTCGCGCGTTTTTCATATTACTGAATCGTTGTTAAACCTGAGAGGTATGAACTGAATGTCTCTTTTTGTCAGTCCACATTTGTTAGGTAAAATTCTTGACAAGCAATTTAGAAATGAGACTACCCAGGGCTACGTTTCTTCTAATGGTATATCTTGAGAAGTTAAATAAATAAATAAATACGGCATTCGTTATGGCTACTTTAAATAGTATTTGTGAAATGTAATGTAATTAGCCAACCTATTGTTATAGCAGGCTGCGAACACTGTAAGATTTACGGATGTTTAACAAAGTACATCCTCCAAATGCGACACGTCTTTTGTATCTTTTTTTTTTTTTACAAGTTTTAAGTGATAGTACAATCATCCCAGTTTTAAAGTTTTAATTACGGCGTGTTATTTGTCTTGCAAAGATGCGCGCTCTTTCAACACGCCCGTGTGGCGCCGCTCGGAGATGCTCAGTGACCAGCCTCGCGACTGAAACTGGAAAGCGAAGCCCTTTCAGCGCAGAGAACAAGTTCATTTTTCCGGCAAGAACAAATCGACCAATAAATAAATGGAGGAATATATCTTGAATAAATAGACAGATAGACAGATAAAATAAACACAAATCCCTAATTGCAAATGAAACCCCGATCTCTGTTAATAATCTATTGCGCGGTGCAATAGAGGGCATTTCAGCACCAGAGCTGTCAGACAGCTACTGTATTGTAAAGCTCTACCCACCGAAATACTTATATAACGCAACGTTCCTCCATCGGCCAAATACAACAGTATATCCACATACTACGGTGTATATTGTGCTCGGTTTTTTACAAATGCAGTAAAGGAGAATGGTTATGAAAGACGTCTGCATGATAGACACGAGAATCTACCTATGTATTATTTTGATATTAATATTTACCGTCCCATAATTGTAAACATGTACAACAATAGCGTGTACATTTCATATAAAACCAAATATTTATTATTGACAATGGTTATAGGTTATATTAACTGTTACACAAGTAATCTGTTGTTATACATCTTTATCAAAAACAATTCATAATAGTTAAAAATGTATAGTACTAGTAGTACTAGTAATCGTAGTAGTAGTAGTTATAATACTCGTTTTCGCCATTATGGTAATAATAAACAATCATAATTCTCCATAGTAAAGACGATGGTGACAATAGCTAAAAAATCTGTTGCCGTTATTGTGCTGATAACAGACGTAGTCACACAAAGAACTACACAGATGTTTTATTTTTTCCCTTTATTTATAGTCGCGTTCTGTGGTGGAATGTACCATTTTGTGCTTGGTAAAGAAAGGGGGAGAAAAAGTGAACCATGCTGCAAGAAACTAAAATTCCAATTTCATCTTTCTCCGAACCACCCTGCACCGCTTAGACCTCTTGGAGTCGACCCCGTCTGTTTAAACCGAAAGGACACCCATATCGACTCCTCAATGCAAAAAATAAAAGGGTAGCTAGATTCGGGGACGAGGGGAACGGAGGTGTAAATAGAAGGCAAACACTTTCATTCTCTTTCTCTCTTTGTTAAATGAATGGATTCATTATTGAGTGTAATATATATATGTGTATATGTCTGAACACGCCTCAGTAGGGACCAGCAGGCGCGCACAGCTTTGATGTGTCTTCTTTTCGAAAATCACCTGCAATTATATATATGTAAATATTTGCATTAAAAACCTACAGCAGGACCTTCTACTTTTACACGACCGAGATTCATTACAATTACAACTAAGCCTCTGCTACGGTTATTAGCAGCATCAATACCAACTCGTTCCCACTGAGAAGATGGCAACTTTAACGAACGGGCAGGTGGACGGCGGCACGGGACACGGCGGCGCCGCCAGTACCAACGGGCTCGTGAACGGATTAAGCCACGGCCACGGCCCCGCGAGCTGTGCCACCATCCCCATGAAGGACCACGACGCCATAAAGCTCTTCATCGGGCAAATACCGCGGAACCTGGACGAGAAGGACCTGCGACCGCTCTTCGAGGAATTCGGCAAAATCTACGAGCTCACCGTGCTGAAGGACCGCTTCACTGGCATGCACAAAGGTAGGCAGCGGCCATAAGCCTCTCTGTGGCTCTGGCTGCCCACCGCTACGTTGGCATGGCTACACTCCCAGTTCCCTCATACATATACATTAGAATAAAGAAGACGTTATTAGAATTCTTCGCGTTAACGTCCGCGTATTATTTCCGTTTTTCATTCTCAGCGGTCAAAATCGCATGAGTCATTTGTGACTTTGTAGCCCGCTGGGTAGAGATGAGTGTCGAAACACCTTGTAACGTCGCGCGCCAAAGCCCTGGCACGCACGCGCTCATACATATATACACGCACACGCAAACGAACAATATGTATAGTTTGTTTCTTTCTTTGTCTGTTTATTTATTTTTAAAAAGATTAATTAAACCGCCCTTCGGCATTTTGTGTCTGAGGCGTATATCACAAAACATTTCTAGGCAATAAGTTCACTGTCAATGCAAGCTTTTCTCATAAAAGTTTAGAGAATTTCTGCTGGAGAGCGACGAGCTATTGCTTGTTATACACCTAAAATTGAGCGAAGTCTGGGAGATGATATGCTATTTTACGAATTCTATGTTTGCATACTGGGCTTGTGCGAGATACAGTGCGTAAGGAGGTTGTCCCTTGCGTTATTGCAAGTTGGATAAACCGAGACCCATACGTTTCAGTTTGTTTAGATTATGCCAATAAAGGAGCTGACTTTAATCATGTAATTGTAGATCTAAATAATGCACAATTACAAAATTATATGTGAAAAAGTTTCGATTTCTCTTTTTGCGGGCAGTCATAAAAAATATTCAACACAGTTAGAAGTGTGATTGTGATGTTAAATACGCGTCTTTGCTCTGACACTATTTGAAACCTTTCTGGACTGGAGTCCTTTTGACGATGCATTTTTGGCCAGAAAAAGACCGAGCTTTCATCTACGACCAGCAAGCAGACTTTGGCGAGTCGCTGGGTTTAGAAACATTATACAATGGTTTTTACGGTCAAACGAGGAGAAAGGTTCTTTCGAAGGATATGTTTATTTTATTTTACTATAATATAATGCATATGTAAACCAGTACAGTTGTTTGCAGTAAATATATTGTTCTTGTAATCCATACATCAGTAAAGAAATAATGTAATGAGTAGTTTTAAATATCCGACACACGTGTTTATAATTCTTGTTATCTGTTTTATCAGTGTCTAATTGAGGTTATGCATCGAGGTCATTGGAATGTCAGTATAGAAGCCACATGAAGCCAAGACTGGCTGTTTCCAACCTTGCTGCAAACAAAGTGACATTAAATGTGCACTTGAAAGCGACAATAATGAATAAATAAAGCACTAGGCAGTGCAGATGTTATCTTTTATTAATAGAGGAGATATAGCAGTGAATCGCTGTCTAGTAGTTAATCACTTTTTTTTTTTTAATTATGAGTTGTCATGCTAGCCGATTCCAGGGATTGGCGCCTTCCTTGAATATACGCTCCACAGGTGCATTCTTTAGTACCCCTCCAGTTGCCAGTGTAATAGCACAAAAAGAGACTGGATTCGGGAAATTCAGGCGCGCCCGTGGCTCTCTGTGGCACAGGACAGGCGTGGCTGCCGTTCGATCTGCAGGACGCGTGCTCGTTCACGCACATTCTCGCTGGTATTCTTCCAAGGCTGGTACAGGGCAGGCGAGCCGGGGGCCTTCCATCACGCTCTCCCTCCCCCCACCCACGGCGTGCAGATCCGCCGGGGCTTAGCTGGCTTTGCAGATGAAGTACACTCTTAGGCAATTAAAAGACACAGTAAAACATCACATTCAATTGGATTATAACCTCAGCTCAAGCTAAGCGATTTATCAGTTTGGAAAAAAATTTAATGTCACTTACCTACTTTAATATAAATAGATTTCTTACCCGGTGTATAAAAGTCCTTCCTGTTTATTCTGTTGTCTCTGAAACAATATCCACTTGCTTGAGTCTTTCAGGCAGCGGCAGATGCAACTTTATAATAACATCTCAAAAGTGCAAAACTATTTAGAAGTTTTAAAGAAAATTATTAAGAAATATATCTTTTTGATCTAATAAGTTGAATGAATAATGTCAATAGTTTTTAAATCATGTTTCAGTAGTTATAATGATTCAAGGGTACCTAATAATAATTTAAATTGTAACTTTTATAGGAATGCACTTAATAACTCAACTGTGTGATAATGATGAAAAGTGCAAAGAATGATGAACTATAATGAGATGCAGTCCTTTCAGCTATGTTTCCCCTCTCTGTGGCTTTTGTTTTATTGCAGTACATAATGCCATATCGTCCAATACATGTGGATCCACATGATTTAATTATGCAGAATGATATGATCCACAAGAATACGCACGATGTGGCATCCAACGTAACAATGTTCAGCATTAAAATCACACCCTTGGGAAAAAAAACTGCATATTTTGCTAGAACTGAGCCTGATCTTTATTTGGTATTTTTTTTTGGCTTTACTCATGTTTGCCATAGTACGATGTTCATTCTAGTGCAGTGACATTGTTAAATTGGACAGCCTATTTTTCTGGAAGGTTAAATCCAATGAGAGATGCAATAAAGGTGTGGGGGGCAGAGATAAAGGTGAGGAAGGGGGCCGATATGTCCCACTATGATTTTATTTTCTCCCCACTGTAACTTGGCTGTTATAATAGAGGCCATTTGTAATAATCGCCCCATGCTATGGACTGTGGGCATATAACACTGCCTTTTGAAATCTTTATTTCATTGTAAAAAAAAAAAGGTGGGATAAAGATGGACGAGTTAGGGCTCATTCTGCAGAGAACCTGTTTAATTTTGCTGTCCTATGGTTATTATTATTGTTGTTATTGGACGTCGGATCAGAGGGTTTTGTTTTCTGCATTTCCGTTTCCTTCTGAAATGCACCATTTAAAAAATCAGGTTGTAGCAGAGTCACCTGGAACGGTGATATCTTGAGCGCACGCAAGTCAGCGTGTCTCCGAGCAAACGTGATTGAGCTGTTTGCAGAACCCCTATTGTCTGCCTTCGTCGTACGCAAGTGACATTGATTGACCTGCCTCTGGTCGTCTCTCCACATTATTATCTCTCACTCGGTCAGCATGTACGCTATCACGTTGAGCATCTCGCCCCTGCTAACAAGTGTTTCGGTCCAGGCCCAGCGCCTGCAGCTAAATCCATGCTGTCAAAAGGGAACTTACTTTTTTTTCGGAGGAAAACACGCGGGGATAAGGAATATTGCATTTTTCTGTCACACTCATGAATGCGGCGTGGCGGATTTTGGATGTGTGACCTCATTCGAATAGGGCCGCGGAGCCACGCTGGATTCTTTTTTAGGCCATTTCCGAAAACGTTAGGGCCGATCGTCGGGCCGATTCCCTCGACTCATCCCCAGCCCGGTGCTGTTTTATTCCTGATAAGATGCTCGGTGAAGAAGGAGCAGAGAGGAGCTGCGCTGGTGTTTTTTTTTCTGCCGGGCGCCTGTTTATGCAGCGCGCATTCACCCGCTGCGATTTCACCGCCGTTGCATCATCTTCACAGTTTTTCGCATGATCAGAATCCGCGTCGCCTCTCCCTCCCTCCCTCTCTCTCTCTCCCACACAGAATTCTCGGTCGGTGCCTTTTGCTCATCCTTGAATGCACATTCAGAAAGAGTGTCATTTTTTTTTTTGCTAGTGTTAGTCGGTTTTTAGCTATTTGCGTGTGAAAGAAGTAGTAAAGTGACCCTGAGCGAGGTTCCGCACGAACTTCACGAATGAGGTACTGGGAGGGGGGGGGGGGGGCCTCAGGCTCTTCCCTTCTCTGTTCTGCAAACGTGCAGCTATACGTCTGAAATGGGAAACGAAAATTAAACGTCTCTGCTAAATAGGCAAAATATACAGCAGGGCAAAAATGAGGCCCTATTCCTCTTACCTTTTTAACAAATGAGATATTTGAATAACGCGCGTATTACATTGTTAAAATTAACAACATAAACGATATTGTTTACTAAGGAAAGACAATGGATTCTGTGCACGACTGCTGCGTATTTATGTGAGCTATTTTTTGTAGTGAGAGGTAAAAATTAGTGTTCCAATTGCTTGGAATAGTACAAAAATATTGAACTGAATGCATGAAAAGCCCAGTAAATACTGCCAGTGCTGACTGTTTGTATGGGGGGCAGATGCCCCTGGCACTAGACGCCAGCAAACAGCTTGGAGTTCAGTATGATTTTGTATATGTGGAGGAGCAGCAGGAAAAGTGAGAGGAAATGCAAGGATTTGTCAAGTGACTGTAAATTTCAGTACATATCAGCACATAAGAATTTGTAACTTTTCAAAAATGTCTTTATACAGCTTATGTTTCCAAGTTGATCTTTTTTTTTACCTATATGCTATATTGTTTTTTACATTTATATTGTTTTTATATTCTGCAGCCTCATGTTTCCTTCCCAGTTTGGGGGTGGCCATGTGGTTTGAACACCCTGAATGAAAATCCAAATCAATAATACGCATTCATGTGGCCAGTCATGCGACAGCTGACCTGCTTGTGGAATAAAGCACCATGGAGTGTTTCCTGGGGAATACGAACGAAGCTCAGTAACTATTGATCTGTATTGCATAGAAATATACATGCATGGAGTGTTTGGGTAAAATTTTCTGGGTCTGGAGAACATAGCTAATTAAGTCCAAAACTGGCAGCCATAACGTTGCTCTGCGTTTGGAATTGACAGTTGAGACCCTTCAGTCACAGGTCAAGCAGCAATCCATAGAAGCCTTCCTGATTACATAATATTTAGTAATCCATTTTGTCGTTAGGCTCAGGTTATTAAATTACAGTGGTGCCTCGTATTTCGAATTTGATTCAATTCAGGAGGCCATACAAACTCTGAATTGTTCAAGGTCCGAATCAATTTCCCCGATAGAAACGTGAATTATTCCGTTTCCAGAGTCTAAACAATGCCCACTTAGATAAACTTTGATAAGCCACAAATAGCAAATGAAAACACGAAAACGATAAATCAAATACATATATACTGTATAATAAAATGAAAATTGCCACACTATTTTTGGAGGCCACAGTTAATAAGTAGGGGTT
>JABFDZ020000118.1:26840455-26854368 GCA_019775955.2 Pollimyrus isidori | reverse complement strand
TATGCTGAACTGGTTGGTAAAAACAAAATCCTGGTCTGGATTTGTAGCTTGTGAACCTGAAATGCCCAACACTGTCAGTAATGTACATGTAATGCACATGTTGCACAAAAAAAGGCATATTTATTATGGTCTGTCAGGAAATATTCTCAGCAGAGACCCTGCTTATGTTCTCCCTTCATATGTAGATTTGCAGGTCTGCACACGCGCCCCGCAGTCGAGGTGTCCTGCGGCTCCCTGTCGTCTCGCACCCATCTGTCTGTCTGAGCGCGTGGCGCAGCTGTGACTCCGCGGCTCCCTGTCGTGGGGGCCGAGAGCCGGGGACCGGGCTGCTGAATGTGCCCTCTCCCCTTCCACCAAACCCCTGCACACAGACGTACAAAGTTCGCTCTCTGAATTCTCCCTTTTCTTCTTCATCTTGTTATATAAGGACTTTAGGGCTCTCGCCATTAAAGTTTAACACTACAACTTTCTCTGAAGCCGCTTTTGATAAATTAAACAAGCCCTGCTGTTCCGCACTCTCTCCCTGTCTCCTCCGCCGCACCTCCCCTCTTTTCCTCTCTTCTTTTCCTCCCCCATTTTTCCCATGGGTGTCCCTATGTCGTATTTTTTTGTGAAAAGTGCGTGCATGCGTCTCTACGGCCGTGTTGACCATGAAGACTATTTCTAAAGACGTCTTCTGCCACATTTAACAGGGGGCGAATAGGCTGGCTACTGATCGATTGATTTTGGATACCCTTCCCAGCTAAATGAATATGTGATTTATTCCCATTTAAAGGGTGTGCACCGTGGTAGCTAATCAAAGAAAATGAATGTGAGCCTAGTGTTCCACATGCATCCGCTGCTGGGAGGTTAGGGCCTCCAGATGTTCGCACCAGCAGTCACTGCAAAACTGGGCCGGGAGGCCAGAGTGCAAATTCTGCGCAAGTTCCCAATAAGTACAGGAGCTCCTCAGAGATGCACATAACCTGGTATCCTCCGCATCTTCCTCACATCCGAGCGCACGAACGCGCGCACGCAAACAGGCCAGTTACTGCGGGCTGGCGGGCAAACTGGCCCAGGGATGGGGGAATCAGCCAAACCTGCAGCAGAGCCAGTATCAGTCTTCCTGACAGAAGTGGACTTTTGATAATAATGAACATAACACGCTCAGCCTCGGGAGTACAGCACACCTAGTATATACCAGACAGCACATCGAGTATATACCACACAGCACACCTAGTATATATCAGACAGCACACCTAGTATATACCAGACAGCACGCAGCACACCTAGTATATACCAGACAGCACGCAGCACACCTAGTATATACCAGACAGCACACAACACACCTGGTATATACCAGACAGCACACAGCACACCTAGTATATACCAGACAGCGCACCTAGTATATACCAGACAGCACACCTAGTATATACAGTACCAGACAGCACACAGCACACCTAGTATATACCGGACAGCACACAACACACCTGGTATATACCAGACAGCACACCTAGTATATACCAGACAGCACACAGCACACCTAGTATATATCAGACAGCACACCTAGTATATATCAGACAGCACACCTAGTATATACCAGACAGCACGCAGCACACCTAGTATATACCAGACAGCACGCAGCACACCTAGTATATACAGTACCAGACAGCACACAGCACACCTGGTATATACCAGACAGCACACCTGGTATATACCAGACAGCACACCTGGTATATACCAGACAGCACACCTAGTATATACCAGACAGCACACAGCACACCTAGTATATACCAGACAGCACGCAGCACACCTAGTATATACCAGACAGCACACAGTGCACAGTAAGAATAAGACTGTACACAGTGTGTATATTATATATAAAGCGCAATGCTCCTTTGTACATAGAATGATATGCATGGTGCATAGTACACTTCACTCGTTGCTGCATGTCATATGCAACAATTTTTGATCCTGACCTTCCATAAGGTACCAAATTATTTCACTCAGTCAGAAAAGACCATTTTGATAGTAGTATGGCAGTTTAATGTGGGTAATTAGTCATGTTGTTATGCTTATAAAGGACATCAAAAACACTCTGTTGAGCATCTAACGAAAGCATAATGGTCATCACACGAAACAAAGGTTCTGGTTCAAATGTAAGTGCTGCCTTTGGAAGCTGAAAGTAAACATAAGGAAGAGGCAGAGATGAGCCATGGTGACTCACTAATCGTGCTCCCTGTGCTTTTATTGGTCTCAGATTTCAGTTATGCTGCCCTGCAATTAACTTCCCCTGCAGTAAATTACTATTCTTGGAAGAAATGGCCGGGTCATCTGCCAGCTATTTTTATTATTGTGATTATTACATCTATTAGCCGAATGCTGCATATCAGCCCTTTCTCCCTCTTTTCACTGTTGTTTTATGCATAGATGCCCCCTGTTTATTTTACTTTATCCTGAGTTCAGAGGAACACATTGGAATACTTTGTTCTTTGACTTCAAAGGGGCTTTAAATGTTTGGCATTGATCGATTCTTTCATAGCCTTTGTTGCCGGGTTTTCTGTCGGGCTGGGCCTGTCCCACTGAAGAAGGCCGATCCGCTGTGCCTCATCACAAACGCTTGCTATTCCCCGAGAGGTTGCATCTAACAAACTGTTGGTGTAGCCGGTTTGACCATTAATAACGACCCGGGCGAGTCTCCAAAGGGCAGGCTGCTAATTAATGGCTGCCCTGTTAGATCCCAAGGTGAGTCCATCTCTAGGGAAACTGTTAGCGTGGCCATTGACAGTACTTTCTACGGCAGCCTTTGTGGTCCTGAATTTCTCTTATCGAATGTCCATTTGCAATGTGCATAAGTGGGCACGAGTAACTCAGTTTGGACAAATAGGAAAGATAATATTTGACAGGCTTGACAGACATGGCTAGATCCATTAAAACCACTCAATTAGCACTAAACATTTATAAGGCTTAAAGTATGAAAATATAAACTAATTCAGAATAATTCCTTGCTGGAAATTTGATGCAGCATTGAAGAGTGTACATACATGCAATTTAACTGACCAGGAAATTAGCTGAATCTTAAAAGGGAAGTGTAAATAATTTATATTATATTATATTATATTATATTATAAAATCTGCCTACTGTCCATGTCTGCCATCTATCAGCTGGCTGCAATGAGATGACTACATGAATAAAAACACAGATCCATCACATTTATTTGATGCTGCTGTATTTTCCGGGCTTATCTTTCCTCGAGTGAGACTGATTTCCATTCTTGGGCATAGGTGCTGAATCTCTTGGCTAAAAGATTAACAAAAGGCCCATATGTAGGACACGGTTCTGCGGCCATACTGATAATCTGCATCCATGTGCAGCAGTGAGCGTGTACGCTTGTGTGTGTACGGAAGGGTACGTTTGTACTGCTGAACTTATAATCATATTAAATAATAAGTTTATAGTAATGGTATATATAGTCAAAATATTTTTCGGTCAGTGCTCTGTGGCAGTCTTCACAGCCCCAGCTAGGATATACTTATCCTTTCGAAACCAAGGTTGCTGCATTACCGAAATACTTCTGGCAGTCGAAGCATGATTTGTGACCCGCTTTTTATTCAAGATTGTCACAAGCATCTGGCACAAAAAAACGCTTAGAAGTGGGCCTTGTCCTCGTCGATTATTTCACACAGAAAGACGTGATAGAGTTTGTTCTTTATGAATTACCGTAAGGAAAAAATATTCCTGTGCACAAATTAGGTGTCAGTCTTTCAAACTTAAAATTATACCATCCGATAAAAATGCTTAATAATAAAGTGCAATTTATTTATTTGACAATTTAAGCAATATGTTATAGAACAAAAATAACACAATTGAACGAACCACCGCTGTAAAGACTTTAATAGTGCTACCAGGATATATATTTTGGTGGCAAGGATGGTCCAGAGGAAAAAAAAATGTTTAGCAGACTACACCCTTATCTTATTTTGTTCTAACTGGAGACAAGGCTCGATACACCATATATCAAATACATGTTCACTTTTATCTGAGCAATATATGGCATCCAACTCCCCATTAAACAATTACACTGGTTTATGTTTTGTGGTTCTGGTTTATGTTTTATTTTTTTATAGTTTAACAATCATTAAATAATCGTAAAATCGTAATCGTAAAATTGCGATTCACTGCAGGGATACTGACACACGCTGCCGTTTGAAGGCGTCCATTCCAACCCTCGCTATCTTCTGTCCTCCTAAAGTGAAAATTCAGTTCCCAGTTTGTCAAGAGCATTTCTGTAAATACAGAAGGTGGATACTCATGTTGGTCTTCGCCTTGAGTTACACGTATGGATATAAAACAGTGCATTGTATTCTCAGGCTGGCGAATCACCTCCTTATTTCCCATTTTTAATTCTGCCTCTGGAGATGAAAATGTGAAGATGTCCAATCAGCAGAGGATATGAGAACCAGCTAAGGGATATGGAGCAGACAGCGCATCAGGGCTTTTGGAATTCATCCCTTACTGCCTCATAACTTGCAATAAGGTCATAAATTATTGATAGTGTGTTATTAACCTGATGGTAACTGCTATATACTAATTGCATTTAATTAACAAATAGACGTTCGTTCCAATATTGTAACGCTTTACAGAAGCATAATTATGTGTTATTAGGTTAGTTTATTATTCACAACAGTAAATCACGTTAATTAGTTAGCTGTGCTGTGGCATTTCCAGCTAGGGCCTGTTTTCAGTCAGGAGCTGAATCACATTTATTGTACTCATAGGCGTTAGGGTTGCTGCACATTGAGGTCACTTAATGTGACACTTCTCCTCAAGGCCAATTCATACTTAACTTCTCTGCGTGTGCTTTCAAGGGGACGTGACGTAACATTCCGGCATCAGTGATTGGCTGCAGGCGGCTGCGATCGGTGCGCCTGCAGAAACCCTGTGCGTCAACTGCGCACGTGCAAGTTAATTAGGTTTACCCGGTAGGTGGTGTGTATCTAAACCCTGCCCTTTCAGTTTAGCTCAAAACAATAAATATCAATAGCTCTGAAGATCTCTAGTCGTCTGTATTTGCTCAAGATTAATGACTTATTATTACGGAGACCGTCGGGGTGAGAAAATATATTTTTTAAATTCAAAAATTCAAAAAAAAAATTAATTAATTTGGACAAAAGAGGTCCAGATGAAACATAAAGACAATGTAGGTTTGCTAACATTTTCTCCATTTTCAACTGAATAATGGGAGTGTTTGTGTTTCTATTGTCTGTTAATATAAGTAGCACCACACGTACTGATATACATATACAAAGAGCTGCTAACCGTATGCAGAAGCAGGGCTCATCTCCAGTCTGCTAATTGGTTGTTGAGTGGAGTGGTGATTTTAGTGGAGGAAATTCAATTTTCAGTATTTAATTTGAATTACATATTTTTATTTTTGTAGCTTAATTGCCTTATGCATCTACTACTGATTATAAGAAATGACAGACTGCTGTCTTTATGTCTGTCTTATGGGGAGAAATTTGGGTTGTTAAGAATATTAAAGTGCCAAAAATATTTGGTGGTTTGTGGTGGTTAAATTTTATGAAGAAAATGGATGAAATTGATTGTAAACTGTTCCTAAATTCAACTATACCCATACATACTCTGCATGTACTCCATATATATATATTCTCTCAGTGCCCTGCTACATTCATGCGAATGTGTTATATATGTGCTTATATATTCTCTCGTTTGCTATAGGCGGAAAGTTCAGGTTCAGAAAGTACAAATTCAGACTATGATTTTGTTTGAACCAACCAGCTGGGTTCTCTGTGAACGTGACTCTTTGTACTGGTTGGGTGAAACACAATCATGGCCTCAATTTGCACATTATAAAACTGAATTTCTCACGTCTGTGAGCTGCGTCCTCTTGGAGTAGCGCGTCTCATTTTGTGTTTCAGTCACTCCGCCTCCGCTCCCATCCATCTTTCTATCCACTCCTCGTGTACCTCATTCTCTGATCTCTACTCTCCCCGCCCCCCTTTCCTTTCCACCTCGTCTCCCAACGTCATTACTACCCGGCCTCCTCCGAGGAACGGTTAATTAGCTGTGCTCCTATCTCCTCAGGGTTCGGCTCTGTCTAAGCTGCATCCTTCCATGGACTGACCATCTGTAATTAATTTTATCATTAGTGCAGGTGTGCAGGAACTGGGGGGGGGGTGGTTATCCAGAGCACTCAGGGGCTTGCACACGTACAGAAGATCATACATTGGCTCTGTTAATCAAGGAGTCCAGCTCATTTATTTACTTAGGTATATCAAAATCAGAATCAGAAAACTTTATTAATCCCGAAGGAAATTGTTTGTGGTGACCGCCACAGTACACAGACACATAAAACACAAAATGTATAAAAATAATGCACAAAAAATCACAGATTATTGCACAGATTATTACATAACACAGACACATAAAACACAAAATGTATAAAAATAATGCACAAAAAATCACAGGTTATTGCACAGATTATTGCATAAATAAAATAAATAAATTAGCAGCAATGGATTATTGCGTGTATGTGACTGAGTGAGGGGTTGAGGAGTCATATAGCAGGTGTTGGTGTGTGACTGATGGAGGAGTTGAAGAGTCTTATGGAAGTCGGAAGGTTTTATGGTGGCCCCTGTCAGCTTATTAGTTGCCCCCTATATTAGGGCAGTGTCGATAACCACAATATTGCAATACCGCAATGCTGACAAAACAACACGCAACCAGCACTACTGCAATGCTCGCGATTTTTTTCCTTTTTTATCATGAGGTTAGGCCGTTCTGCCAGTTATGAGATAACCAACCCGGCGTTTGGTTTTAACATTGCGAAACTTCTCCAGTCTTCTGTTGACTTGCCCCAGCTTTTTTTTTTGTCGTTTGCTGAACACTTCTGCAGAGTTCCAGTATTGGTCTGACAAGGGAAGTGCAGGAAAAATTCAGGGAACTTCAGTCCAGGCACAGGGGTGTGCACTGGCCCCAGGGCCCCAGGTGGGGGTGATCGACAGCCGCACGTATTTGGTGAAGGTCCCGGCTTCACCACGACAAGCCAGTGCTACCTGCAGGTCTGGGTTCAGCGCTCGCCTGTATGGTTATTATACCTGCAGCCGCTTGGGTGGCCAGGCCAGCCCTGCAGCAGTTGTCTGGGACGCCAGGGTGAAGTCCGCAGAATCCCACTGCTCTGTGAGTGCAAGGCAGCCTAGATTTTAAAGGACTGAAAGGCAGTTGAGGCAGCAGTGTGAGGCGTGATAGTGAGTCTTATTCGATATTTAATTTGTTTTAAGTCTTGTGTAAAAAAACAATAGGACCTACCCGACATTAATAACAGATCAGAAATTAGTACGTTATAATTTTGAAATAGCAATGTTATATGATTTTTTTACGTTTATGACTAACTTACAGAACCACAAAACAAGCCCTAAAACGCTCATATTTAGAAAGCAACAATATACCTAATAATAGCCTAGCAATAAAACGTATTTATTTAGCACTAAATCAGGATAAATTAAGTGATTTCCCAAAAATCAGCACACACAAAAAAATGGTCATTATACCGCACGTTGTGGTTTCGAGCCGCCCTAAATCACTGCCGGGGAAATTCCTTCGTCGCGGCTGCCTTAACCTGTCTATTTACAAAAATGTCAGCAGAGACTTTCTGAAGCAAAACAAAAATTATGCAGACGGTTATGCCTGAAAATAGGCCTATGAAGAACATTTACCGCTGCACATACTTTGACAATTACATGTAAGTGAGGGAAAGGTGCCGATAGGAGAATAGCAGCTTAGTCGGCTGGCTAGATTGAGGCCAGTATATGAACATGGAACACAAATGTAAAGCAGGTACTTGTCTCCCTTTTGCCAAATACAGCAGTGCTTGGGGTTCGGCTTTTTAGCATTCATGTGATCCTCTCATCTCTCGCGTCTTGTTACGGCTCATTTTTGAGGCAGTGGAAGGCACAGGAGTGGGCTGGCGATACAGTTTGCTCTATCTGTCCGGCTAATGAAGGCGTGCGCAAAATCAAAGAGATACAAGAGAAGATTCCACTTTTTGTTTTGAGAGTGTTTGTTTCCTTTTATAATTTTTCTTATCTTAGAGTGTTTGTCTTGTTCTGCCTGTTGACCGGAACTTTCACTGTAGGATGTTCGCCAGTGCAGCATTCTGTTAGTCTTCATCATAGTCTTTTTCTTCCTCATTGGCTCAGCTCAGTATCTCTGTCATCCTCACTGGCTCAGTTTTTATATATAGTTTAGTTTTTGGTTTAATTTTGCTGAATCTTTGCAAACATGGTACAGGTTCAGTGACTCTAGGGTGCAAGATGATTTTTTGAATGTTCTGTAATAAGATGTTCTATTTCTCAGTAACCTCACTATTTGGTAAATTTCACGTGTAGCGGTTTCACAGCCAGTCAGGAAGATGTATTGTAGGGAGTTCGGTAAAATTTATTGAGGGAGAATTTAATAAATTTGTCATGCCCAATTCAACTGCCCCCCCTGGCTCTGCTGAACTTATCATGGAGGAATTTAATTGTATCATGTGCTCATGGTAGTATAGGAAAGAACAGGTAAAGATCTGGTGAATCAATTGTCCCCACAATGTGATTAAAACCCTTTTATTTTGACATTGTGCCGACCTTTTATTTGGTCCCCACAAGAGGAAACTCAATTTTATACAAATTTGTGACTGTAATTAAAAAACTAAAAATTTCAAAAGTCTAGTATTTTGTTTTGCTCATGGTTAAAGTTAGGGCTGGGCAAGGGTGTCAGATTGTAAATGTTGGGATTGGAGTTCTTCCCCATAGAAATGAGTCCCCACAAAGATATGAAAGATGTGTCTATGTCTGCAAAGCAATTAACCATGTTTAACCATTCAAAATGTGAGTTCAGCCATCAGGCAAATATTCCTTGTTAGTTTGTGGGCAAGGAATTGGTGTAACTTACTGTAAGTGAAAGAGTCAAGAGTTAAAATACTTAGATTTGTAAATTGTGTTCTTGTTGATTGGAGCTAATTCCTTATATATACTGTAAATAAGAACATTCTTTTTTTTGCACACGTCCAGTACATTGCACAATCATCTCATGCTGAAAAATAAAACGCTGTGTCCCGTTTTGAACTAATATAGGATGCAATTTGTCTCATATATTCTGACCCCATGACCATGAGCTCGATTTAGTATTTCATGGGCATGTTAAACAAACGCACTATTTAGTATTGCACCAAAAGTGTTTCTATAGCTCAGCATTGTGCTAACTATGTGGACCTTATGTGTCCAAATCCCAGGGGGCACCCATAAATTGTAGCCATTCTCTCTACTGCAAGATTTTTTTAATTAAAGGGCAATGAAATGTAAATTAGTTAAATGTACCTTGTGAGTACGATGGCTGTTCTTAGTATGTCTGTTCTTAATGTTACAGAAAATGTTGGCCATTGTGCAAAACACAAATAATATAAATGTAATTTTTTTTTATAAAAATGTTTTATAACATTTTCAGACATGGAAATTAAAATGTATGCAAAGTAATACAAGTAACCGCCTAATTGGGAGGGAAAGTCTTATAAGTAGAATGTGCAATAAATGATCAAATGTAGATTCAGACATGCATGTCATGATGTCACAACTAAGACTTTCAGGTAAAGTTACACTTATTAGCTTTCACATTTCCCGGTGACATCCATCCAGTACTTCTGGAAATTGTACATGTTGGCCAGTGTGGGATGAGTGTGACTTAGATGGGTGGAGCAGTTGAGGGGGCAAAAAGGGGCTACAATGCTGACATTTCCAAAACCACGATTTGTAGTCTCACCCTCGATTTTGACTAAAATTGCTCCATGACAATGTCCATCACGCCATTGTGGATTTATGGTGAAGTTTGGCCAAAGTCGATATTCTAAAATAAGAGGAAATTGGCAAGAATGCCCTCTATTAACACCAAGAAGAAATGTCTCCATCCAGGCTGCCCTCCTAGGTGTGTGTGGGCCTGAGCCTAACCACACACAATCAGCTGCGACCAAGCATACAGCAGAATGACAAGCCAACATTAGACGCCGTCATAATTGTTCCACTGGCATGCTCTGACTTGCACATGAAGAAGGGCTTGCTGCCTGGTCGTGCCCCAGATAAGTTCATTGGTATGTTACCTGGTTGCTGATTGAACATTAGAGATTAAAAGTGCTTCTAGTCGATTGATCTTGCAAAAGGAAATCCCCGCTTTGCTGTGTCCTTTGAGAAACCCCCCACTGAGGATAAAAATTCATCCCACTTAACACCAGTGCACCGCAATTTCCATACAGTTTTGCCACACATTTAGCCTGGGCTAGTACTGCTCATAGGATTAAAAGGTTTCTAGAACCACAGGATAATGATAGCGGAAGGGTTACGCGAGGTTAAATGCGAACAATGGCAGAATGCTTTGTTGTTGCTGACACGGAAGAGAAATGCGTATCACGTATGCACCCCTAGAGATAGGTTGCATTAAAGGCAGATGACGGCAACCACAAATGGCCTTAATGGCATTACCCAGCAGTCCCTCGGGCAGAGGATTCATATTTGGTAGCATGGTGCTATTTCTGCTACTTGGTCCCCTGGTATCTGTGAGTTTTTGCGTAATCCCCTTTTGAGATGGCATCCTTTGCTGATTTATTTGTTTGTACAGTGTGTTCTATTTTTCACGCTGTGCCTATTTTATCAGTGAGTAACCTGGGTGTTGATTGAGCTGGAAGGAAGCGGAAAGTGCTTAGAGTTGATTTGACTGAATTAGCTCCATCATCTCCCACAAGCCTGTTTGTTTTAGTTAAATGCACAATATAAATTATATATCTGGCATGTAGCCTAATTAGAGCCTTAAGCACACAACATTTTTTGCAGGTGTCATATTTTAATTTGGAAATCCTGTGCCCCCTGTAACCTTAAAGTCTAACTGTCATCATTGTATGTGACAAGAATGTGGGTACCACTTTAAAAACAAATGGCCATCTGTAAAAAAAATTAAATAACAGTTTGTACCTGGAATAAAAGAAATTAGCTTATTTTTTTTTGTAAATGCTTATAGCATTAAACATTTGTAAACTGTCAGAGCAGGGGAAGGAAACTTCTCCTTGACCAATGAAAAAGGTCTTTATAAGTATAGGCCCACAGACATTGGTTAGTGCCGTCAAGACAGAGGCACCCAACCTTGGCCAATAAGGGTGAGAGGATGTGTAGGATTTCGCTCAGTCTCAGTCCTTCACTGGTTTTTAGAAGTGATTACTGGGAAAGAATGCTCAATTGATACCTCATCTGGTGGTTCAGCTGTCAATCAGAGAAAGTGCTCCTCAAAACCTGCAGTCATTTGGCATTTACGGAGCAGTATTGGGCACCGTGTGCGTCAGAGTACAAAATAACGTAATCTTCTCTGGAGCATTAAAATTAAGGAAATGGCTTGGCAACTTGGGGAAACTTCCAGGGCTTCAGTGGGAGTTGAATAGATGTCCAGTTAATGGAGTGCAAGTCAGCTTCTCTGGGGTGGCAGGAGATCTGAATGAGCATATCTGGCCTTTCCATCATATTTCAGTCACCCCCTCTCCCCCATAGACACACAGACTAAAGGCCTATTGACACTTAGTCTGTTTTTTCACGTGACGACAACAGCATCATTCTGAAATGAAGAGATGTATGTCTATGAAGGCCGTCACACCAAGTCCGTATCTGTATTATTGTAATCTGTCATTTTGTATGTGCTATTTGCACCTGGGCTGGATGGCTAATGTGGCTGTTTGCCCCACCTTGGTGAACATGGCATGCAGTTGCTATTTGCTCCTGGGCTGGATGGCTAATGTGGCTGTTTGCCCAACTGTCAGTAGCAAACAGTACTAAAATTCCACGGCTTATGCTGTTGAATCTGCAGTTTCTTTGGAATGCCCCACCCCCCACCCCTGGAATAGAAAATTCCTTTCCTAGATTTTGAGCCCTTTACCCACTTAGCAAGCTAACTGCAAGCCTCCAGTTAGCTAATTATTGCGAGAACAAACATGCATTTTGTGCCTGATGTACCTCACCTTTTATTTTTGTATCGCAGTTTGGCGCCTTCGGCCGTTAAAGGCAAGCGCATGCTTCCTTGTTTACAGTTTTTGTTGATCTAGAGGAGGCTGGGTATAAATAGCCAAATAAATGCCACGTGGTTATTTTCACCCGGGTGTAAATAGACACTATTTTATTATTTATTACCTATTTCTTATTCTAGGACAGTTCAATTTCTGAAGTTTTCCGATGCGTTAAAAAATGGATGTCAGTTTTTGCAACTTTCATTTGGTTTAGAGGACTAGTCTGTAGCGATGGGTAATATCATTGATTTTATTTTTGATCTGATTTCGATTTGATCCAAGGTTGATATGTATTATATAATATTATAACATAACCATTTACTGTAAATAACAAGGTAAAAAAAGTCAGTGTTTTAACATTTTAACAGAATTGGTTCTCATAATGAAAGCATTGCTGCACATCCCTACTAGCTTGTCTTATTTGATGACAAGAGGCATGTTACACTGTCTGCAGCTGTTTTGGTTGCTGGTGTTTCTCCTGCGTTTTACCATAACTTTTAAGGTTTTGTAATACGCCTCTTGGATTATATTGAACTGTGTGGCTAATTATTAATTTTTTTGTTGTTGCTTGACTAGACCCATACAATCAATTTCCAATAAAGAGTTTTCTCCATTTCTGTAGTTAACTAACAGATAATTGATGATTGCTGCAGTGTTTTAATATTTATTTAGTTTTTCTTGAAGTATTGCTAAATCCACTTTCTGGAATACCCCCTATAGTCATTTAAACTGATAATAGATGTTGCTGACATGTTTTCAGTATTAATTCTGCTCTTCCTGATGTATTCGAAATGGTCATCGTAAATGTAATCTTTTTTTAATTGGATGTATTCGGTATCTTCACCTTTTCCTTTTCACTTGTTTGCTCAAAATAGAAAACAAATACGTGTTGTCACTCACGCCAGTGTGTGTCGCCAGTTTGACAGTCTCTTTCAGTATGCAAACTTTTCTCAATCAGTTGTGATAATTTTCCACCATGTTTGGTGTTTTTTTTGTTCTAACAAATTTTCATACGTATATTTCTCAAGTATGTGTCAATCTTTTGTTTAGCATTCAGTGTGAAATGGCCTTCAGTCTGCCTGCTCTTTCTTGGGTCGCAATTGCCTGTTGCTGTTATTGTGCGTGTAAGAATACCCAGCTGCCATGGGGAGCAGCTTACGGCTGACAAGTAACCATGGCAACCTGGAGGCATTCTAGACATAAGCCACCATTCCTGTACTTTGGTAGCTGCAAAGCACCCTGGACTATAATTTACATCAACAACCATGAATAAAAGAAAGTTGCAGACATCTAGAGCTGTCGCAATTACTCAGTTAAAATCAATCGCGCAAGTATTGAAAAGCATCAATTGTTTTGCAATATGGTAGAAGGAAGATGACCCGTAGGCTAGAAGGTGAGGGTCCAAATGAACATTCATGTGGAAGCACTTCATATTAAAAGTGGATGAAAATGGAATCGTCGTCGGTATTGCAGGGCAAAACTTAAATATCACCACAGCACAACGGCAATGAAAATACCTTTTAAAAGAAGACATTCTTATTTGTAGTAATGTTAGACCTCTCGGAGTAGCTTAGGCAGTCTTTGTTTTCACTTTGACTTAAATTATTAATCTTAGTTTACTTTCTATGATTCCTGTATGTCAAAAGAAGCTCTGATAAAATGAAGGTTAGCTCAGTCGCTTAGCTGCATCACTTTACATTATATGTTACGGGCTAAACGATACTGGAAATTAGGGGTGGCCGATATAAACGATATATGATAGAAACGATATAAATTTGGCCAACGATAGAGATTTTGACTATATCGCGATATCGTGATAGCGCATTTTGATGATGTCAT
>JABFDZ020000118.1:26800917-26812264 GCA_019775955.2 Pollimyrus isidori | reverse complement strand
ACTTCCCTCACTCTGTCTCTTTCTCTCCCTTTTTCTCCTTCTCTTCTTTGCTCTTTTCTTTCTCTGTGTCCCTCTCTCTATCCCTCCAGGGCCAGAGGGGTGTAACCTGTTTATCTACCACCTCCCTCAGGAGTTTGGGGACAGCGAGCTCATGCAGATGTTCCTGCCATTCGGTAATGTCATCTCCTCCAAAGTGTTTGTGGATCGGGCGACAAACCAAAGTAAATGCTTTGGTGGGTAAAAACCATAAAAACCCGTAAAGACACTTATTGCACTAATAACTTTTTACTTCACTTTAGCACAGCCCAGATTTAAGCGAGCAAAATGAACTGGCAGAAAACTACAGGACAAGTAGGGGACAGGGAAGAGAGGAATGGACAAGCGTACGGAACATGCGACCAGCTTAGATACTGATGTCAGTCTTAACGAGGGACTATTTTCAGTGTGCCAGTATAAAGTCCGTCAAAATTTTGCAGACTGGAGGAGTTACTGTTTTTAACTAGCACTAGCAAATAGTTTCCATTTAACTTGAACAATAACAGCGATGACAGCAATCAGGACCATAAAGTCAAAGCATGCCGAAAGCAATAATAAAGCCATGAGTCGCTATGCATTATGGATGTATTGTGGAAACATATAGGAACAGAGGCTCTGGGCTAAAGGAGAGGAGCCACGTTTGATTAACGTGTCAGATTTCATTCCTACCACAGATCCTGTTGTGAAATTTATTGAAGTTGTAATGTGTTATCGTGTTATGTCATGTGACGCTGCCCCATGACGTTCCGTTTCAGTATCTGCCTCCTGTATTTGAAACATGACTTCAGTTTTCTGATGGTAGATGCTGCTGACACAGTGCATTTTAAATCTTTTATGAGTTGTGGAAGTAAAACTTTCCGGTTTTGCATGGACGTTCCTCGAATCTTTAATCAGCGTTTCAAAAGAAAATATACTTACATGCTGCATATTTTCTGAATGATGTGAACATGAAGGACTTTTTATTACAATATTATTACTATTACTTTTAATATCGTTACTGTCCTGAACTATTGAAACTTCACAGGTTAATGGTCTAAAAGATAACCAATATGAAGTACTGTGGTTGTGCATATATGTTTTTATTCTACACCCGTTACCGAGCAAACCTCTGGAACACTCAAAACATGTGAACTTATCATTGGAATTATAATGTTTAATGCTTTGTTTTGTTTGACTGTATTTTATGATGCATACATTCTGTGCTGTACAGAAATCCGGTTTGTGAGTTCTTGTTTGCCGTTTTACTTTAGAAAAATGTGTGGCGAACCCTGAGCGCCACCCTTTTTGAAGTTAGAAATGAGGGCATATTTACAATGAACAAGCCCAGCCGTTCCTGCTCTCTGGAATATTCAATTATCATTCTACCCATGCCGCTAAAGTAATGACTGTTATTGTGAGATTGAACATTACTGTAGAACAGATGAAAAAATGAAAATATGGCACTGTGCTTAAGTTATTTAATGACTAATGCTGTTCATTACACACTATTTTTCAGGTCTTAATTTGATCATTTGATCATCTTTTGGAGTCAAAACGAGTGTTATTTATCAGTTTACACCAACAATAAGTGTTTTTGTTTGCAATTTGCAAAGAATAGAGGGATGATGTGCATTCTTATACCAACACATTTGCTCAAAAAGTATTTGGATTTTGAGGTATTATATATTCTTATTTTTATTGCTACTGCTTCTGTTTTTTTACTGTGCTTGCGTTATTCACCTGTAATTTGGGAGCCAGCAAAAATAAATCTATAAATGTGATGAGTAACCAAGCAAATAATAATTATGATTTATAAAATATCTATTTATTTACGAAATTATGCATGCTACGAGAAGGAATATAGTACACCTATTATAATGTAATGCTGTGTAATAGTGAACATTATTCACTGTTTTAATGGGACATCAGATTAATAGATTATTTTATCTGGATTTTTTGTAGTATAAGTGTTTTGCGGGTCAGCCGAACAAGTCATCTTTAAAGAAATTAAGTCGCTAAAGTGATTGATTTATGAGTGAAAGTGACGTATCGTTTGTTAGCAGGGCGTCATGAAGCCCAGCATATATAAGCCCCTAAGGCATAAAGGATTATTGTAAAGTTGCTGAGGCTGAGTATTGTGCCTAAGGAGGGGCTGGAATCCTGCATCCTGCCGGCTGGGCAGGTGGGTGTCTGGGTGACGGTGTGCTGTCCCTCGGATGTGCTGTCAGTGTCATGTGCCGTGGTGGTGCTACAGGCCACTGACTGGATTCATCGTTTACTGCTTCTTGTCCTTCATTAACACTGATTATGTACAAAGCGAAAGAAAACCTACATTTTAAATTAAAATGACCATTGTCTTTTCCTCTCTTCTCTTCACCACCATTTTTTCCTTTCCTTTGGTTTCATCCTGACTGGTATTTAATTTCTTTTCTTGTTTTTTTTTCTTTCCCTCTCTTCAATATTCCCTTCACCTTCATCTCTTTGTCTCCGTGACTCCTTCCTACTCTTAAAACTTTTCTTGCACGTCCCGTACTTCTCCGCCTCATCCTCCGTGTCTCCCCACCTCCCTGCCATCATCCGTCTCTCCTCCCCCTACCCTTCCCTTGTCGCCCCCCCCCCTCTCCTTCACGCACACTGCGGACCCGCAGGCTTTGTGAGCTTTGACAACCCTGCCAGCGCTCAGGCTGCCATCCAATCCATGAACGGGTTTCAGATTGGCATGAAGCGGCTCAAAGTTCAGCTGAAGAGGCCGAAGGACGCCAACCGGCCGTACTGACCCCGCGGGAGAGCCATGCTGGGGCACGTTACTGCCAGAGCACACAGGGACACGCAGGTGGGCCTCCGGCTGATCTGGTCACCTGACCTTGGCACTAGTGCAGCGTATTTAGGGTATGATTGTGAATAACTAAGTGGACATGGTAGTTTTCAATAAGGTCATCTGGCTACAAAACGGGGGCTCCTCATTCCTGTACCTCGAGGTACAGTTTAATTGTGGGTTTTGATGACTCTGCTATCTTCATCCAGCGCTCATTAGGATCCTACTTCCAGCCATATCCTTTGGATACAGGATGGACTACACGGTGTTTCTGGTGTTTTCAGAGATTTATAGCCCTTACATAGAGCAGTTCTGCATTCCTTCACTACTACACCACGAGGCACGTATTCCAACCACCTGTGCTTACTTCCGTACGTAGTGTCAGGCAAGGATGCCAAAGAGCCGCACTAACAGGACACGTGTGGCGCTGGTTTTGTGTATGTAAATCTGTACAAAGCAGACTGCTGTAGCAAAAGGCACACGTGAAAATGCAAAGGATTACAGCAAATGGGAATCGAACACAAACGGGGATTCAAATGGAAAACAGCCACCGGAGTCAGTATTTCGGTGGTTCTAGGGATCGGCGTGTGCATTTAAACTCGACAGCATACAGATTAAAGTTTTTTGTTTTTATTCACCTAGGTTTAATGGAGCTGGTGAGCACGTGGAAAACATTGAAACAAAAACAGAACAAAGAACCGAAAGGGGCTGGATTTGGACTGCTGCAGAAAAAGACTGAATCTGAAGATATTAGAGAAACACTACCGAGAAGTGGCGAGCAGTGGGAGGAGAGCCCCTCTCCGCCTCCGTATCTCGACTTCTCTGGACCATGCAGAAGCATCCTTTGCCATTTTAAGACAAATATACAAAAACAAGTGTATACATATATGGACTGAATCGTGGAGCAGAGTGAGACGAAGCCGGCGCCGGCATATCCTGGCTTATATCCGCAAGAAAGTGTTTGAAGGGAGGTGCACGGCGAGGGAGACGCTTAACGCAAGAACGTGACTGAGAAAATAACTTTTTAAAGAATTTTAGAAGATGTTAATAAAAGGAAAAAAATAACTGCTTTTCTGATAAAAAAAAAGGAAACTTTTCAAGGGAGCGAGAAATTTCAGGACATAAAACTCAATGCGATTCGGGTCGGCCATCTTCACTGGGAGTGCCTGTCCGTTTCCAGGGGACGCCGTCGCCGCGGCCAGCCGTAGCAACCGTCTCCGGGGAGTCTTACCCGTCATTCCTTAGTTGTTTTAGGGACCAAAAGACCAAACATTTTTATCATGTAAAGACTTTTAAAATATTTGGACCATTGCATCTGTTTTGCTGTTTAAACACATTGAAGAGCTATGTTTTAAAAAAAAAAAAAAAAGAGGCAAATGCAAGATTTCCTATATGTGTATATATGCAACGTGTATATATGCATATATACATATATACATACCTATATATTGCTGATATGCTTTTTACACTATTTGAAATGGTTGCCTGTGAGGACACTCACCACACTAGTTTACAGTTACAGCTCAATATCAGAATATTTATTTTTCTGTTTACACTTCCTTTCCAATGGGATATAGGCTGCAGGGGGAGGTTGTGACATTTTTCAGCCTCGTATTTAATAATTTGATATCTGATCGTCAAAATATAATAGCATACACATGTGTACAAAGGATATGAACATTTATATTTACAGTACATATATAAGTATATATAACAAGTATATACATGCTTAAAGTATTCATATAACAAACACATATATGAATACATATATTTTATCCATAAACCTATATGTGCGTGGGTGTGCGTGTGTGCGTGCGTGTGCGTGTGCGTGTGTGTGTGTGTGTGTGGGTGTATTTGTATGTACATAGAACAGCTGTTCAACTTCTCATGTAGAACTGTAATTTCTTATGTAGATCTTAGCTAGATTTTGGAACAGTGCTCTGCCAAACAGCTTTTACTGAACTGGGAAGAGATATTCTGGCAGCTTCCAAATGCAGGCATTCTACTCTCTACGGAAAGTCATACAAACACACATGCACACACACAACACGTACGTGTGTGTGTATATATATGAGTACCTGTACATATGTGTATAAGCTATTTCAGATTGCAGGAGGCATCTTTGAGGCAGGTCGGAGAGACCCTGAGCAGTGGTGATCCCCAACACTCTGCCATAAACATATCTTTTTCTTCTTCGATCTGCATACACATAACACAGAGCACTGAGACTTGCTGTATTTTAAAACTTGAACCAAAAGGAACATATCATAGGAGCTTTTTTTTTCTCCTGTAGAGATGCATGCTGGGAACCTGTGCCAACCACCACCCCCCCTGCCCCCCCCCGAACCCCCCCTCCACCTAAATTGTGGCAAGATCCACAGCCACCAGAAGCACCCGTTGTCAGCCCAGGGGAAGGGGGGGGGGGGTTCCATGATGTCACAACTGCAGTGAAGTTCCTTTTATTTTATGACGGGAGGTGGTCTCAGCTTCTGTGGGATGCATCCTTACAAACACAGAAAATAAGCTGGTATAACTGCTGCATCCCTCTTTGCCTGGTTCCTAAGCCCTCGATCCCTCGTGCCTGCTGCATCTGCGCCATCCTCCTCCCCGCCATCGCAAGCCGTGGTCCGTCAGTGCGAACGCTCAACCCACTCCAGACCTTCAGATACACACTGTAAATGGACTGACCCCCACACTCTTTCTGTTCAGCTCTGTTTCTGGCGACCTGCAGATGATCCAAGCCACATTAGTTCTGGAATCCCCCTGGTTCCGGTGTGTCTCCATGCAGGCCAGCCAGACCTCCACAGGGACGTCTGGGCGTACAGCAACTTTGGCGTCACGAACATCACATGTGAAGAAGACGGGGGGCTCTACTTTTAGGCCAATGAACTGGGGGCATGTCAAGGAACCTCATTTCACATCAAAGACTCAACAATTCCCTACCCCTCCCTCGATCAGCTCTACTATGTAACGGCTGCAACTGTTTACAAAAAAAAGAAAAAAAAAAGTTTTAAAAAGTTTAAAAATTATTGAGAAACAGAGCTGAGGTTTTATTATATACATAAACTGATTAATATATGTAAATGTTTTTTTTTCTGTTGCTAGTTTTTTCCTGTAAATAGGTTTGCATATTTTATAGGACTTTTACTTCTACCTACAAAGACTGGGTATACATAAAATTTTAAGTACTTTGAAAAAACATAAAAGAGTAATGAATTCTAAAAACAGATAGCAAGGTGTTATAGAGCCTGTTTGGCATGAAGAAACGACATTTGATCCAGGTATTTAACAACAGGTCAGTCAGAGAGATCAGTCCAGAGAGAATATGAATCTGTGTGTGCATATCTATCTATCTATCTATTTATTTATTTGCATTTTTTAGGCCATTGTTTCATGTTCCTTTCAGGCCGGAGAGTGTCCTGTTGAGGCTTGTGTCTGCGAACAGACTATGGTATGACTGCCTGTAGTACAGCGGTAAGATAACTTTAGAGTGCTGTTTACATTACCCCCATCTTACTACAAACATAACTCCTTCAACTACTTCCTTGAAAAAATAATAACTGAGAGTTATCTCTATGAAGAGTTTAAACCCTATTGTAATATGGCCAAAGATATTTTGAAGAGCATCTTCGTGCAGAGCATGAAAAACACATGATGCATTAATAAGCTTATTAATTATTTGGTCATTTCTGGCTCGAGAGTTCAAACATCCTGAAAGTCTTTTTTATTATAATTCGCATACATGGATTTGGCTGTTTGTTTTACATGTAAATATTTGAAGAGAATCCTTAAATGGTGACGTTCTATTAGCATAATATTTTTATACAGGGAAATTTACACAATCAAATTCACCCACTCCTGAAGAATCATCTCGCAGACCATAGTCTGTTACGCCATCGTACCTCGTATCTTCTATAAATTTCATGGTTGTGTTCAGCCCATGTTCAGCCGCCTTCTGAAAAACCAAATCAGTTCGTAGCTGTTGATATGTAAATCACATATTGTCTGATGGAATCTGTCTTTAACAACGATGTACTGCTTCTCCTATGGATGAGTCCTTTGGCTCCATAAACAAGCGCACACACACACATACACACTGTACAGTGTTTACAGGACAGAAGTATAAAAAAAAGACATTTAAAACCAGTCGAACAGGAATGAGATACATGGGTTCTGTGAGCACCGTTTGTTGAAACCGCCCACTTGTTACCATGTTACCTCTTGTGATGTCACTCCGACCCTCGACCCGCCCTCTCTCTGAACTGCCCATTTCCTTTGGTTCCTGGACTTTTAATGTAATTAACTGAATGGCGCCGCCTCTCAGCTTAGCCCCAAATAAAGCACAGTCTAGAATTAAGCCTGGTCACCCCTTGTGATTTCCTGCAGCACAGAGTGATTCACAGCTAAACGCCAGCACAGAAACACAAGCTGCTTATACGACGTACACGGTTAAATGAGACTTAAATATCACGTACCTGAAACACACAATTTTAACGTCGTTAATTCCATTACGGTTATTTTTCGTATATTATTCGTTTTAGCATGTTTTGAGCTGGTATGTAATTTGTCTTTGTAAAATGCAAGAGCTCCATAATCTTCCATTAATATTTTAAAAATCAATATTGTCTAACATACACCATGTTGCCAAAAGTATTGGGACACCTGCCTTTTTTACACACATGCACTTTAATGACATCTCATTCTTAATACATACGCCTTAATATCGAGTTGGCCCAACCTTTGCAGCTATAACAGCTTCAACTCTTCTGGGAAGGCTGTCCACAAGGTTTAAGAGCGTGTTTATGAGAATTTTTGACTGTTCTTCCAGGAGAGCATTTGTGAGGTCAGGCATTGATGTTGGATGAGAAGGCCTGGCTTGCAGTCTCTGCTCGAATTCATCCCAAAGGTGTTCTATCGGGTTGAGGTCAGGGCTCTGAGAAGGCCAGTCAAGTTCCTTCACACCAGACACTCTCATTCATGTCCTTATGGGCCTTGCTTTGTGCACTGGTGAGCAGTCATGTTGGAACAGGAAGGGGCCTCTTGACCAAAATGTTCGCACAAAGTTGGAAGCATGAAATTGTCCAAAATGGCTTTATATGCTGTAGCTTAGCTCCTTTCACTGGAACTAGGGATCCAAAGCCCACCCTGAAAAACAAACCCACACCATAATCCCCCCTCTAGCAAACTTTACACTTGGCACTATGCAGTCAGACAAGTACCGTTCTCCTAGCAACCGCCAAAGCCACCCTCACGCAATAGACCACGCGAGTCGGTCATTTTACAGATAGCCAGGAAACGCATAAAGTGTGGTGCCTGTATAGCAGGCTACACAATTACTATATTAATGGTTTTACTCGCTCAAAATGAAGGAAATAACTCTGGGATGTTTCATATTACATTCAGTATCAAAAGAATGTGATTAAAGACAAGTTTAATGATAAAGTTTTAGGTAACAAGAGAAGTCATCAAAAACCATTTCAAGGCGACTAAAAAGAGCACAAACATAATTCACTGATACCATCTTCAGACTCTCGAACACCTAGTGATCTTCAATGAATGAGAACCACGTACACAGAACGCGTACATATGTTTAAAGCAAATGCTTGGACTGCTCATTGTTTTTCCCCGATAAACAGCAAAGCTGAAAGTCAGGACACGTAGGTGATGAGTTCAGAAGTCGGCGTGGACCTTCAGGGTCAGACCTGCGGGACAGACAAGGAGCAGCAGTTCACTGCGACGAGGGGCGGGGAGCATTTTTTTGTGTCAACAGATGAAGAAGATCTCCTCCAGAAGCTGACTCTCCTCCAGGTCCTCCTGAATGCCGTGCTGCGGAGGTCGAGGGGCAAACGAAGCGGAGGCCGGAAGGGCGCGCACTCCGCAGGCGACGGAGAGCTGCTTCGGATGCTGCTGGGTAAGGAACCCGGTACGGTCCCCGCCGGAGATGGGACTCAACACTTCCAGCAGCTCAATCAGGGAGGAGTCCACACTGCACGGCTGTGTGATGTGTGGCGAGCTGCAGTATTAAAAAAAATACACAGATAAAAAAATAATAATAATAATAATAATAAATAAATTTAAAAAAAAAAACGAGCTTCAGTTCATCACTCAGATTCACATTATAAAGAAACGAAAAAGCACGTCGACATATTTAGTTAGACGCATCGTAGCCAGATGAAATGCCTGTAGATTACATGATGGATTCTTTTAAATTGGCTTTGGGAGAATCAGATCCTTGACATGCAAAGGGAGCCAATTTGAACTAGAATGAGAGCAAGAGGTGGAATGTTAACCAGGCCTGTGACCGTAGGGACAGTCGTCTGCTGGGCGGCTGGGCCCAGCCCACAGCACGGGCTAGAGCAGGCTTCTCCATCCAGGGAGAGAGGAATTGACTTTTAATCCATTTTTTGATGGCAGAGAAGAAAATGATGGACATGTGAAGACTAAGAAGCACCGGCCGCTGAATGAGCACATGCCTCCCAATATTTTCACCATAGCAGAATAAATCGTGGTCTATTATAGAAGATTTAAGACAAAACGGCCCCTTCTAACGCAAACACTGTCCACTGCTACATGTAGAGGTAAAACCTCAAAAAAAGCCTTTCATGATCACCATCAGAATGTCTGTCACTCAATAAACACGACCGACAGACAGACAGTCAGTCATCCATCTATTCATCCATCCATCCATCCCATAATAGTCCATAATACACACTAGCTTTGATTTGCGATGCTTTCTGGGGTCTTTGCTCAGTTCAACTATTGTACAATTTGATGACAGAGAACAAAATGATGGACATGTGAAGACTATGGTGCACTAGCTCCTGAATGAGGAATAAACGTCCACGTCTTCTGGGGGCCAGAGTGTAACTTAGCAGGTTAGCTAGGGATCTGTTGGGTCCTGGAGCAAAGGCCTCTGGGGATGATCCCGCCCTCTCACCTCTCCTCGGAACACACAGAACTCACAGGCTGTGCTGTGGAAATGCGCGTGAACAAAAACAGAATGAATAAATCCATGAATAGTGAGATAAAGCTAATAAAGATTCAAACCAGCAGTCAGGTTCCTCGATAAATTATTCAGTAAGTACACAGACGGACAAGCATGTTTCAGATTTAAAACATGAACTCCACAGCCGCGCGGCTCTGATGTTGCCAACACAACTCCTTGCTCATTTTAAGCAGGGCTCATTTGCATTTTGCATTCCTGAAATGCCGGCGATGCGGGATATGAATATATAAAGGCCTTCCAGACATAATATGAACACATGAATGCAGAGGCAGGCACCCTAACATACCCGCTACTGCATTATGTCTCTCCCCAAAACAAAAATCTGAAAATAAGATTGATGTGTATGCAAAAAAAAAAAAAAAGATAATTTCCCCCTTTATTCTGGTAAAACGGCCCAATATTCAAAAAATAATTTACTCAGTACAGGGTTATCGATAGAGGTGAAGAAAACGATGCAACAGATCAGGACAAAACAGCGTCACCAGATGACAAATATAGGTGCAAAAGATTGTAAGCACCAAAAATTAAACAAAGCAAATCTATCTTTGCATGGCAGTATCAGTGTGGATGGGAGGGGCCACAGTCTGGCTGGCTTTCTGAAAATTTGAACATTTGCATTTTTATTTGTTGATTTATTTAACAGACAGCCCTCTCAAACAGCCATCCATCACCAGATGACACAGCCAATATGAATAATGCATCTCCTACAGGGAGCCGGAATCTATAACAAGACAAGGGGTCCACAATTTGAGTGGGGGAGTTCACACCGGGGAAGGTTA
This sequence comes from Pollimyrus isidori, assembly GCA_019775955.2. NCBI lineage: Eukaryota > Metazoa > Chordata > Actinopteri > Osteoglossiformes > Mormyridae > Pollimyrus > Pollimyrus isidori. The sequence continues at coordinate 26,801,649 of JABFDZ020000118.1, read as the reverse complement.
TGGGAGGGGGAATACTGATGGCCCTGGCAGCAAAACATTTAGCAGGGGGTGTTTAGTGCTCTCCTCATGGTTGGGGTTTGAGTGGCCATGAGACAGGGTTGCTTAGACAGGCCCTCTTTATGTGCCAGGCATTACTCTCATGAGCTCTGCTCACCAATCACTGACCTCAGGGTATGACGGCATCTCATTGGGGACCTGCAAGGAGACACACTGAGCAACTCAAAGAGCTAAACTCTACGTCTAAATCCACGTTTGTGAGTGTTGTAGTGTTGATGCCGTATAACAAAGGTAATCCTTCAACTAAGGAAACAGGGTTATTTTTTGCTTAATATTACTTTATATGGGCAGAGACTTTCAGAAAGCACCTCTCTCATAAATAGTGGCAGTGACTACTGGGATAAAGAGTATAGCATTTCTTAAATACTGATTTGCATGCACACCACCATATGAAAAGCAGTGGTCTCTCCTGTGTTCAGTAGTTTAGTTATTCTTTCTGGTTGTAAGTCCTGGACGACCATTTAATTTACAGCCCAAAGAGCAACATAAAATTTCAGTGAGGCCACATGCATAGCATCACCATGTCAGTGTCCGCAGGATCTGCACGGACCGCAACAGGATTTTCTAGTTACCAGAAGGTTCCATTTAAGCAATAGGCCAACAAAAAGCTATGATATCTACCAGTTTTAATTCTCAAAACATTTATTTCATCCTATTGACTAGTCACTTATGTTG
>JABFDZ020000118.1:26780727-26794887 GCA_019775955.2 Pollimyrus isidori | reverse complement strand
CCAGGAACCCCCCAGCCACCAGGAACTCCCCCCCACCATCCACTCACGGGCCATATTTCACATCATAACTCTTAATGATGAAACAGATTCTACTTAATATGTTTTGTAAACATTACAAAGAAAACCACCAACAATAACGCATTGACCGCATAGAGGGGGTGCTGCATGGGGGCATCCAGAGGACCTGTCCTGACACCCCAGGGCAGCAAGTCAGGCCCAAAGATACTTGGGTAACTGCAGCAACATTCCTCTGTTCGGAAAACTATGCAGCCGAAATGAGGAAAGCAGGAATTAATCTGTATAAGAGTTCCTTTGAATAACAGAGCCCTCTAAGCAAATAATGTAAAATAATGAATAACAAAAAAATCACTTTGAATAAATTAAATGAGCAGTATGATATGGATAAAAAAAAAAACCTAGCAAATCAAAAACTCACAAAAAAAATTAGATTGGTACATTTAAAACGCTATAAGACATTCGAACCGTAGACCGCGGACATCACCAACAATGAGGCACCATGCAGAATGTAAGGGAAGCAGGGGCCGGATGAGGAACAGGAGAGAGAGGGCAGACAGCGATCAGCCTCGGCCAGAGTCAATGGGAACAGACAGAATCATCAGGATGAAGAGTCACACATGGAGGATAACAAAGGGCTGGATGAGGACAGATCACTGCTGGCACGGCACAGCCCCACAATGGGGAGCGTATCTCAGCGCAGGCTTGAGTCATCAACAGTGCAGCCGCTGAAACAAACTTGTGCCCACGCAGAGGAGAGAGAGCGAGGCCCTGTGACGAGCAGCTTACGGCTGGCGGTCGCTGCCTGCTGTACACAGGAAGCCCCCGGTTGCCCTGAGCTGTCGCCCAAAACACATGCATCATCATTAACATTAACAGCAAGCCGGGCCATTAGTGACTCGGCGTCCTCCTCTAGTCACCGCGGCGCTGCGTGGCCCTCGGCGCCCGTGTCATTAGCATGGGCTAACAGCAGGCTGACAGGACACTGATTAAGCACAGGGGCCACTTCTCTGCTGCCGTCTCCCAGCCTCTCAACGTCGGCGGGGGCAGGGAGCTGACATGCCTCTTGCGTTTCTCTCCAGGTTAATTCATGTGAAGGAATTTCATGTTTTTTTTTTTTTACTTTAGAGCTACAGCGTGAGTGTTTAATCTATATGACAATGGTCAGGCCCACAAGAAGATATAAAAAAAAATCTAAAATTTAACTAAATTTAAATACGGATTTTGTCTTGTACAGCAACTAGCAGAAAACTAGACTTCTGCAACACTAATGACTCACATACTCTCTGCTCTTTTATAGGCAAAGTATGGATTAATGCAACTGATTCCAATACGTTTATAGCTTGTTCTTGGCCTATAAAATACAGCGCATTTCACACTTTGAAATATACATGTAGAGAAATGGCCGGTTCTTTATTACATTGGTGCTTATTCACATGCCCAATACCCATTTCTTGCTTGTTTATTGCCCTCCCCGTGTATCTGTCACCTACCACGCAACTACAGCATAAGGATTTCACCGTTCTCCTCCACACAAGTGACAATAAAACCAGAAATCCAAACTAAAAGATCAGCCTGTCAAACAAAAAGGCAGCATCGGAGCAACTAATGGCCCCAGCCAGTGAATGGAAGGAGAGCTCACCTTGCGCCGGGGGCCCGACTGGCTGAGGGCCTGGTGCTGCTGGGACAGATACTGCTGGTAGAGTGACAGCATCTCCTGACACTCGCGGTACTGCTGCCGCAAGCCTGGACAGCCGGTTAAGGAGAGCGATACGGAGGCACCGCCTGAGAAACCTGCGGGCAGACAATCCAGCAGACGCCAGACGCGACCGGGAGCCGTCCGCCGCGTTCATGACGATGTGGGAACATCGGTCGGACCTCCTGGGACGCGAGGCACCCCCTGAGGGAGCCCTGGGAATTTAGCAAGCGGCTTTACAAGAACGTCTCGCGGCCGCAAAGAGGGGAAAGCTAGAGTTAGAGCGGGATTCAAACCCAGAGGTGTCACTGAAGCTCATGACGTCGAACCCTCTTTCGCTCCTTCCAAGTTTACCCAGCGAAAACTCCCCGAAAGGCAAAATAAGGCGTCCGGAAGCTCCTTCTCACAAGACAGACACATTACAGCGTGTGACCTTTCAGAGGGAGGACACGGTCGTGTCCCTTCGAGGGGGGAAAAAAAAAAAAAAAAACACTTTGCAGATTGTTCCAGACACTCACTTGACCCAGGCGACCGGCAAGCAGCAGATAAAAATCTTCCAGAAGGGGCCAATTCCAAAAGACTGGGCACGGAACCTGTCGCCACAGACAGCACTGGCAAACCCGTGACGCCCAATTGACCTGAATGTATCCGATTGAAGATCTTGTCGCGCGCCATAAACCAAAACGCTACCGGTATGAAATACACTGTATATATCTATGCGGACAAGACAATTCAGACACACCACGCACAAATGTAAATGAACATTAATGTGAAGATTTACATAAAGTCGTGATCTGGAACAGCTGCACTGTAGAAGATTACATTCTTCCAGGACCAGAGCAACTGGCATTTCCCTGGAAGCGGGCCAGTCAGAGGGTTACAGGAACCTCACATCAGGAGGAACCGAGAGATACCTCCCTCTCCATCCAAAAATACCGAGAATCAGAACTCGCACTCGAAATTCCATGACAGGAATTGTCAACGTGATTCAATTCTCTGCGAGCAGACCCAGAAGTAATGAAAATCTAATCCGCGGAGGAATAAAGAAAAGACACACAAAAAGAATATTTTAATGCTGCTTGGACAAAGCTATGAAAAATCATATGGGGCTTGAAATTGGGGTTCAGGCGGAATACGACCACTGGTGTGAAGTGGCACGCGATAGGATGATGTAGGGATGAACACTACAGTGGGAATGTTCTTCAATGAAAAGGATAAGCTTTTGGATCAATGACTAATAAATTATGGACAACCTTCAAGTACTGTAATACAATTACAATGACTTTACAAAATCATGAAAATGAAAAAAAGCGGAATAAAATTATTTAATCTAGACTTGGCCTCGCATCTATCGAGTGAAGTCAGACTTGTGCTGTAGATGTTAAATGCTTCTTGATGTATTATTTACCATTCTGCTATTTCACCGTTTTATATTAGCATCTGTAAACTAGAAGCTGCAATGCAAAGCTTTAACGATGCAATATCACTGCAATAACTCTCAGCACGCAGTAACAGGGCATCGCTGAGCTCCATCCTGGAATGCCAAGTGCAGGACAGATAACCAAAATTTAATTCTGTGTGTAAATTCACACTATTGCTCGATGCAGAACAAAAATAATGATTTTATAAAGACTGGGGTTATCTGGGGGATGAATCTATCAATCTCTGTAGATAAGATGGAACTTATTGTTAAGAAATTATAGGCCTTCTTTACAGGAATCTTTAAAGCTGTTTGCCTTTGGTGTCCCCATAACCTTTAAAAACTATACTCAATCCTCATCTGTGTTATTTCTTGCTATACTTTAAAGACGGAACAGCTTTCATCATCATCTCTAAAGGCTCCTTTCATATGATTTATCAAATGTAATGGATTTTAAAAGTTTCACAAAAATGCCAAGTTCAGAACTTAAGTGCATTTGAGCTGAGAATTTATAATTTGAGCTTTGATACCAATTGTGTAATTATCTGGCTGCAATTCTTTCTCAGTGTTTCAGTAAATTGACAGCCAAATTACGACAGCCAAATCCCCTGAATCAAAATGAATCCGCAAAAAATGAGTTGGACCTCAGTTGAGTTTTTTTTTTTTTTTTAACTACAATTATAAACTACATATATTGGGAACTGAATGAAACATGGAATTAATATACCCACTATTTTGAAAATGTTTGAAAAAATTGGCAGCTGTTTTGGAAGAATAGGGCATACTTCACATTACGCTGTCAATTTAAAACCAACCACACAAACAGATGTAAGGAACCAAGAACTTTAAAATATACTGTATCCTTCATAATTCTGGGTATAAAGCGTTGGTATACAGAAACCTAAAGTAAAACCATTTAGCCTCCATTCATGGTAAACCTTAACACTAAGCAAAATGGTCAAGAGTCCAAGGCAGTGAATTCAGAAACATCTTCCTGAATCCAGAACCTATGGCCAATTTACAACAAAAAAAAAAAAGGCAAATACCATAACCTCAAGGCATCTAGACTTCACAGGTCAGCTTTGTGTTCCTGGGCATTAAGAGGGGAAAAAAAAGAAAGAAAGAAAAACACTGCCCCCTAGTGTCAGGAGGAGTGGAATATACTCGGGACCCGCATCTGCTTTTTCTGAAAAACACATTTTGCCTTCCCCCAAGCAAGAAACCAGACATTTACTTTATAACACACATTTTCGGGAAGGCAAGCATTGGTGCACCGGCATAAAACCTAACAATGTGACCGTCCCAATTAGAAAAGGGTGCACTGGAAACGATTCAGGATGCATTGTTTCCAACATGTTTGTATTTGTAAAATCTCATTTATTAATATAGAATTATTTGGAGCATATAAATCGTAATTATAAATTTATCATTATTATACAAATGTGCTCACTATTTTATGACCAATAATTTTATATTATTTAGATTGGTAGCTGCTTCATCCCTACATCATCTTTAATGTATCAGATCATTGGCAATGCATCGAGATGCGTATCGCATTGGCCTCAGTAATGGAAACGCACAAACCTAATATATTATATGCTTCCTTATAAAGGTTCCAGAGCTCTTTTCAGTCCATATGCAATCCTGATGAAAACTGTCTGTTCTACAAAACGTTTGAAAGAAAATAAGTAAAGCCACAAAATTAGCATAAAACTGAATCAGGACCTCTGTGGCCCATAGTCAGTAAGAGTCAATCATTGAGAGCTTCGCGAAGCTAGAATTTATCCCTCCGCCGCCATTGGGAAGCCGCTACAATCTGAAACCGACGCACAAAAGTCGGCTGCGAAGAGGACAGAGTGATGAGCAACAGGGAAACGGTAATATGATTTGATGAGTCATCTTTCACGAACATCCAGACAGATTGAGGCTTGGAGAAAGCAAACCTGCTGGGGTGTGATGACTGCTGTGCGAAGTCATCTTACTCGTGTCATTAGTTCTGGTGATTGCTCTACATGACCATAAAACAGCCAGGGACCACAGGGCCTGTATGTGGGACAGGGTGCACACGATGATGCAGCCACAGTTCCATCAGGAACCCTCCATATCTCACCAGGAACCAGGAAGTAACCGAGCATTGTACATCACCCTCCCATTCACCAGACCAAAACACCTCTGAACCTTCACGGAACCTTCTAAAGCACGTAGAACAGAGTATACACCCTCCTCCTTAATCTCTCAAAGAAGGCTATTATTTTTGAAGAATTTTCCGATATCCCAATAAATACAGATCAAGATTTCAAGGACTGAAGCTGTTCTGAATGCAAAAGGGAAGTCAAACCCCTTATTAAGTGCGTGAGAATATATTTTTAGGTGCATCCATTATTCCAGCTGGCCCTCTCCTAGATATGTTACGGTTATAAATGTGCTTCCGTAACATCTGTACAAGAGGTGTGCACAATACGAAATCACATTATTCCATACATTTCCAGTCATTAATTTCACCCGGCTGTCACTGCGAACCGCGTGATGAATACAGGCAGCACTACGAGAAACACTCAGCAATGGAATATATATTTAACTGTCAATGTATGCCTGTGATGGATACTGGTACCATTGTGACAAGTGCAGTAATATCAACCGAGGTACCAATACTTTAGTTTTTGTGAAGTCATTTTCAATTTTCCCACAATTGTAACTTGCACGCAAAACAACTCAGTTACTCTAAAACTACGGCACACGCACAAGTCAGTGTTTTAAAAGCGGGCAGAAGACCAGAGTTGGGGCCCGCGGTTGGCATGACTGTGGCATGGCCACCCCGTATGACAGAAAAGGATACTTTGGCGTTCCTGGACAATGAGCTGGTTCTGTTCCTCAAGCTGCCGGATTTTCATCTCAAAAGATTCTTGTTCATCGTGAAGCCTCTGCATCGTCTCGTCCTTCTCCTCAGTCACCCTGCGGAGAGGACGGCCACGCTTTAAACGTACAACATCCCCTGAAACATGCCTAGCACGTGTAGACGAGGGCCATATGCAAGAACATCCAAGCCCAGTTTATGATCATGTCCCACTGCGGCCCCCTGATCTATGAACCGTCACCTCGCCAGCTCCTGGATGAGGTTAGCAATACGGCGCTTATCTTCAGGGCAGAGGTCCTTGAGACAGGTGCGGCTCTTGGCTTGGTCTGCTTCAGCCTGCAAAAAACAGAACAAGAGGAGGAGGCCAGTTACTTTAAAGAAACCAGCCGGTCACCCTTTCAAGAGTGACCCGACTGTTTTTATGAATAATAAGGCGTCACATTAAGACCACAGTTAATTTTAATGGCAGAATTCTCATTTGGAGCTGCGATATAGAAAACACAAGCAAGCACCACACGTCTATCGGAATTACACAAAACATTAGGACAATAGCAATGACAAGACACATTATGACAAGCCTGCAAAATAGTTGAAGTTGTAGGCAGTGTATAAAAAACACTTCAAATACATAAATCAAAGCAATAACTAATCAATAAACACACATGAACACATTGTCAGCACTACACTGTGCACTGATCCAGTCCAGACACCAATGAAGATGATACTTACCAGCTCAGTACTGGGAACAGCAGAGGGTAGAAAACAGCTGTCAGCTGGAGACCTGACCGCAGCCATCGCTGAGGCAGTAGCATAGACAGGGGAGCCCTTAGCCTTGTGGTCAGGGACCACGTAGAGCTTCCTCTTTGCACTGCTGCCAGCTACTGCATTTCTGTCCACTTTGTTTCTTTTCATCTTCCCCTTTCTGTCAAGGCCACACCCTGATCCCTCCTTCATTCCCAAAATCCTTTCTCTGCTCACACCTATGATAGACAAATACATCACAGCAGCAGGTCAAGGAATACAAAAGAGAAATAAAAAGAAATATATAAAGTGTTTCTGGGTTTTAAAAAAAAAGTAGAAGAAAAAGCGGTTGGTGAAGTATGAAAACTTTTGCCTGTTTCATTTGACAGGCACACTCAAATTACGTGACTGCCCCCTTGTGGCTAAGAATATTCAAGAATTGTATTTTGAATATTCGGGATTTACACAAGCACAGACGATGAAAACATAACATGTGAACAGTTCAATGTTTTATCGTTTTACTCATCACTCACCAGGTACGAATACCATGGGCTGATCTTCGTCTGACGCTATGAATTTCCTTCTTAAGGATATGTCAGGTATCACGTTTGTACACATAAAAGCATCGCAATAGGGGTCGAAATTCTACAAAGTTAAACCGATTAGTATTCTCTTCATTACATCAAAGGAAATGTATTCCTTTAGGATTATCATTTTAAGATTTTTTTTCTGCCTCTCACTACTAAATCAATAAAGAAATATAACAAATGGCAAAAACAAAATAAAGCATACAATACAGAGATAAATTCGGTGCATTTATTGATAAGCAAGTAAGCCGTGTCAGAATGTCATTCTTCATAAAACGCAAAGTTTTATAAAGTTTCATAAACCCCTGTGCGAATTGTCAGTTTGCTACTTCTCATCCATTACAGTTGACTTGATAGCAAGCTAATCACTTATTGCGTAGATGCTATACACCCAGATCCTGTCATTGCTAATATGTAAAAAAATTCGTAACAGCACTATTGGCGATTACAATTATTTGTCTCAGTCTACAACTGAAAAGGATACTATCTCTAATCCAGAAAATCTCACCGTTACGATTCCTATCGGTTACATCCGCCATATTGAAACAACCGCCACTCCCATCGAGCCAAGCGGTGTCGGGAACATGTAGCACCGCCTCTCTAACAAGATTTTATTCGTTAACGGAAAACACTTCAGGATCTGATTGGCTAGAAATGTCCTCTCGCGACTAGAATATTTGGGAAGTGTAGTCTTTGATCATGTATAAACTACACTTCCCTGCACTCGTCATCTATATGTATGTATCCTTGTTGCTATGTCTAGATAAGTGTTACGCAATAATCAAAAGATAGAGTCAAATGGTTCAGTTAATTCCATATAATTATGGAGGAAAATACTGATATACGAGGGTTTAAAGGGTTTGCTGAAAGACTGACACTCGGTATTACACGAGTCCTTGGTAAGTCATTGATTGTAGAAATTCACAATCTGCGGCTTTCCTATTTCTGTTACCATGTAATAGTACCATAAACATCAGGTATAATATTTGTGTTAGACTATGTTTCTAATTTGTAAACATTAGCTATTTATTATGAATGTTGGGAACGGTATAATGTAGTAGCTGAACCGATTCATTTACAATATAACTAAATGATATACTGTTTCATATTTAAATTGCATGATAATTGGGATAATTAAATAATCATACACTTAATCCGTGGCGGAATATGAATTTAGAATAACAAACGTGTGACCTAATAAGACTAGTGTATTCTTTTGCTGTTTTTTTGCTATAAAAATATTCGGTTAACGAGAATTAATCTCCGGCTGAAAAAAAACAGAAAGTCTTCCAGGGGTCTTGGATGTGCGCTTTGTGGAGAGGGCGCCTGCTGAAAGACGCTGCCTTCTCTCCTGGGAACAGGTTGGTACCCCCAGGTCTGTGTTTTGGTTCTTGGTATCTTGGCATCTGTAAATGTGTTGGCTGTTCTCTCATGTCTTTTACTTTATACTTCAGAAAAATTCCTGTGTTCTTCCTGAGGACCTTAGAGACTTTTACCTTACTATAGATGGCTTCACACTGTCCTGGAGTTGCAAACTAGAAAGTAAGTGTGTAAGAAGTAAATAAGTAAATAACTTAATAAATATCCTTTAATCATTCCCTTCCTCCCTAGATCCATCTTATCTAAAATTAATATAGAATACATGTCACTCTCATAAGGTGTATTATTGGAGACACAAGAATGTTTGCTGGTGAACTTAAGGCTTCCTGTCATGTTAGACTGTCTGACTTCTTGCAGATGAACCAGTGACTCTGGGCTCTATGGTAATAAATAGTGTGGCTAAACTGTGCCCACTCTACCAGTCCACAGTCTTCTCCCTCCCTAACGCTCCCACCCTGGCTGATCTTGACAGCGAAGAGGAAACAGCGGGTGCGTATTTAATATTTAAGGGAAATCATTTTATTTTTGATTTGCTTGACTTGTAGAAGATTGGCAAATCATTGGCAAAATATTCCTCAGAGACCATGTTCAGTGTTCAATGTTCAGGATATATGTATATATATGGATTATGTTTAGATATTTGAGTTTGTTTGCATTGCAACTTAACAGTTTATGGGTGTTCTGTATGACTATGGATAAAGACTCTACAACACCTAGTCTGAGAAATATAAATGCTAGAGTGGTGTATTACCGTTGGAGAGAAAACCACTGTATTTTGTCATGTAGTCGCACCAGCATCCAGAGGTATAGAGTGAAACCGCATTACAAACACTCACCAGCTCGTATCGCAGTTCCAAAAGGTTCGAATCATGATATCTCCCCTCCAAGCTGCTGCTACAGGCGCAGCCTCATTCCATTACTAACGTTACAAAATTTTTGTTTCATTTCACAGTTTACACATGTAAGTCGCAAAATGACTGTTCTAAAGATAGGGCAAGCAGTATATTTCATAAATATTCCACATTGCACCGACGTGTGTCACATGACTATTTTGGTCCAATCATGATCCAGTGATCACGTTTACGGTAAAAGCTAGGCTAGTTTCATTAGCTTGAGATGGATAATAACCCTGAGACCATAGAGCCCCCCAGGGACAGTCAAGTGTAGAAACATTTTCATTGTCCAATAGAGTGTAGCATTTTTTAAAAGTTTATTTTAGTTTACATGGTTATTTTAGGGGTTGGCATGGTGGTGCAGTGGTTAGCACTGTTGCCTCACACCTTTGGGACCCGGGTTCTAGTCTCCGCCTGGCTTCCTGTGTGTGGAGTTTGCATGTTCTCCCTGTATCGTCGTGGGGTTTCCTCCGGTTTCCCCCCACAGTCCAAAAAACATGCTGGGGCTGATTGGAGTTGCCAAATTGCCCGTAGGTGTGCATGTGTGGGTGCTTGGTGTGTGAGTGTGCCCTGCGATGGGCTGGCCCCCCATCCAGGGTTGTTCCCAGCCTCGTGCCCATTGCTTCCAGGATAGGCTCTGGACCCCCCATGACCCAATTGGACAAGCGGTTTGGAAAATGGATGGATGGATGGATTTTATTTTATATTTATTTTATGTGGAGTTGAGTTTTTTAGATGGTGATTATAAATCCAGCAATTTGTTTTTGTTATTCAAACCCCTACCCCAAAAATTAATAATAATAAAAACAAGTATGAACCAAACCATGGATTTGGGGGATTATTACACCTAAGAGTATAAATTATGTTATTACATTATTGCTTATAAATCCAGCAAGCAAGGAATTTTATCCTTCTCTTCAGACATTAGTGTTTATTTTTCATTTTGCCAGCCATGTTAGATGGTCACATGTTTGTACCGCCCCTCTCAGGGCCAGAGGACAAAGCCAAGCTGCCTCGCTTTGACCACAGCACCCGCATTTTCGAACTGGACCCTTGTAACGGCAATGGGAAGGTCTGCTTGGTCTACCAGAATTGCACTCCAGGTAATCCAGCTCTTTTTCTGTGTGCCAGTCCATAGAATAAAAAGAATATAATGAGAAGATCGAGTGAAGCATCTTACAGATACTAGCCTGTGTTTTTGTAAAGGCCATCAGAGATGATCAAGCAGAGGATAAGTATCTAATTTTCTGTCCATCCAGTCCCCAGTGGCTGCCTGCCAAACTGAAATAAGTAAACTGTATAGTGTGGAGTCAACGCTGTGGATTTTCCCAGGTATGCTGGCTCACCATTGTGAGGTGTGGTTCCTGGACCGTGCCTGTTACTGGTATTACCTGACATCCTCCTTTATGGCCTATTACCGCCTGATGATCAGCCACTTAGGCCTGCCGGAGTGGCAGTACACCTTCACACCATATGGACCAAGCCCGCAGTCGAAGGTAAGCGAAGCCTCTCACTCTGGGACTTGTGTTTTGGGGGGGGGGGATCCATACCGCCTTAAATTCTAAGCATTAGTTAGTACCTTGTACCTTTTACACTAAAACAGGAACCACCTTAAAGATGATAAGCACATTGTAACTTGATGTAATTCTGTCCTGCTCTTGTAAAGCAAAATAATATATAAGTAAAAGTACTTGCATGTAATTTAATTAATATATTATCCTCCATTATTCATTTCCCAATAGCTGTAACAGTGTTTTGCCTAGCATGTGATTGTAAATACTTATTAGTGTTCTTCACTGAAATATTAGCTACAATATGTGGATTGTTATACTGACACATCCGTTCAGCCACTTCAGTCAGAAACACAGCTGAATTTAAACTTCAAAAGCAATGAAAAATCTAACTGAAGACCAACTTTTTTACCTGTTGTAATTTGCTTAGCAGCATGAATTAAGCAATACGAATGAAATGAAACAGTAATAAATGCCAGGCCATGTATGTAGATACTGTGGACATGCACCAGAAAAGCCTGAATGCTGTAATTAAAACAAAGTAAAGGGCTGCGGCAAAGTATTAGTTTAATGGTCTGCGCACTTATGCAACCGGCTCATTACAGGTCGCCGTCGACTTACGACCATGATTGGTTACGACTGACTGATCGTAACATGAATGGGTCGTAAGTCGCATATGTATAGCCTACTGTACAGTAATGTATTGTTATAAAAATCTTTAAGTCATACCTGATCATAACTTTCTTTGTTCACTATGTATTGCTAGACATCATACTATTCTCTGTTCATTATTGTTATACATCATGATTTTCTTGGTTCATTATAGTTATACTGTTACTTGGATAACAGTAAGCGGCTTAGCGTGCGCGGGGATGGTAGTGCTGCCTGCCGGGAACTGGTGCGCCAACTGTCGTACGCCCAGCTGGGCAACATTTGCGCTGCCAGACATACGAGCTGCGATCATGGTCGTAAAGTCGATTGGTCGTAAATTGGAAAGGTCGTAAATCGACGAGGAACCTGTATACCGTTTTTAATTTTTCCGCTTACAGATTTGTTTGTTTTTTCAATTGTATTGTACGGGTTCTAGGTCACATTAAAGGTGGGGAAGGGAAGGTTTTGAAATAATTTATCGTGATCTAGTTTTTTTCTACATCACCAAAAATGTGGGGATGAATGGGGGTGTGTACATTGTTTATATCAAGTGTAATCAGGAGCAGTGGCCGAAATAAGGTAAACTATACTGCACTCCACCTGCCTTTAAATACGACACAGCGTGTAGTGGATTATTAAAATACACCGACCGGTTTACCGCTAATCCCGCGGCAATCTGCGCGGTTGTGTAACAGCATATCTGTTGGTCTCCAGCAGTGGACGTGTCTGTACCAGCCTCTCGTCTGGCAGGGTGACGCTCTGAGCGAGATGGCCGCAGAGGACGTCCTAAACAATCTGGACCCCGGCAAAGTCTTCCGGGAGAAAGCGAAGCAGCCTCTGCTAAAGAAGAAGACCCCCCCGCACACCGGGACCCCCAGCACATCTAGCAGTACAGCCCAAAAGGGCTCCGGGAAATATGGGGGGACCAAGCGGTGAGCTGCCCCCTGCTGGCAGAACGCTGCTGTGCAGGTTCATGGTTCCACAAGCCCCACCCCCCAGGCCTCAGGTCAACGTGTGCAGAGTAAATATTATTGCATGCATGCCAGTCTCAGTCAGACGCTTTCCCTCACTGCCCAGTACGTTAATTAATTTTCTTAATGAATTAATAATAATGACTTTAATAATAAATTCTAATTTTATTTGTCACATACACAGTCATACACAGTACGATATGCAGTGACATGCTGAAATAATAAAGTTTGTTCATGCCTCAGAACTAGGCCGTTTTCATGCTAAACACTTTTTATTCTATTTAAAGAGGCTGAGAGCTTTCCAGTCTTTGTTTCATGTCTCTTTTCTTAAATCGGTGTCCACTTCAGGCTAAAGTCAGGTAGTCTGACCCCAGCTGTGTGCACACAGTCATGTTTTTGGATAAAAGGGCATTTGTCAGACTGTCTGATAAATGCTGAAATTGGTCTCCTCACCTGAAGAACATGGCAAACGTCAACTTTCCCTAATGTGTAGGACCAGGGTTATCGCTGTTTGTAGCACTCGGTTGGGACGGGTGCTTAACGTTACAGTCCAAGCATATTCATCTTCTAGCCACTTATTCTACTGAGGGTAACGGGCTATTCTAAGCATCTCTCATAATTAATTTCATGTGGTTCGTGGTCTCTGTTTATATTTGTTCATGTGGTTGTGTTGAGCCTATAAATACTTAGACCTCGTTTGAGCCTCATAGAAGCTGCACCAACCATCCACTCTCTACAACCGTGTGCTTTTCTCCAGTCACCCTGCCCTCCATTGTACCTGCTCTTGCAGATGTGTCGCTGGGTCACCTTGACAGAGAGCAGCTTCTGACTGTGCTCCTAAATCAGGAAGCGCATCTTGTTCGTGTGACTGGAACTCATTTCTCCACTTCTGGACAGCATATGGCAATATGGTATTCGCAGGTACACAAACCCTGTTTTTTTTTGTTTTTTTTGTTCCTTAGTCTCAGCTGGAGGCAAAACCAAAAGCATCATCCATACCCATGCAGGCTGTTTGGCACTAATGGTCCCAGTTGGAATTACAGATGGACTCATCTATAAACACAGGCATGTTACTTCACTACCCCTGCTCCATACTTATACCCTGCTCTCCGGATCCTGGCCAGACTTGCCCCAGCATCACAGCACCATCACCGTCCATATCTATAGCCTCCCCTGGGTGATCCCTGTTATGCAGGAGCTCCACACCACTTTCTGGACATCTAGGTGCCTCCCGTGGGTGATGCAGCTCCACAAAAAGCTTGTAGACCACACCTCCCAAGAGCCCTCCTACCAGAGGGGCTACCACTGGCACCCACCACCAGCCGTTTCCAGCTCTGTGGGGAGAGAGAGAGAGGGGGGGGGGGGGAGGGGGTGGGAGGGCAGCGATAAACAGAAGCACAGCATCACAGGACAAGGCAGCAACGGAATAGCGCAAAGCGAA
>JABFDZ020000118.1:26722738-26740368 GCA_019775955.2 Pollimyrus isidori | reverse complement strand
GTGTTCAGCTGCTGGGTAGAAACAAAATCACGGTCTGGATTTGTAGCTTCTGGACCTGAAATGCCCAACACTGGCAATGGGAAGGGTAAGCAACAGGCGGCGCCGCGCTGAAATGTGCGCGCAGAAGGTTCCAGAAAAACGAGGCGCGTAGATGTGCACATACACACCTCTGCCGTTTCCCCGGCCGCTACGATCCGGGTCCTTATCTCCAGGAGCTCCGTCGACCCCGTTTTCTTCCGACTTCACTGCAGACACAGTGACAGAAATCACGCAGGACAGATACAAGTCACAGTAAATCCAAGCTCAACTTCCTTTTGCACTAAAAAAATAAATAAACATCTACTTTATTTTTTTTAACGAGAGAACTCCAGAGCCACAATGAGACATGAAGGTAAATGTAGAAAGGCTCACAGCATTATAGGGGGGCAAAACTAAATTTCCAGACAAAATTTTATATTATATAGGTATACTACATCTTCACTTTACAACGGGCTGTAGTGAACATGGATACACAAACACACTAATTCTTGCGATCTCTCGGTATTCAGACCGTGATTTTGTTTCTACCCAGCAGCTGAACACTCTGTGACCATGACTCCTTATGCTGGACTGGTTGGTAAAAACAAAATCCTGGTCTGGATTTGTAGCTTGTGAACCTGAAATGCCCAACACTGTCGGTATTCCACATGACACATGATGTTGTGGTCAGCATATTTGGGCATAAATGAGGGGCATGTTTTCAAGTCACTGCTGCACCTACTTACAAAATTTTGCCACACTGTCTCCAAAGATGGCTGCAAAATGTGAGTAAATGGTGGCAGTCCGGAACTGCGCGGAGCCACAGTTTTGATTCCTCAGGCATTTTACCCTCAGCCTTACCCTCCCGGCTGTGGTTGACCCCTCTGCCTCTCCTGTTCGCCTCCCCATGGCCCCGTGGGCCCTCCTTATCCATCCTCTTCTCCCGGGTCTCCTTGTTCTCTGTAGAGGAGCTTTCCTTCCCAGGGACACGCCTCCGTCCCACAGTCTCCCATGAAGTCTGAACAGGAGGAAAACAGGGGGAAGAGCAGCAGGACAGAGCAGAGAAGCACAGCGTTTTTTCCATTTGTAGTCTCCAAAATAAAAAATGACTCATGCATTATCTATCCAACAGCTTGGTCGTGAATAGCGCTGAAGCACGAGGACCACACTGGTTATATAAAATGCATTCTGATTTGTCCCAGACATCCCAGCTCATTTACTATCCTCTCAGTAATTCTACATTCAACTAATAAACTAATAAAAGATGAACCTGAGAAATCATGCAGCACACATCCTTAAGCGTGAGAGTGTGAACTCTCGTACGGAACCTAAACCCACATCCTAGCAAATCCTATCGAAAACTCTTTATTTCTCTCACACTTGCTTACCACATCTGAGCTGCCTTCCAGAAGGAAGTTGATGGCTTTGATAATGTCCTCCTTGCAGTCATGTAGGGCCACCACACACTCGTCTTGGTTCTTTCCTGTGACCTCCATCAGCTGTGCAACAACACCAGCTATGAGCACAAATCGTTTACAACCTGCTCAAATAGGGTCAAGAGGTCATATATCATATAACATATATCACTAGGAAAATAATTGCAACAGATTCACTATATAACGTTACCAGTTTCTCAAGAACTTCATGCTAGAACCATAATTGCCTTATTAACCTGTTTGATTTTGTCCTCAAAATCTGCATCATTTGTGTCATAGATCATCTGGGCCAGCCGGATCTGTTCTGCTGTGGCCTGGAGCGACAGTGGGAGTGGGTGAGGTCAGTGATACAGATCCTGTCGAACACTATCGGATGAACACCAGAAAATGACAATCCACGGTACGTGCATATTCAACAGCTGTTAACCACTCACTGGCTAAACTAGAGCGATAACGGCTTACGTGTTCAGATAGAACCAAAAACCTATAAATCAAAGCACATTTTTGCAGACAGATACTAAGATCTGCCAAGATTAAGGTAAAGGACTGCCAGCTGAAAAGAAACTCTTGTTGGGTGCCAGACGTCACGGGTAAATTACCTCACCATTTACCTGAATCTGTCTCTGAGTCTGTGAAGCTTGTGTCGTCGTGGGCAAAACTTTGTCCCGAGGGCCCCAAGATCGATCGCCTAATGAGGTCATCGCCGTACAGTATATATACAAAATGGCGTATGTACAAAATAGAAAAATCTATAAGACAAGGGGAAAAGAATAAGGTCTGAAAGCCAGGGTGATTAATGTTACATCGAGGCATCATGATTAATCAATGATTAAGGCAGTGATTCTGTTGCATTGATCTGTAACATCAGAATAGGTGATAACTGATTACTGGGGACAAAAATCCTCCTTAAAGATACTCCGACTTCTGCGTTGCACTCTCTTGTTATAACCTGCTGTAGGTAGTAATGCTGGCATGTGAATTTCTGAAATTTAGGTTGGCGGGGAAGGCTAATTAATATTCATAAAGCAAATGCTACTAAATCGTTGCCCTGCAACTCCTTACAGGGAAATTTGGCATATTTTGTAGCACAGAACACTCCTTGTAAATCATAAGATACCCTTTACAGCACATTTTTTTCTGGGAAATGTGTGGTAGCAATTATAGAGATGCAACGGTTGTGTCAGCCAACCAGTTGTTAACGAATGCAGCAACACTTAGCCATCAACCGATGGTTAAAAATGAACTGATATTTACCGGTGATAATTCCCTTTATAATCATGACCTATTTTGCTTTGCACACCCGCATACTCAACAGTCATAAAAATGTCTACTCTGTGGAACTATTTTAACATTGTTAGAGATGCATGTTACAATGATTGCTCTGCTAAAATTTCATGAGGAGGATCTACTAATAAATACCTCAACACAACAAATTTGATTGCTTGCTTTAAGGAGAGACAATAAAGAGTAGGAGGAGTTTCTGAAAAATGAATCCATTCCAATAACGAAGACTGCCATGCTGACAAATAATGCTAATGCCTCAGTAACACAAGCATTTGATAGCAGAAGAAAATTCAGGGCAGACAAAATCGACAATTATGGAATTTACTGCACTTCATGATTATCCCTTCTCTGTTATAAATGTTATAAAGATGTATACAGTTATAAAATACAGTGCTCTGGGACTGTTGTATGCCAAAGTTTGTGTTTTCTTGACAGAAAAATACTTTTCTATGTTTTTGGAATGTAATTAACTTATTTTTATCTTATTTGGGTGGAGTGTCCCTTTAAACTTTTTTTAATCAGAGCCTATCAGCGTCAGTTTTCGAATCAGAATTGGCCAAAAATGTCCTTATTGGTGCACCACTAGTGGCAATGATCAAGACTCTGAGGTACCTAACTAGCTACCTAAGTCAAAAGTAATGTTAGCCTTAAAGATGTACAATTTATTGGTTAATTGGTCATTAAAAATCAAGATATTGACATCTGTACAGATGTGCTAGTCTTGTCCATGCCGGCCAATATTTAAACTGTTCAAGGACAAGGGATTTGGTTCATTCATAAGAAGTTTCAAAGTACTGGCCAGAGCCATGTTTGTAATCCATTATCATGTCTGGCCCACAAACCGATCTCTCTTTTCCACAGAATAAAAAACTGATGTAACGTCAATCTGCTGATTTACATTTACATTTACAGCATTTGGCAGACGCCCTTAGCCAGAGCGATTAACATAAGTGCTTTAAGATACAATGAATTTTCCCAATACTAGCTTGATAAACCAAGTCCATGAATACCAATCAAACTCTTTGGAAAGTGTATGTTTTTTTTTTTTTGTGGTGGCATTTGTGGTGGCATTCTCGGCAAGTTTCATTGCTGGTAAATTTCCACATCAAAGCATCACTAGTTAGCCTACATGAAAGTAGAGGTGTGAACCTTCACTAGTCACACGATTAAATTCGATTACGATTATCATGTCAGCTTTTAGATTCGGAAAATTCACCACGCGGGCGGGGATGATAAACTAATGATTTTTTTTACTGGGCCTAATTAAATCGTGGTAAAGATTTCCAGTGCATTGAATCATGCCCTAAATAATCAAATCTCCTTGGGCCCAATGATTTACAACCCTATCAAAAACAGATTACATATGTCATCTCTTTGACTCTGTAGGTCAAAGAGAGTCAAAAATATATTTAGTTGCTAAGAAAATTATTATACAACATTGAATGAACAGATTTTTACAAGCGTGCATAGTGCTTAGCTTCCATCAGTGAGAGAGCTTTGGGCGGAGAGAGAGCTTTGGGCAGAGAGAGAGCTTTGGGCAGAGAGAGAGCTTTGGCTTAAACTAGTATCAGAGTCAACAACATGCTCATTTGTAACACTATAACATTACTTGTTGCTCGCCGGACTTAAATTTAGGTCCTGCAGGGGACTTTACTGGTGTCTCCTTACATTTCACGTCGCTCTCTAATACACCGCAAATACACTAGACAGGGACTGTGTGCATAAACAGACCATAATGTGTAACCAGGACAACCAAGCAACTGCTCAAGCCCTTTCAGCAAATCTTGTTTTTTCTATTCGATTTCAACTCTGCCGTTCAATGGGCAGCATAACTAGGGCCCATATAATTTTCCAGTATATATATAAAATTATTTTGTGTACTCAGTCAAGTGATTCTGAGGTCAAAGATACTGTAAATATTATACATTTATGTCATTTACCAAGTAAATAAGCTGCTGACCTTTGTTGTTTGCTTCCTAACGGACAAACCACCATCATTTGTTCATTCAGTGGTTAAAGTTCTTCCTTCGTATAGCAAGTTAACAAAGAATAAAGGCAGGCAACACTTCCTGGTTTTCCAGATTTCTTTGTGGACACATTTTAATTAACGTGAAAGTTCACATGTGCACGTCACCGTCAATAGCTGTCACTCGCTTACAGTCACTGTTGATTAATGGGCACAGGGTAATTATTACATATGAAATATATAATCTGAAAATTCTATGGTGTGCCTTGTCCCCCCAAATTCTAATGTCTAGCGCATACTTTACTATACATATCTATGTCATTTAGTTTTATTGTTATTACACCACCTGCATAGGACAAACAAATACAGAAAATCGACGGTTTGATAGTCCATTTATTCTGCCTTTCGTAGTTTGAACAGACACTGCAGTTATTAAAAGTAACGCAAAAATCTTGCTAAATGACCCATTCCGTTTTTTTTTTCATTCCACATTTTCTTGTGCTCGCATTGACAAAAACAGATACATCTAGCTTGATGTTGAGCTGTGACTTAAATTTAAATCTTTTTTTTCTTCTGCATATTGCCCAGCCATACACAGCATCCAAAGTGGCATGCTAGTCAAAGGTCCCTACATCCTCATTTAATTGTGTTGCATTAGCCATGAGTCACAAATAAGCTCAGAGGACGCTTAATTGACCAGTGCATTTTTAGGGTCAGTTTATGGCTGGAATCTTCTTCACCTCATTACTTTACAGAAATGTCTACTATCCACTGGACATTTAAGGAGCAGTGGGGGTATTTGAGGGTCCTGTAATCCAACTACATGGCTCTATGATTTTTAAGTGGTTAGTTTGAGGTGTTATAGAGAACAAATTGGGCATTGCAGGTCAGGACAATTCTGTATACAAGAAGCCATCCATATAAAACTACTATACAATAAAGATTATTACAGTCAAATCAGTAGCATACAAATTCCTCTTCCAAATTAGTCAGCATAAATGTAAATAGAAACATACAAATCTGACAATAAATAAATATTAAATAAGTATTTACCCTAAACTACGGGAAAACAGCTCATTTATTCACATAATGAATTAATGTAATCAATTATTGCAGGTACTCTTGTAGCCAGGACACAACTACAGATTTCATGTAAAATTATTTATCCTGGGACCAAAAAATAAATACAAATCGATTATTCTGACAAATATAAAGTATATGAACAGTAAACGAAGTCCATGAAACGAATGTTCTGCATTACGATTAATCATTCGCAACGACCTCAATAACAAAGCTTAATTAACTTGCCTGAAATTGAAGTCTTTGAAGACTATGTGAGGCCCCAATCAGATGGCTGCCACGACATGAGAAACCCACCTCTGAACTAAAGAACAGTAGGTCTATATTTTAAAATGTTATTTAATTATAAAGAAGGTCTGTAATTTAAAAAAAATTAAAGCACTTGAACCTTTCCAATAAGCACAGACTAGACCGTATTTTACACATATCTTTATGGTCTGCATAATAGCATAATTAAACAACAGGCTTATCTGAAAAATATTACATTCAATTATCTTTATTTGAAGAAACTAGATAAGCATTTTCCTCCGACTTAGCTGTCCTAACAGCATAAGTATGTCTTATGCAGAGCAAAATAGCATGCTATTAAGACACTTTCATGGTCCTTTTAAACTCTTTCTCTAAACAAACATTGTGTTATGGATGTTTTTACAGATGGAAAAATCCAAAACTCATTAGACCGGCTCTCCAGTGTAAACGTCTCCTATATGCTGATTACGTGGTCATCCATATAATAAGTCAGAAAACGCTACTTCACGGTAATATCATTTTTTGACCGAAACTGTCACACAACGCTCAGTGTACAGTGCCAATGTAAAGCTTGATAGCCAGGCAGCTATAGTTAGCAAAAACGAGAATAAGCCCGCAACTGCAACACAATAAGACGTCAGCTTTTATCAATACCGTAAAAGTACTAGTCAGTACGTGGCCACTTCATAGTTGTATATCTCCTATAACGACAACTGAAATTACAGGATATATCACATTTATTTGTGTGTTTCACCAAGGTTCAGATTTGTGTTTTTTTTTACCTGCTAACACGCTTCCCCCCAGCCAGCGGCACAGCGCGTCACGTGACTGCCCGCGTGCCGTCGCCTCGCGCAGTCAAACGCGCAGGACCGCGTTCAAGCCAGTGCTCCTCACGCGCCTATGGCGTGCTTGTAGTTATTAAATTAACTTGTGCCCCGTGAATGTCATTGCAGTTTTTCATGACTGATACATGCGAGAAGTATGTGTGTGTGTATAGCGCTGGGGGTACCCATCCGACAGTGCTGTGGTATGCTGTATTGGTGCTAATGTATACTGTAAATAGCTCTACGTATTTATCATGTGTTATTGTGCCCTACGTTATTATTAATTGTTGTAAATAGTGGTGTGTGTGTCAATCGTGTAGTATGAGTAGTTGGGATGGTACACACAGTGGGCAGTTTATGTGTGTGTTGTCAGGATGAAGGACAGCATTTTTTTTGTGCTTTCTGGCACTTGAGTCTGGCTCAGTGATTAATCTGCACACCATGTCCAACACCCATGCCACACACAGTGTCTCAGTGGGGACTCTCTGGATGGCAGAGTGTGGTGGCGTTTCATTGATTTGTATAGGACTTATATGTAATAGGGCTGAGCCTCAAAGGTTCAACTATTATGAACTCCCAACAAAAATACATAAATCAACAGGACTAAGTAAATTATATTGTGCAACGGGAGTGGCCAGGCCTCGCCACAATTACAAGAAATATAAAAAATTAAATGTTGTAGAATACGCCATTCTTCAGCTAAGGAAATAATTAAATGCCGTATTAGTCTTTCAGAAACGAGTAGTTTACAATGCTTACATATTTCTTCTCACATCGATTTTTATTCCAGTGCAAAGTATTAAAAAAAATGCCTTAAAATACTATGAATAATGGTTTATTGGTGTTAAATTGCACATAAGAATAAGTAAAAAGCTGATATGACATGTGAGAAACATTTTCTAACTGTAAATTGCGTCAGACATCAAAGGTCAATTACATCCAAATTTTTTTATCATTTTCTATCCACGATACTTTCAAACATCCAAATGAAAGTTTACCACGTCAAATTGGCTTTTTTTCTGATCTCAGCATCAACACCTAATGTGCATATTTTGGTTGTCAATGAATGACTTCAAAAATATTCCTAAATGATATTTACATCAGAAGCCAGGTCCCTCTATCGGTACTAGTGTATATTTCAACTTTCCCTTAGGGATACATAAAAAGTATAGAGTAGTTTATATCCCTATACTATGAATCATATAAAACTGCCTACGACTGAACATGATCCGGATGCCAAAACACAAACACGGAAGTGTTTTTTAAAAATGATAAAAACGGCATAGATTCCTACCACGATTAACATTACGAGCAACATTATTCATGAAATTCCTTTCACATCTAGAAATTTATTTAACACCTCATTTTGACCCCCACCCAGAGTCCTCCTCGCCGGGAGGGCAGGAGTTACACAGGTCTGCTTCTTATGGTACCTTAGTAAAGCTAACAAACAGCTGTTCATGGAGGATGAAGAAATGAGAGACGTACACACATTTCATCTATACAGGCAAACCAAGCAGGTTTACAGAGACCTTACTACACAAAAGATGGCAGTGTCTGGCAATATAAATCTAGAAAACGTGTTGTTCTAGTATAAATCTGCCATCTGTCATTGTTCCTCCTTCATCACAGACCTCTTCCCAAAATAAAAAAGTCAAATACAGTATATGCTGTTTTTCTATTAAAAATAAAATGTACGTATATCTATTTTGGTGCCAGAGTAAGACACCAACCTTTGGCAGAGGACAAAGGGAAGGAAGAGGGTTTAAAATAAATAAGCAGAGAAGGTGTGGAAGAGATCAGAGATCCCTTAATCAAATCAGATGTGGCGATAGGTCGTCCCACTTTCCTTCAAGGTCAGGGAGGTTACTTGATGGATATGGGTGGGTGCTCCAATTGCAGTCACTGCACTGGAAAAGTGCAGCTTTTTGTTGTGCTGTCTGTCCCCCCCCCGTCTAGCTCCACAGTCCAGCATAGTTTCCATACAGGCCTGAGCACAGCGGCCCCCCTGCGACAAACAGCTTGGTGCCCGAGGTGTCGTAGCAATGCGTGTACACCGCATTGGGGAAGGAGCTGATGTCAGAGAAGTAGCTCCTCCATGTCTCATCGTGGTTCTGTGGGTAAGAGACAGAAGACAAGTTTACTGGATGCAGGTTGGGGGACGGGCACTTGGTATATAGCTGATTCCTTACCACTGTTCTCAGGGCCGTTTGAAGGAATTTTGGGGCCCCAAGCAAAGTGGGCGCTCACACAGTTTGTCGCTGCATTTTATTCTTAACCAGTCGTTGTCTTGCGGCCCCAGGCCAACTCGGGGCCCCAAGCAATTGCTTGGTTTGCCTGCCTTGTCGTGACGGGCCTGACTGTTCGGAGTTCATTTCGACTAACGAGTCACTCTGTGAAGCACTAACCAGCCAGCCCTTGCCAGTGGTGAGTCTGAGGATTCTCTCCCCCGGACACTGTCGGAATCCACAGCCCGAGCTGGATGGGTCTTCCAGGAACCTCTGGGCCCGGATGTCGAAGAACAACAGGAAGCCGTGGCCGGTTCCCACGGTCACTATGTGTTCGTAGAAGCTGACCGACCGGGTACCTGCGCGAAAGACAGCAGGCGTCACGAAACCCGCACGCGACATCACACGAGGAGGTGGAGGAGGTGCACGTCTGCGTGGTGGTGTACTCGCCGCTGTCACGCTCCCGCGAGCTGACGGACTTCACGTTGTGAGGCGGCTGCCGCGGATCCAGGAAGGACACGTGGGCTTGGGAGCCCACAGCGTAGAGGGACCATTCCTGCCCGTAGGCCAGGCACACGTTCTCTTTGCACTGGGGCAGTTTAGTTGACAGCAGCTGGAAGAAAGTGGGTCAGCAAAGTGGGTCATTAAGCAGCCCTCATGCCCTGGGGGGGGGGCCTCACCCTAGCCCCCACGCCCTGGGGGGGGTGGCTGCACCCAAGCCCCAACGGCCGGGGGGGTGCGGCCACACCCTAGCTTAACAGCTTTTACTTAACCAGGGAAAAAAAAAAAGGAAAAGTAGCGTTAATGTCAAGCATTTTACTGATCTTTCTTTCTTATAAAAATGTTTGGTAACTTTCCGTAACGCCATATTAATTCATAAACATATTCATAACACAATAATGCATTACAAACATGTCATATTTGTCATAATGCATAACATTACAGTCATGTGTATGATTCATTATGAATGCTTTATGAAGCTCATCTATAATGCAATATAATGGTCTGTATAAGCAAATGTTGCTTTGTACTGCATTATTTAATCTCTCTTGTAGCTATAGTGCATTATAGATTACAGATTCAAAAGGCAGTCATAATGCATAATAAAAATGGCTATAATGTCTTGTGCCTGTTAATAATTTATAGCCAGGTTAATAATGCTTTATGAATGCATTATAATGCATTATCAACGTGTTTATAAGTTACTAAAAACACAGCCTTAAGTGTTACCAAACTAAAATAAATTTTTACCACAATTGATAAACTTCGATTTAAAGCAGCTTCAAATACACTCACCTTGTACAAACTGTGTTCTGCTTTCCACAAGTGGAAATATCCATCCAGGGATACAGCGCCCAGCTCCTGAAACAGGAAAACCCTCGGGCAGTCAGAGCAAAAGCATCTCTATGCTGCCAAAATTCTGTCATCAGTTACAGCAGTAGGATTAATGAAACCGCATTCTGTGTGCTCTGGAAATCCACTTTAGATACTATGCTTTGGGGAAGGGGGGGGGGGGGGGCAGACAGACACCAAATAATTTTAGAAAGTGTTCAGGAGATATTACTTGAAATGAACACCTCCATTCCATAGCTCTTCAGGAATAGTGAGAATTCGGGTTTACAAACACGCGAGTGGCACAGTGGGAGTGGCACAGTGGGAGTGGCACAGTGGGAGTGGCACAGTGGGAGTGGCACAGTGGGAGTGGCACAGTGGACGCGGACCTTGCGGTTGCTGTTGAAAGCCAGTGCCCGGACTTTGCAGTTGTATGGGTTGGTGTACTCCTTGGGGATGTCCTCTAGGGCACGGTGGCAGATGTGCACATAACCGGGGATTCCTTCTGCCTCCTGTCTCCTCTCTGCCCGGCTGAGCACCTCCTCAGACACCTCCCACAGCCCCATGGACCCATCCCGGGAGCCTGAGAAAGACGCTCGTTTAGAAGACGCCAGAAACTCTTCCGCTTAAAACTGCCACACTTTAAAGTACATAGATATTACTTTGAGAATATGATTGAATTACTACATATGAAAAGAGGATCGGGGCGGCCTGAGGTCCCAACAGAAGCCACTAGAGTCACTGTAGCTCTGGTCAGTTTAGTGCAAACTCACCTGAAACAGCTAAAGTATCACTTATCCAAGCGATGGAGAAGATCCAGTCATTGTGTCCATCCTACGAAACCAAAAAATAAATAAACTAACCAGCCAATGTTCTAGAGTGCCCCTCAGCTAAAGTAACGTTCAAGACATCAAATTTCTACTGTGTAGCAGCAACGGCGTCACTCAAACACTTATGTTACAACTTACAAACATATGGTGCTTTTCCACTGCCGCCAAGAATCGAGCCAAACGTCACGCTGACCGTTCTCCCCATTGTAAATTATGCGGGCCGTACCCATGTCGTATCCCCAGAAATTGGCCCTGCTAACTAGCAGCTCGAAAGGGTGACTCGGCCAAGCTAGTTTAGAAATCTCAGAAGCCGGCATTGTAAAACTGAAGCGAACCGGAACTGCGCTGCACGGCAGACGGAAAAGCACCAACGTTTGCCCAGTTTGTTTACGACTCACGGTAATAAAACTGCACGCCATTTTAAATCAACAGTGCAAAGGGCACACAATGGCTTAAACCTACAACATTTAACATCTACGTAAAAAAAGAATAGGAATAAAGAAGGACTGACGTCTCCCACACAGACAGGGTCCAAGGTAGGCAAGCGGTAGACAGCCAGGCTGTTGGGGTTGTCTCCACCTGTAGCCAGCAGGGTGCCGGAGGGATTTACTTCGATGGCATGGATGCCGCAGCTCTGCTGATCGAGAGCCGGCGTAGAGCCCGACATGGGAGCTACGTCATAAACGGGCTGGGCTGCTGCAGCCCCGGCGGCGTGGGCCTGCCTGTCCTTCAGCATGGGAATCCGGGTGATCTGGCCCGTCTGAACATCCACGACGAAGAGCTTTGGGGGGAGAAGAGGAGACGGGGAAGTTGGTGGCGCAGAAGGCAGTGCTATCGTTCGGCAACCATCAAAGTGTCCTTGAGCAAGACACTGAACCACAAATTGCTCCCGGTGTGCAGGTTGGTGCCTTGCATGGCAGCCTCCGCCACCGGTGTGTGATTGTGTGTGTGGATGGGTGAATGTGAGGCATAAATTGTAAAGCGCTTTGTAGAAAAGGGCTATATAAATGCAGTCCATTTACCATTTAGACGCCGCTTAAACCACTGGCCAAAACACGGGCTAGCGACGGTCAGCGAAGACGCTCCAGCATCAAAACACCGCAGTGCAACACGTATCTTTCACGAATTTTACTCAACTCTTCTGTGCATCTACTCGAGAATTACACACGCACGCAAAAGTACGCAAACCATACTCCCAAGCACAGAAAGCGAGGCCCTCCAAGTACAGACGTTTGCACCACACTCACCGTGTTGCACTTGGTTCCACACACCACCTGCCTATGATTGAGCCACTGGGAGGCGAAGACTTTGTTGAGGTGTCCGAGGGAAAATTCCTGCTCCCGCAGGATCCCCGGCAGCCGGCCGGCGACGACGCCGCGCAGACCGCGCTCCAGGTGACGCTCATGCTGCGGTCTGTGCGCGCGCGTCCGGCGGCCCTGAAGGACGCGCACTACAGAGCCGCGCTCGCTCCAAGGGCGCCAGCCGAGCGCGGAGGACGACGAGGGCGACGACGCAGACACACGGACCCGCTTGCTGGAAGACGGGCAGCAACCCGGCTGAGTAAGAGGGGAGAAAAATAAAAAAAAACCATGAATCCATTTCTATAAAAACATTGTCGACGTCACGTTTTCCCCCAGTGAGTGTCCATTCAAATACAACATTTCAATTCTAAATAACTAACACAAAAACAATAGGGAGGCAGCAGAGCTGGTCCTACGGCCCCTAATAAATACAGGGTGGCTTAAAACCGATGCCGTATTACACATGATGATTAAAAAAAAAAAAAAAAAAAAACTCAGTTTCACATCAATGCACAATTCATCAGCACATTGATTATTAAAACTAATAAAAATACATGATTATATAATAATGTCACTATATAATTTAAGGCGCATGATTTTGCAGTACACCCAAGACAAAAACCGTATGCTTGCCTCCATCATAATACACTCTAATCAGTAGTAAATTAATAGGTTTCCATTAGGTGATTGTGACTCTTATACAGAGAGAAGTTGCCCGAGTATCTCCGACAATAAACAAATATTTCTCTTAAATTTCCTCACAATACATGTAACATATACAAATGGAAACTAATATCTGGATTCATTTTAATTAATACATGATAACTCGTTAGTTCAAAGTAGGCCAACATTCCAAAGTTCGATACTATATTACAAAGGTTAAGTTTCAAAAACAATTAAAGAAAGTGGTCTACAGTATAAAGTAACAGCATCATGCTTCCATTTAGAACGTTAATTCACATACTGCAGTGTATTCAACGGCGCAAACAAAATCGACTAGAAGGGAAACCAGCTGTATGCCTCGCAAGATCCGTGTATATCGCCTTGCTATTATTCAAAACGTAAAAAGCAGTGCTTAAATATAGCACATTTAGACAGAACACGTCAATTACGTGACGTGTTACGAATACATCTTGAATACGACTATTATGCGCAACTAAAGATCCTAATTTGGTACTTTCATGTTTATGCCCAGCGAGCTAATTAGCACGTAAGCAAAGTAAAGTTAGGTACAACTGACAAGCCATATGAAAACTATACCAATATATCACATACGCTGTCAAATTTTCCCAATAAATCGCCCAGGACTACGGAGCTAATCACACTCCGGTCCGGTACACGCATGTATTCTATGACTACAAGATAATATGTGACAGTGGGCTGGAAAACTTAATATATAATAATGGGACAGATTACCCCCTGCCTGTGTCGTTTGGTACGTTGAGGCCTATTTAAATAACGGCAGCTTCCAGTGCCGAGAAGTGTATTCTAAATAATAATAACAATAATAAACATCTATCCGTCTGGTTAGTTGACTGCTTTATCGGTTAGTCACAGAGATTACAGCATTGAGGCTGTGGGGCTTTGGCCTACTTCTCATGCCTTTGGGATCGCTGCGATCACTCAGCCTGTCTGTGTTTGTGTGATCGAGACCCTCCGGAGGAAACACAAAAACACGCGGCGCAGCTCGAAGGACACCCGATACCACGAGACGGCCTGCTTGTCCGGACACTGATTCCTTTTCCCTACCTGTTGTTGTTCTTTGGGCTCCCCGGCTTTCCTCTTCCTGCTAACTGCTCTTCTTGCCATAGTCAGACACACAGATTTCCCGTACCCACATTGAGGGTAACAAAGACGCCTGGTACTGTGTCATATAACGGATATTTGTAATGTTTAGTACTTGGATTGAAAAACAGCGCAACGACCTGAAAGATTGGACAGGCACAGTGCTGCCGGAAGTACAATCGTTCCCCTCCCATCATCGTCACCCAAACAAGCCCCGGTAAACGCGCATATTCAGCCAAGGTAATAAGTGACATTAAGAGCAGCTCAGATTCGTCACATTTCTGCCCAGTACAGCCGTAATCCAATAACTACGAGCCATGTGCAGGCGGGGAGATCAATTCAAACATCAACAGAAATCGAGATCCAAATAACTGAAATTCTACTTTAATCTCAAAGTCTTAATATCCGTTACAGAAACCACGTCGGAATTAGACAATTAGCATCACGTGACTAAAACTAAAACAGGGTTAGCCTCTTAAAGAGATGTGATACGGTCTTCCGTATTTTAACGACAGAATGACTCACATTCCAAAAAATCAAGCATGTTAATTTAAACCATTGCATGGTTTAAACGTACCCACATTATAGCAGTCTTAAATTTCTGCTACTCAAACTAATAGAATTCCTCTAATGTCAGTTATACAGTTTTATTATTTGTATTGTTGTTTTTTAAAAAAAAAATTAAAAAAAAAAAACCCTAATCCTACATTTAAAAAATGGCACCAAAAGTTGCTGTTCAGTTGCAGGAGATCACACTCATCAGCCTTCCTGGTAACGTCTTCTGCAACAGTGTTATGGAGGAGGCTTCGTCTGATAGCACTAGATCCGGGGAAACAAAGCTAGATTTCTTGCTTAGTCAGATAACTTGTCGGATTTAAGGTACCCCAGTTTAATTTTACTTTAACTTAGTTCACTTACATTTAGCTCAGACCTTAAATCCAACAATTAAGTTATCCAGCAAAGCATGAAACCTGATCAGTGTTACAGGCCCCTGGAAGAACAATGTGGACTCTGACACAGTAGCAAAATAGTAAACAAGCTCTTCTTCCTTGTACACTTGTGAGAATAAAATAACTCAGACTCCATGTCTTTTGTGTACTCGGAAGAAACAAATGATAGTTCTCAAGACTATGTGTTATGAGAGGTACTGAAGGAACAGAGCTTTCAGGGTCATTGCAAATTGAAGTGGTGAGTGATATTTTATTGTAACAGGTTACAATACACATTTCAGAGGTATCACAAGAATCATAATACTGCATTTTTAAATTTAATTTAGCACACGCGTTTGTTCAAAGTGATCGACATACATGTAAGGTAAATTGCACTTTACCAACATAAGTGCTATATTGACTAGATATGGAAGAGCATTGATGGCCACCTAAAAGTAAAAAATATAAAGCATTTCCCTGACAGTACACGACTCACACAGTACACATACATTTGACCCGTGTCTGTCTGACGTGCACAATTAGTTGCATCTAAACAACGTAATACTCAACTCGTCTGCTAATTGGCAAGACACCTATGCAGATTTTGAACTGCATCCGATGATAATCTGAGACCAGTTCACTATTCCCCAGACGTATTTATGCTGCCTGTGCTGGGAGAAGGTATCCATAGATTTCAACTTTAATCTCAAAAGTTTGACTTCAATCTCGCATTGATTATACAGCCAGATGTTGACCTACTACGGCATTACTGCCTGCAAACCTCCAGCACCTCAGCCAATCCGCTCAGAACCTGGTTGTGTTGCCACCTGTATCGTCCTTGGGCAAGCATAACCTTACAGCCTGACAAGGTGCGCTGGAGGCTTGCATATGGACTGCTGTGTACTGCTTGCATACTGCTCCTAGCTAATCCATTGGTGCAGGTTCAGTGGACGGGGGAGTGTGTTGTATGTCACCCCGATAAATAAACTGAGCCTTGCCTATGGGAACTTTTACAGATCCATTAGACAGCTGGCATGTGCACAGATTTGTGTTGCAAAGTTTTATTTTTTAATTTCAACGTTGTGAAGACGTGTTCACAACAACGTGTACTTATTCAAAATACAACGTTTATTCTCATTGTCAATAATTAACACCGAGTCAAAAACATACAATAAATGAAATAGTAAATTTTTAACATTAGTTTATCACTGGAGGGGATGTCCTGACGTTTATTTATGCGACAAAGATAACAATGACGAATTTCCGGCGCATAATTGTGCAACAACGTTACATCCGCCGAGCGGCCGTATTGTATCAACAGCTTCAGCCTTTATCCGTACTGCAGTATGTGAACATTTCGAACTCAGCCCAAGTTTATTCAGTTCATCGTGTATGCTGTCTTTATAAAAAATTTGAGTCACGGTTCAGTTAGCACATCCGACCAATATCTTACGTTATTGTCAAGCGGGTTCGTTTATTGGTTGCTGGTCTGTATGAAATTGCTGCCCAGTTTCCCTTTTTATTCTGACCTCATCCGTTCTTGTCTTCCAGGGTTGACAAGAGTGAAGCTAAAACGTATACTTCAGACAGTCCATTCTACTCGTAAAATATCTATGCTCTTTTTCGTGGTGCATCATGGGATTAAGGCTGATACTCCATAGTATCTATGGTCACGCTCGATGGTTTTACACGTTTATCCTCCTATCTTGAGAGTTCGTGAACAAATGACATCCACAAACAATGTTAAAAAGCTGGTTAAATGTATTGCAAACCCGATGGAATTCGTACAAATATAGATTTGTTCCGTGGATAGCTGTAAATATCTGTAAAAACGAGAGGTAATTCCTTCATATTGAACGTTTATTCTGGATACAGAGCTAGAGTAACCTTTTCACTGCAACAGGCAGAAGTTTGAAGACGGAATTGTGTTTATAATGTCAGACCCTAAAAATGTGTTTATCTTGAGCTGTAGTATGTATAAATTGATCAGGCTTTGTAAGAAATTTAATCACGTGCGTAGCACTAAATATAAGTAGTTTTTAAAATCTGTTATTAAACAGTAGAAGTAAGAGTAATGATATTTGGTTGTTTTTGTCGAACTATTTATAATTTAGTGTTTTAAGAGTGCCGTACATTTTCCCTGAGTCTATAATATAGACCTACTATCAATCCGTAAAGGATTTCGCGGTCACAGAAATTAATGCTAAATCAAGGAAACTTTACAATATCTGTAAGACCTTGAGGTTTTTCAAATTTACCGCGGCTTTTCCGGATGAAATGGTCAAATCCACTGCTCGCTTGCAGTCCATGGCACGTCCAGACGCTGATTTGCTTCTAATGTTGAACTACTTATTTCACCAAAACTATT
>JABFDZ020000118.1:26704047-26715129 GCA_019775955.2 Pollimyrus isidori | reverse complement strand
GAGGGGGGGTTAGGAAAATCGTCCGCTGTTCTAGGTTCAGCCCCAGATGAGCACCAACTCCGGAATAGAGGAGGAGCTGGGAGGGGGGGGGGCTGGCCGAGAGAGAGATGGTGCCAGGAAACCTCAGCTGGCAGCGGCCCTGGCCATGAGGTCCTCCAGCGCCTTGTCCTGGTCGTTGTTGTGAGCCAGCAGAACCTCCTTTATGGCGCCCCGTTCAAAGCCCATTTCCCCAAAGCGGCTCATCAGCTGCAGGAACTCTAAAGCCTGCCCGGCGTGGAGAGCGAGGGGAGAGAGAACCTGCGATTATCCCCTGATCCGGCTCCTCCAGTTTAAGATTAAAATAGGAATGTATCAATTATCCATATTTCTATTCATCCAGCATTTTCTTTTCAACTCATCTGATTGAGATTCATAGTTCTAGCCAAACCTACCGGTTAAATCAATTATCCCTTTAAAGGTAATGGAAGGCTGGCTACTCGTCTGCCGCTGCTCAGGGCAGTGACAAGCGCACACTGACCTTTTCCTCAGAGCACTGGTACATCTCCAGGCATTCCTCCACCGTGTTCGAGTCAAAGCCCCGCTCACATAGACGCCCATGGATGAACAGGTAGTCCAGGACCTGAGACAAGCAGAACGTACACAGAGGAGATGGTGCACAGAGAAGCAGGGCTTCGGGGGCACAGAGAAGCAGGGCTTCGGGGGCACAGAGAAGCAGGGCTTCGGGGGCACAAAAAAGCAGGGCTTCGGGGGCACAAAAAAGCAGGGCTTCAAGGGCACAGAGAAGCAGCGCTTCAGGGGCCCAGGAGTGAGCCTACCTGCTCCACATTCTGACCCTGCCGCTGCATGGCCTTCAGCACGCCCTCGTAGGAGTAGCCCATGCCCACCAAGGTCTCCACACAGTCACGCTCGCTGGGTGACAGGCTGAGGAGCAAGCCACACGGGGCCACTTTGCCGCTGGGTGGCTCGGTGACACATGGTGGGGTCGGGGCTGTCGGGGGTTCAACCTAGAGGGGAGAAACATTGGGACTGTTACAGGGTCCAGCCAGGGGGGGTGATGCGATAGGCTGACCTGACGGAACGTGAGACCTTAACAGATTGCTGTCGGGGATAAAGAAAACTACAGATTTCCAGGTTAAATTTAGGCTACCTGTTTAAGTGGCTACTTACAGTTTCAGTACAGTAAGAATTGTAACAGATACACTAAAGTTGTATGAGGCGGCCTGTATGAGTCATGGGCAGGTTTTTAATTCTGGGCCACGGTAAACTAATTTGTGCGCGTGATTTAGTGTAACGTTCTCATGAAATACTAAACAGAGTTCACAAAATCCCTAAAATAGGCACATGATTTCATCATTTGTAGCCCCCGAATTCACTTTTAACTAAATTTAATGTTTTGCTTATTTGTGTTCTTGCATAAATAAAAACCCACAAAGCCAGATGGGGGTAAATTTATTTGTTCAAATATTTATTTTAATGTGTCCTGTTTATTACGAGTCATACATTCTCACTTGTTCTAATTCTGCTATACCTGGCATTTGTCCAAACAACCTGGCATTATGGTCATCTGATACTAAACATGGTAATAACCAGGACAACTAGATTTGGTGCAGTAGGAAACAACAGCACTGTACTGCCCGTATAGCCGTCATTTGGTCCAGCTAGCTAGGCAGTACTCACCCTATACTCAGCAACTTGTACCATTTAAGTATTTCTTTATTTTTTTTTAGAGGTTACACTGTTTTTACCTTTTTGTGATATGTAGGCCTGAAAGTATAGTAATAATAAACTTTATAGTTTCCCAACAGGGATCAGTCTTTACTCTTGTATTTCTGTGTGCGGGTTTTAATGCCTGCATTTGAAAATATATGTTTAAATATTAATATCCTATTTAACTTTTGCACTACGACCCAAATTATCTATGATAAAATAACTAACAGATACTTTAATGGTAGCTGTATACATTCAAACTGCATGTCCCCGCAGGTGGTGAAGGAAATGCAGGAGGGAATAGGCAAGAAGGGGGGGGGGGGGGGTATTTATGCAGTGGTACCTCGGTTCTCAAACTCAATAGAAGTCAAATTTCTTGAAAGTTCAACAAACCAGTTTGACCTAGAACTGGATCTGAATATCAGAAATCGAACCGTGAATGCTGACCTAATATAAATTGTACGCGCCAGAAAATGAGTCATACTACAATAAATTCTTACTTGAATGCCTTCTTCACAGACTGGACGATTAACCAAATAAAGCAGCGCAACATTACAGTGACTAACAATAAATAAACCACTAACTTTCGTGTACTATTAGAGCATTTATGTCATTTATTTAAACTTTATTTTCTCACTGCTTTACGTGATATTCGGGAGAAATAGCAGGTTATGCATAAGAAGTACCTGGGATACAAACATCATGCGTGTAACTAAGCTCTTTAGCCAATAAGGGCAAAGGTGTGTCGTCACGGAGGCGGTTCCAGTTTGTGTAGCCAGGTGAGAGGTCGCAATGCATCCAACCATAAAGCATTGTGTCAGGATCAGAATGCATTGCTTTAAGTCAGCGCTGTAAGCAAGTCCAACACACCCAATTACCAGACTGGGGAAAAAAACTGAAACGTGGACTTAATACAAAGGACCAATGACAAACAGAAACAGCTGATCACATGGGGATACCACACGAGGTTAACAAGAGGGCGTGTCACAAGGAAGGAATGGACAATTGGGGCAAGACGGGGGTAATGTTGGGATAAGATCTTTATCGTTTTGGAAGCCATTAAATAAAATGCTCTTGTTTTATCCTGTTCATTTTGTGTTTAAATGCTAACATACTTAAAATGTTTTATAAAAAAAACATATTGAGGTGTAATTTTGGGGGGCCGAGAACCAATTAATTGGTTTTTAATTATTTTTTATGGGAAAAATTCAGTTAGAACTTGATCCGGAGTCTGGAACGGATTGAAGTCTGAGAACCGAGGTATCACTGTATATCTAAAATGTGTCATACAGGCACTGAAAACATCAGACTAATGTAATAAAGATTCATGGTGGGAAAGTTGATGTTTACATATTTGGAGGGAACCATGGAGAAATGTGTAGCTGCTAGGAGTGTTAAAAGAAAATAAGATGGCAAAGGAACACCGAAAATGAGTAGAGCCATGAAATATGAAGATGCATGCCTGAAGTATTGGTTCGCCTGTGTGTGTTTGTGTGTGGAGGGGGTGGGGGTTGATAGCATAATGCTTTGTGGTTATTTAGTTAACATTTACATATGTATGTTTGAGAGTTGCATTCCCTGCCCTTCAGGGAATACATTTCGTTTGAGCACCAGTCTGCCATTGCTCCAGTACAAGTGGTACAAATTAGAGAAAGACGCCACGATATTTTTTTTGGCCCAATGCAGATATTAAAAAGTTGAGCATCTGCTGATATCAATACCATTTCAATATATTTTCCCCTTTGTATAAATACATTTCAGTTAATATGGTACACCATCTGCATTTAGTACATTAATGCCATTGTTCAAGTTTGCTAAGAATAGGAAAATATAATAGTTACATTGCTCAAACAAAGGCTGTGTCACTATGCTACAGGACAAAATTGATGGCCAACATGATTTACACACGTCTGCTTCTTAGTTTTATTCAGTAACAACTAAAATAAAAATGAACAGAAATAATCTGCTACCATATTAAATATAAATCAATCAATCATACAAATATCACTGTATACCCAAACTAACTATTCGTAGTGAAAACGTATGCTATACATTCAGTATATTGACAAGCATTGGGACACATCTCTTAACCAAGGAATTCAGGCGTTCCATTCAGATCCATTGCCACAGGCTTATGAAACCGAGCACCTCAACATGCAGTCAGGGTCACAAACATTTGTGGAAAAAATGGGTCATTCAGAAGAGCTCAGTGAATTACTGTCGTAGGATGCCACCTTTGCAATAAGTCAGTTTGTGAAATTTTCTTCTCTGCTAGATATTCCACAGTTATACAAGCCTCACATCATGAAGAACGCCACAAACTGTCAGATGGTATGATGTAAAGCACTGCACCACTGGACTCTGGAGCAGTGAAAATATGTTCTGTGGAGTGATGAATCACATGTCTATGTCTGGCAGTGTAATGAACAAGTCTGGGTTTGGCAGATACCAGAAGAATAGGAGAATGTTACCTGCCTGACTGCACTGTGCCAACTGTAAAGTTTGGTAGAGGAGGATAATGGTGTGGGTTTGTTTTTCAGAGGTTGGGTTAGGCCCCTTAGTTCCAGTGAAAGGAACTCTTAATGCTTCAGCATACCAAGACATTTTAGACAATTCTATACTTCCAACATTGTAGGAACAGTTTATAGAAGGCCCTCTTATGTTCTAGCATGACTGTGCCCCAGTGCAGAAAGCAATGTCCGTAAAGACATGGTTGGGTGAGTTTGGTGCGAATGAACTTGACTGGCCCACACAGAGCCCTAAACTCAAACCCACTAAACACCTTTGAGATGACTTGGAATAGAGACTGCAAGCCAGGCCTTCACGTCCAACATGATTTTCTAGATGCATGGGCAAGAATTCCCACAGACACACTCCAAATCCATGTGGAAAGCCTTCCTAGAAGACTGGTAGCTATTACAGTTGCAAAGGGGAGACCAACCACATATTGGTTACTTTCACACTGCCGGAACTTCTCTCTAACCAGAACCAGGGACTTTTTTTGTATTCACATTGCATGAATTCGGACAGACTATAGTTCCTGGGGAGGCAGTTCCAGAACCCTTTTTGGTACTTACTCCAGGGTAAGTACTTTTAGTTAGGACACAAACAACTGGGAAGGCACTTACAGTGACAGCTTACTGACTGGTTGACCCACAAGTACCCACACTAACTTAGAAATTACATGGAAGTGCAGGAAAAGAGACACAGTGCAACCAAAATTGAGCAGGCGGATTTTTTTGTTCACGCCAATTACATTTAAATGCTTCAAATAATACATTTTTTGCATGCATCTACATACATCTGATTTGGAAAATTTGATTGCTAACCAATACACTTATTGACAGCGAAACCTGCCAGCACTTTTTAGTGGGATAATGTTACTTGATAATTGTTTATTCAGTGGGGGAAAAAAAACACTGATCTGCAGGCCAGATTTAATAATAATCAAACATGCAGTAGGATGTCAGTAAACTATAAATAGAAGGCTGTGTTCCTGTTTTGATCATGATTCATCCTCCAATAACTAGTAAATAACTAACAAAATGACTTATTTATCCTCCATTATTTTGCCATGGATGTGTAGTTGCGTGTGAAGTTCAACCAACAACCTTTTTGCATCTCCCATGCATACTGAGCATAAACATCCCAGTTCCTGTTGTGGGGTATGAAAGCAACGCACAGGAGGGGCCAGGAGCTAGAGAAGTTCCGGGCCCAGGTTCCAGAACTTCAGTGTGAAGGTGCCCATTGATGCCTACGGATGGGATGTCATAAAGGTTCCTGAAGGTGTGATGGCCAGGTGTCCCAATGCCTTTGTCCATATAGTACATGTATAAATGTATGAGTGGGTGCGCAAATTATACACCAAGCAGTATATACAGAGTAAAACTCGGGGACCAGAGTGCAGGCTGATGCCATTCATCCAGTACCCCTGGAACACTTTGTGTGATTTGTCGTAATGTAATTAGGTTCACCGGAGCTGTGTCTGTTCTTTCATGTGCCGCCTCTGACTAGACATGATTGGACCTGACGAGGGCTAACATCCCCACAATCGTTTCCCTAAGCTCCCAATGGTACATTCCACTGACTACCTACAGGACTGCTATGGTTAAAATCTTCCAAACGGGGAGGCTAGTGTTGAAAGAAAAAAAAAAAAAGAAAAAAATCAATATAAAAACTTAATTATAGGACATTCAGAAAATCATCTCACGCCCTGCAATTTGAGGACCAATTACCTGTACAATGTTCCTGGGCAGAATATGTTCAGACGGCAGACGGCTGCTTTCACAAGATGGCGGATGCAGCCTCTGTTTTCACCCTTGGCTGCCCCCCTTAGTGCAGCACCAATTTTGGGTTGATTTGGAGTCAATCATAGGGAAGATTTGCCGGCGTTTCAGTTTCATCCATATAACGTTTTTATGAAGTGGTAATAAGATCCATCAAAGATCAAATAAAGTAACTAACAACAAATAGTGATCCTGTTCACAATGGTGAGCCTTTAATCATGCCATTCTCTTTGTTGGCGCAAAGTGCTGTTGCTTGAATTTTTATGCGAATCGTCTCAAAATCTGAAGTAGTTCTAATCTTCACACATAGAATGTGCCTGCGATTGTGATGTTTGGAAAAGATTGGCTAACCCGTTTTTCAGTTATTTGAGCTGGTCATCTCTTTGCAATCACTAGGTGGTGCTGTTTCAATTTTGGTGTGATTTGTCTCAAAGTCTGATCAGCTCCAGATCTTCAACCTTACAACATGCCTGCAAAGGTTGAAAAAGATCTGTCAAATACTATCTCAGTCGTGCTAATGGGATGAAATGCCTGAAACTACCCTTTTATTCTTTGCTCTCACTGTGTAGCACTGCTTCATTTTTGGAGCAATCTGTCTGAAAATGAAACTAGGTGTAGATCTTCACCCGTATAATGTTCGGTTAAACAGTAACCCATCAAATAACTTTTGACCAATGCTTGGGCTACCCCGCACCCCCATTAACACCAATTAACCAAAATTCTTTGGTTACCATGATACCATTAGTGCCACACTCACCTGTTTGGTTGCACCATTGTGCATGTGACTGGGGGGCATGTCTTTCTGCGGACCCCTGTGCAGCAGGGTCAACGGGGTGCCATTAGGGAGCCCCTTGCACGTACTGGCCGTGTTCTCAGGGTCGCTCAGCTTAGGGAAAGTGAGGGAGCGGATGTTACACGGCCGCTCTGTGTCCCGATCCAGCTCCAGGAGGCCAGCCAGCCCATCAGGCTTGTGCACGAGGTGGGACTTGGCCTGCGGTTGCTCAGGGGGATCCGGGGGGGACGCCGGCTGTTGCTGCAAGATGCTGCGTAGCTCCTCCTTGTCGTCCAGAGTCTTGAGCTCCAGCTTGTCGAAGGGGTCTTCCTCACGCTCAAAGTCGGCCAGGTTGAGGCTGTGGGGAGGCGGCGGCGTGGGGCTGGGGGGCCGGGCAGGGTTCCGGCGGGGAGCGGGCAGCGGGGTCAGGATGGCGTTGTGGCTGAGGCCGGCCAGCACCGGGTTCAGCGCAGGGGGCGGCGGTGGGCGTGGCTCCAGCCCGTCTGGAGGGCCGGGCCGATTCCTGTCCCCGGGGCCCCCGCCCTCCATGTCCTCAGCCTCTTCTCCCGCCTGCCCGTCGTCGGCCTCCGCAAACTGCTGCGCCTTGTGCCGGGCGGCCCTCGCCAGGGCCAGGTCCGTGCCCCACTGTACGCTCCGCCGCTCCAGCGAGAAGTCGTACTGCAGGAGACGCAGCCGGCGGCGGCGGCGGGGCAGGACAACGGGACACCGGTCAGTTACCACGACTAACACTCCCTGAGAAAGAACGGCTTTTAACCGGAACAACAATGAACTTCCTCAGATTCAAGCCTGGTTGGTGTAAGTCTAGGCCGTGGAGTCTACGTCACGGAACCCGCGCTTACGACAATCGAACGAGGCGGATGGCGCTGCGGAAGCAGCGTGGATCCCGCCCCATGGGTCCCCGCGAGTTTTAACTGCCCGGCACCTAACAGATTCACCCGCATACGTTTGCGTGTCAGAATACCGCAGCATGAACAGAAACCGCACTAACCTGTATATCCGACAGCAGCGGGGTCCAGTCCGGAAGACAAAATCCAATAGGAAACCCAACTTTGGCAGGACACTTGAACTTGTCATTAATCTTAAAAGGAACATCATCCAGGTAACTGATGGGCCCTGCATGGAAAAGGGTACAGAAGCAAGCGATGAACACGCTTTTCTTAACTACGATAATAGTGCTATTCCACAGAGACCATTCAGGATTGCCGAGTAAACATTAACAAAAGTTAAATTTCAGCCTCTCTCGTGTTCTTTGGTCTCAAGTCAGATATAGTATAGGTGCTTAATTTAAGTTACTTCATTATTCCTATATCAGGGTGTATGAAAACATTTAATCATTTGCTAATGAGGAAAAACTGGCAGAGGCGGCACAATAATGGTAACATAAAACTTACATATGCAATCCGAGCAAATATATTTAACTTGGCAAACAACACACTATCAACATATAACAGAACATAATATTCAAGAGAAAAATACCAAAAACTACTCACCATTATTGTGAATGTCTGATCCAGACTTCTTTGCAGCCATTTAGAGTCTAAACCTAAATTATTTGGGAATAAAGATTCTCAGTTAGGAAGACTTTGGACCAGGGAATAGCAGTATAGCAGTAGTATGGTATAGTATTAGTGTTGAGATTTCAGTGTCAATAAGACCAAATACACACTCAAGTTTAATAATGAGACAATAAAAAAAAAAGACTTGACAGTGTAATCTACACCTGACATAGCAAAAAGCAAAGTATTAGGGCCGTCCCTAACTATTATATAAATAATTATCTACTGATTAATCTGAAGATTCATCGGGTAATCATTTATGATAACACAGAACATACACTGCAATTTGTGCGACTCAGTCACACATACGGTTCACTCTAGTTCACTCAAGTCAAATATTTTTGAATAGTGGAAGGAAACTGGCGGATCTGGCGAAGGAGCACGTGCACACAGGGTGAAGAGCAAAACGCCACAAAGCGGCAGCGTGCAGCAACATCACCGGGCACTGCACCACTGCACCGCCCCGGCAGGCCTGCAGGACGCGTGATGTCATTCGTGGCAAATCACACGGCAAATACAGGCGGTGGTCCACAACTCAAGGATCACGATAATCTGGCAGGTTCTAACCATCAATAAATTGCGATGAAACAGTTTTACTCAGGTCATAGGAAGCCGCACTTAGCAACCGTTGCAATTTTAACAGATCCTTTTCAACATCTAGTATGTTAAAAAAAAAAAAAAAAGAGGGTAACTTATACCGGTGCTGCTTTTGTATGAGCTCTGCATGTGCTCTCCAAGACGGTCATAGTCATTCTAGTGCTTGATGTCGGACTCACTCAAAGATCTCGTGGGGCATTTGTGAGAAATCAAATAAAAATAAGCGAAGAGGAGAAAAGCAAATAAAAATTTGCTTATGAAAAGACAGAATTCTTTTGTATCCTATGAAGATGATATCGAGCAGATGCAAGCGATTTGTTAACACTGCTTTGCGTCTGCTGGCACAACTCAAGGAACCACCAACTTATTCGACAGACACTGTTGGCAGATAAAGCATCCTGTTTGGCCATAAAGTTACTGATCAAGGTATTTCGGATTTTCTGAAGTTTCAACATATACAGCCCCAGGATGACACAGACAAAACGCAGTTATAAATGAGAATTTGATGGACCACGCGAGACCGTTTACTGATCTGTTTACATAATTTGCAATGTCACCAATCAGATGTTATGTTTTGTTTAGAGCCCGCCCACTGAATTTGATCGGTGACTGACAGTTTTAATGGTTGTTGGCACCATTTAAATGTAAATAATCATTTAAAAAGCAATTAAAATGTTTAAATACCAATATGATATATAAATGATATATTTAATAGTAAACATCTGAAAAATTATGATTTAAATAATTTAATGACATTTATTTATTGAATACTGTCACAAAACACCCTCTACAGAACACCAATACTAATTCTGCTAGCTTTAAATTAGTAAAGTGATTTTACCAAGTTATGACTTACATATCACCTTGACTACTGAAATAAAGAAAGGACCATATCTATAAACAAAGGTCGACTCCTTGTTTCCATTTTTTCCAAGCCAACTTGGTGATGGAGTTTTTCCCAAAGCGAGTTCACAACATATTTAAGTACAATATCTGCAATCCTCCAAAATGACTACAATGACAAAGCATGTGCGACATTGCCTTGCTGTCCACGTCAAGAGGCTATGCTAAGGAACAGGATGACAGCGGCCCAAGCACCGTTTGAGAAGTACTCTGTACTGCTGACATACTGCAGGCTGAGAGCAGCACCACCTTTCAAAGACACACTACTGCCCCTAAGCAAGACCTTGACTGAGTATGCAACATGAATTAGTTGGTTTTCCCTGCTGAGTAACAAACCTCGGCGCAACTGCCAATATCACACCCTGAGAGTAACAAACAAGGATTCACCAGGTTGTGCAACTGTTGATTGTGCAGGATCGATGATTAAATAATTTTTTCTTTGTGTGCTGAAAGACACAGCAAATAAAATATAAAGGAATACATCTTATTTACACGCATACTATAGCTGGAAAACGCCTTTTAAAAAGTAATTCGGATATTTATA
This sequence comes from Pollimyrus isidori, assembly GCA_019775955.2. Taxonomy (NCBI): domain Eukaryota; kingdom Metazoa; phylum Chordata; class Actinopteri; order Osteoglossiformes; family Mormyridae; genus Pollimyrus; species Pollimyrus isidori. The sequence goes on along the minus strand of JABFDZ020000118.1, from coordinate 26,704,743 downwards.
ACACAATTGTTAACAATGTTATTAGAAGAAATCTGAATAGTATTATGCAAATACACTACAGGCCTGCCTCATAATAGTGCAGTTGCCTAGGCCCAGTTTGTGTCTGAAATAATCGTGGATGAAATTAATTTATCGAACAAATGACATTAGACACCTAACAGGGTTATGTGCATAATAGCTTAAAGCTTACATGACATCATACAATCAAATGGTGCCTTCAGTTTATGCTATGTCTAGTTAGATGAGGGGGGCACCTCATTTTTCATACTGTCCATACATTATATGACGACATGCACTATTTCAAAAAATCAACGATATTCTGTTATTCTGAAGCTTGGCAATAAAATTCATCCCCTACAACGAAAATTGGCAGCAAACTGAAGCTTTTGGGAGTTACTCATTTAATCACATTCTTTTTATGAACACTATTTTACTAGTTTCCTGCCACTAGTTTACTCCTAATGGTGGATCCCTTATTCTACATTAAGTGACAAGGGCCATTAGGCAAAATAAAAATGATGAAACGAAATTACATATATATACACACACACACACACATATATACATATACACACACACACACACACACACACACATATATACATATACACACACACATATATACATATACACACACACATATATACATATACACACACACACACACACACACACACACACACACGCACATATATA
>JABFDZ020000118.1:26688647-26703947 GCA_019775955.2 Pollimyrus isidori | reverse complement strand
AACATCAGAATTTTATTTGAATTGAAGTTCAATCTCTCAGGCATAATGCACGCAAACACTCATTGCAATTCAAGTGACAAGGATCTTTAATGCTTACTCGAAAGACTGTTTGGACCTGGGGTGTCAGACTTCAGTCCTGGGGGGCCTGAGCCCTGCACATATTTGGGTTTTCCGTTGTTTAACACACCTGATTCAACTCCTTGCGCTAATTATCGCAGCTCTTGAGCTGAATCATTTGTGGTGGAACAGGGAAAGAGCTAAGCTACACAAAGCTCTGGCCCCCCAGGACTGGAGTTTGACTGAAAAATGTACATCTAGACATAAGCTTTACTGGTTTTAAATATTATTAGACCCTGTTGTAAAAATTAATGATGCAACATCCTGTAACTACTTTTTAAGATTTTAGGAGCTAGCCTATCACGATCTCAGTTTGGTTTACCAGATATTTTGATTCACTCAAAAATTTTGCATTCTCAGTGCAATCACCAAGTAAGCAGTTGAGATAGGGGCAAAGTAAGTGGAATTTGTGAGTGAAAGGTCACTCACATGCTTATATCTCAGGATCAAACAAATAAACAATACTCAGGGAATGAACAAAAATGTAAATATATGCATGCATACAAACACACAGAAACACAAAACACACACAGTGTGGCTATACACAAACACTCTCCCCCCAGAAATATAAATATTCCTCAAGAAAATTCAACATTCCGTGTTCACAGTAGGTACTCCTATGGAGTAGTACAGCTTTTAGGACACTATATAGAAACAAAACTACTACACTTAACTAAACTACACATACTAATGTCTATGAAACTACATTAAGTCAAAAGAAGCTAAAGTTGTGTGTTCAATTGGTTACAATTTACACAAGTAGGTGAGAACTCCAGGAACAAAACATTTCATACTGCTCTTGCTTTTAGAGAAGACATTCCGCACATCTACAAATTAGATTTGCTTTTTTATAACTTTGCTTCTCTACAAAGAAAACAAACAAACACACACACACACACACACACACACACACACACCTTACTGCTACTTCATATAACTAACAACTACATCCATCATTTATGCCAAAACAGGGAGCTGGAATTGAGCCAGAAAACATATAGCCCAATCTCTTACATCTGTTTACACGCCCATTGATTTCAATGTGCAGCTGACCATTTATTTATCGAGGTGGCACCGTAAGGCCTGCCAACTTTTGGGATGATTCTTTCAAGCTCACAAAATTATACATGAGTCGACTGTTGTGTGCCATGATAATTCTTTGAATTAAAATATTTTGTGGAGAAACAACAATATGCTCAAATTACAGGTAGATCTAAATTTAACATGATATTTTAAATTAATATCTTGAACACGAACAACATAAAATGCAGTAAACCGTGCTTTGGGAAATCGCTTTAAAGCATGCTGGGGAAACATCACTTTAAAACTAAGCCAATTAAGCAATAAAAACACTTATCCCTGCACAAGAATGACTATTAATACATTTTACTACATCAACTCGAGTGACGCTTAGACAAGATTTAGACGCCATTTTGAAATATTTTACACAGCCCGAAGTTCATGCATTCTAAAGCCTTTCACGACACATAAACATGTATGAAGGTTAATTTACAAATGCATCAGTGTCACCAACTATACTATCGATCTGAATAAGGAAATACCACTGTAGCTGTACCCAACCAGCCCACTCAGTTCTTGTTTGAAGCCATTTGTTTTCGCAGAAACTGTTAACAAAGTTATGGCAACTCACCATGTTGCTGAGCACAGAAACAAAAGTGCATTTGTGAAGAGTCAAATGTAAGTCAGCAGACGCTGTTAACCAGCTTTCCGGCAACATCAACTCATTTATCAATATCAACCCCGCTATCAACACCAGCAATCGAGGCAGGCAGCTTTTAAAGAGTGAAACGCGAAAAAATACATATTTAGTTATTTACTAACACATATTTTATGCACCGAGCCAAACTATTAGCTTATCCAGCAGCATGACTTACTTGACAGCGATAGAAACGACCAGACTCTTCTACACGGCCTTACTGCGAGGTAACACACAAAAAATGCCCGGGTTTCTAGGCTATCCATATATATTTAATCGCACTTACATCGTTACACAATATCAGTGCTCGCAGGGTTTAATGACATCATTTTAATGTAGTAGCAATTATATGCAACATAAATATCTAAGAGCTGTCTATAGTTGGGGGCCGTGGCCTGTGATCATCATCGTGAGTGACTAGCTAAACCATTACATTTCCCCGACAGCTTTCGCCTATATAGTTAGGACGTTTTTTTACCTGTATCCCTACCGTCGTGCGTCTTTGAGAAGTCAATAAAGTACACCTTTATTAGGACGTTGTCAAAACGTGTTCTAATAAACCCGAAAACTATTTCCTGCTTCATAGCGGGACGCCATCTTGGTTAGTCTACTTCCCCACTCTCATCCCTGTTTGACGCCTATACTTTTGATGAATGACGACAACGTTAGCCAGTGGCGAATCACGTAGCTGTCGCTATGCTTCTGAGCCAATCGCTTGACCCTAAAGAACAGCCCACGACCCAGACGTCATCAAAACACAGTTTCCCATTGGCTTAAGGCGACTAGAAGTTGTCGCACGCATTTCACTGCGTGAAGTTGTATTTTTTGCCCCTTTGGGTACTACGGATGTGTGCTGTTACTTGTTCTTCTTCTTCTTTTGTGGTACAATTAAACATTCTTAAACTGAAAATTCTTGAAAATTAGTTGCTTATGTGGACTTCATAGCGGACTTAAAGGTATAGATTCAATTAACCTTTTTGTCTATGTACATTTATGGAGAATTTAAACATTTTATTTCTATTGCTTTAATAGGCTGTACGTTGCATTCTTAAATATACTATTATGCTAGGAAACAATCATTTGTAGTATATTTACAGTTGTCTGGCTCCCTCTGGCCATTAACGACAACAATCATTTATCCATCCGTCTTCCAGCTGCTTATCAAATACACATCCCTGGCAAATAATTTGGAGTAGTTAAATATAGTATTGTGCTTTGAAGACAGGCAACAGGTCTATTTGAAGGTGAATCTCTGCTTAAGTACCAATATACTTAATAGTTGAACTCAATTATACAGTTATACCAGTTTTTACAAATATTCAATTTTTTATTTTCCCACATTAAACGTATCCGATTATAAAAACGCCGACTTGACTAATATGAGGTACAGACACAAGAATGGAAAGCAATTATAACAACTAGAACTATTAATGGGTAGCCGACTAGTCCATAAGTTTATTGATACACATCAATCCAGCCGCTTACTCGATCAGTATAAGGTCATGGGGAGTCTATACTTGGCAAGGTAGGGGTGCACTGCAGATGGGGCTTCCAGTCGTTTGCAGGGCAAATAGTCACACATAAACACCCTTTTATTTACTCGCACATTATGGGTAATTTACAAAGGCCGGTTCACTTAGCTATGTTAGTGGTGGTAACTGAAGTACCTGGAGGAAATTGCTGCAACCTAAAGAAGACAATAGAGTCCTCACACAGAATGGTGGCGGAATGACAGCCAGTTGTCAGAATCTTAGTGTGAAGTTCAGGCTTTCTTTGGCTTGATTGTGAATTAATTTCTGTACCTTCCAACAATGATCATGTGAAAATGACAAAGATCGGACATTACTGGATACAGCATTATATGATGCAGAATCCAGTTCTAGACTTACTGAATCCTGGGGTAACAGTCACAATACGGTTCTGCTGAGAAACCCAAGCCACTAACTTGCTCTACCGAACTAAATTTTTATACATCCAAAAGAAAGCATGTCAGAGTAGTTATCGACTGAGAATAAACATGCAAAAAAAAGTAACTGGCACATCAGACAGTAGAGAGCAAGTAAAGCGGGCGGGGTAAATAAGGCCGCTGGACATGACCCTGCGACGCGGCGAGGAGCGGCTACGCAGCGGCGTGTAGGCGAGAGGCGGGCGGACAAGCGCAGTGTCAGCAGGAAGCGGTAATAAAGACACAAAACGGCCGAGAGAGACATTCGCGTTGAATTTTCACGGTTTGGATGAAAGTGCTTAGCTGTCCGCTGGAAGAGGGTGTGGAGAGCGGATAAGAGAAGCGCACGGAGCTGATAAACACATATAAACAAGTGGCGGATTAGCCGAGACGGGGGCGAGGGGATACCAAGAAGAGGACGGATACCATGTATCCCCAACACGGGGGCCGCTGCTAGTAGACGGACAGGGACAGCGTCAGAAAATATAAAATCCAAGTAATAGAAGTAGAAACAATTGCGACTACAGTAAGAGGGCTGAACGAGGGGACAATTTGCTGGAAGGACTGAAAGACAACACCCGCTACCCCCCTCCCTGACTACACCTCCCTCCGCGGGTATTACGGCGACACCGAGGCGGCAAGCAGGCAGAGCCCATAGCCGGGACACAGTGTCCGCGTTTGTCAGCTCGTTTGCTTTAAAATAGACGTGCAGGTAGCCGAGAGTAAAGCGAGGAGAGTAACGCCGACGCCGCTTGTTTATCACGTCCCGATAGCTTGACTTGTCTGAACTAAGTTTGGCTTCGCTGCCAGCGCCGGACTTCACCTCCGTTAGCCTGTCGATGCTATTAGCTAGCGAACTCGTCGAGCCACGGCCACTGCCTAATTCAGCAATTAATAATTGTTAATTCAATAATTTATACATCTCGGGTGCAAAGAAAAGGAATTTGCAGTTCAGTTTATAGATAAACGCCGCTTTTCTCTGCCTTTGTTTAGGTAATGTCAATGTAAACGTAGTATATTATGAATCGGCAGTGATTATTAGTGAGATTTTAATTGAAAATATTTAGTTGTTAACTGAAATATCTTGAAATACTGTTTTTTTTTTTGTTTTTTTTTTTAAAAAAAGGCTTTGGATTATTTTATGTTTGGTGGTTTCAGTACCACCTTTAACGCCGTGACAGACGATCCTTTCCCCTATCCAAAGTACTTTTAAGGCTCTACACCAGATAAGTATGTAATACAGGCTTTAAAATTCAAACGAGGCAATATACATATTGTACCAACCAGTCGTGCTATTTATCTGTTGTATTGTAGCAATGTGCGTGCTATAAAGCCACCAGCTGTCATTTGGACCTTGCTGAGTCAAGGACTTGTCTCTGATTTATTATTTGTTTATCGAGGAGAGTTTTCTAAGCGTGTAGAAGGGATGAGTTACTTAACTGGTCCTTTTAGTGACTAGTGGACATTTCTTTAAAATAGCTTGTATTAATATTTGACTAGTAACTGAAATAGGTTAACAGTCACACTTGATTACGTGGATCCAACATAGATCTCTTTAAAGTGGTCCCCACGTTTCTGGAGATTACAAGTCCGTTAAGATAATCTCTTGAAAAGGCCGGCACCTCTTCAGCCTCCCTGCCCTCGCGTCCGCAACGTCGTCAACATGGCACAGCAGCAGATGCCCAGCTCCCAGAAGGCCCTTATGCTGGAGCTGAAATCCCTCCAAGAGGAGCCAGTGGAAGGCTTTCGCATCACTCTGGTGGAGGAGTCTGACTTGTATAACTGGGAAGTGGCCATCTTTGGACCCCCTAACACACTTTACGAAGGTGGCTACTTCAAGGTGAGTCGATGCTGGGGGTGGCAGACAGGTGCATGACTCACATGACCTTACTCAATGGGCGGGAAAATTAACCTGCCATGTGGATCCACTGATTGTGACAAACTAATATTGAATGGGCTGGCATGAGAATATGGAAGGAAATGGGGTTATGATGGGAAGGTGTAGACATGCTGCTGGGAGAAAAAAAAATCAAGTGAGGTGGCAGAGAATATTGGTGAAAGGTGAAATGGTCTGGAAATGTTGCTTTAAATTGCCCCCAAAAGTAACGTGTTGGCAATTCTGTAGAAGAGTCTCTCATATTGTGGAGGTGGGGCTCAATTTAATAATTTAAATGAAAAGGTCTGTTTTTTTTGAAGCCAAATTAAAAATTGGGGGTACGTGCCTCCCCTCCCCCATCCTCCTGGTTCCTATACCACTGTAGATTGGGTCAGATTGATTCCAGCTGATAAATTCTCCATTCACTTTATATGGCTGTTAATTATTTATTTCTTCCATATCACTGGCAAAACAGAATGATTAAAAAAAAACAAAAAACAACAACAAACTGAACTTCCCGTCTTTCAAAATGAACCAGGACAGAGGTTACAGGCACACGAGCTTTTGCCTTATGCTTTAGGACAGGGGTCTCCAACTCTTGTCCTGGAGAGCTACTATCCAATAGGTTTTTCTATCCTACTTGGCTTCTGATGAGCCACACCTGGCATTGGTATTTACCGGAGAGCAGGTTTGGCTCATCAGAAGCCAGGTTGGATTGGAAACCGAATGGATAGTAGCTCCCCGGGACCAGAGTCGAGGGTACCCTGCTCTAGCGCAAGAGTAGGCAGCCTTGATCCTGGAGTTCCAGTAACCAGTAGGTTTTCTGCCTTATCTGGGGCCAGTTCCACAAAGCAGGGTTTCTTGCTGAGCTGGATAACTTGTTGGATTTAAGGTAGTCTGGAGTAAATATAAGCACTGAATAAAGATCAAGTTAATTTAGCCCAGACTACCTTAAATCTGACAACTTATCCAGCTAAGCAAGAAATCCTGCTTCCTGAAACAGGGCCCTGATCACTCACTATCTGCCTGGGATCAGGTGTGGTTCATCAGAGTCCAGGTAGGATAGAAAGGCTGCTGGGTACCGTCACTTCAGGATCAGGGTTCCCTACCCCTGCTCTAGATCCTGGGAATAACAAGAGCTGATATCCTATGTATTTATTTATGTTGTTAGACTCAACCATTGATGACTCAGCCTTATTAAAACTCTGTTGATCAGCTCTGTCAAGACTGAAGTGGAATCGATACCCGCTTGCTCCTTTAGGAAATAATGCTAAGGAGAACTAAAAGGTCTCATCTCTGCATTTTTCTGAATGTCATGTTTTTTTTATAATGTGGTCAGGCATATTACAATAAATTACAGATGTTGGTGAGTCTGAGCATATGGGGCACTTATGCTAATGTCTATGCTGTTTTCAGGCTCTTCCTCTGTGGGTGTCTCGTCTTTCATCACATACTGCTTGATTGTATTGGTGATGAGAATGAATTCTCTGAAAGTGCAGGTTGAACCAGTAATACTCGGTTACTTTTAGAGCTGTCATGGTTACGTGATTTTAAACTTTTTAGGTTTTTTTTTTTCTTTTTCCAAAAAAGGGTCGATTTTTAAAATTTGCCTTCTTGATTACTCTGCAATATGGTGGATGGGAGACAGGGAGTAACGGATAAAGTTCCAAATAACGAGCAGAGAGAAAATGCAGACATTGAGGACTTTCAGGTTTGAGGGACTGGCCCCGTATTGTGGGGATAGCTACAGGTAACTGTAAGCTATGTGCCCTGCAGCCTCTTTGAGTAGCCTAGCCTGTCTTTGTCCTTACCTTGCTTTAAGTCAGCAGTGGCCAATCTTATCCGCAAAGGGCCGTTGTGTATGCAGGTTTTTGGGGTAACCATTAGGTCAGCTATTCAAACCCAGGTGTGAGGACTCCTTACCCAATCAGTTCTCTAATTTGTAATATAATTAGGGAGCTGCAACACAAACCCGCACACACAGCGGCCTTTTGTGGAGTCTGGCCACCCCTGCGCGAAGTCATTTCGCTTAATTTACTTTTTAAGATTCCTGTATCTCAAGATAACTGTAGCTAAAATGAAGGTTAGCCCATCGCTAAGCCACTCCATCTTCCATATTGTGGCGCCACATCCCCGCATATATATATTTATTTGTGTATGTATTGAGTAGGGTTGAAGGACACTACAAATTTCACATTGCGAATTTTTTTTGTAATAAATATTGGAACAAGAAAGGGCACCAAAAACCAACTAAAGCCAAATAGAACTTATGAATAAAGTCTACCAGATAAGTTGGTGATGCTGCCATGAGTTGGCAAATCATTTACTTCTGCTGAATATTGTCTCTGTGCAATCCAAAATATTTCCATTCAGCGGAAAAGCGAATGTCTTTTAATGACCAGTTATTGTTTGCTTTTTCCCTGCTCCCTCAGTTGTTACACTTCTCATAAGTGTGCCTCACCGATGATGCGTGTGATTATGATTGGCCATTGGCTTGGAGAGCGCATGCAAACACAGCAACAGTAAATTTCACACTGATTTTTAAAAAAAAATTTTTTTTTATATATACTATATAACATATACTAGATGATTTTGAAAAGGAACCGTAGCAACCGTCTGTGAGATTGCGAAGCTTCTTTTAATTCCTATGACTGAGTAAACATGCTTTAGCATATCATTGATACTCTCAAATTAGATGGATTACACACTTCTGACAATGCGACGGTCGCATCCGCGCAACGCGCAGTGTTGATATTATCGTTGCACATTGCGGGGCAGCGTGATGGAGCAGTGGGTAGCACTGTTGCCTCACAACCCCTGGAACCAGGGTTAGATTCTCTGTCATGGTTTCCTGTCTGTGGAGTTTGCCTGCTCTCCCTAAGTTATCGTGGGCTTTTCTCCAAGTTAACATACCGAGGTTAATTAGAATTACCTAATTGTCTGTAGGTGTGCATGTGTGAGTGACTGGTGTGTGAGTGTGCCCTGCGACGGGCTGGCCCCCGGTCCAGGGTTGTTCCCTGCCTCGTGCCCGTCGCTTCTGGGATAGGCTCCGGACCCCCCGCGACCCAGTAGGAAAAGCGGTTTGGAAAATGGATGGATGGATGGGTGGGTGTGCATATGTGAGTGAATGATGTGTGAGTGTGGGCCCCATTCTTGGATGTTCTGTGACTTGCACCCGTGGCCGCCGAGATTGGCGGAAGGTCCGGAGTCTCTCCGAATAGGACACGCAGTTACGGAAGAAGGATGGATCTCGCAGACCCGGTTGATGGCGTCCGATAGTACAGTGGATAACGGCATACACTGTGTGTGTGTCGGGTTTTTAAGGTCTCCCCATGTGTTTACACCAGATCCTCCGGATTTCCTCTCACAGGCTCAAAACATGCAGCTTAAGCGAACTGGCGTTTCTAAATTGACCGTATGTATGTGTGCATGCACCTTGCAATGGGCTTTGCCCTGGCCTGGGTTGATTCCTTCATTGTGCTTGTCGCGATATAGTATCTAAATTTTATATATAAATTTTGTATATATATAAAAACAGTCATTGATTGCATTGATTTAACTAATTTAGCATTTTTGTATGGAGTTACAATCATAAAACATGCTAGGTTGAGCACTTACGGCTTCTAAACAAAAGGCAAACTGTGTGGTAAATTGTTTACTGCAAAATATTGCAATGGTCTGATATCTTCATGCCTTTAGCTTCAGTGGGTCTAGTAAGGGCCTTTGCCAGTGAAAGATTACAAGAAAGGGCAATCTGCCGATGACAAAGGAAGAGAAACCTAGTGAGCCAGAGCCCAAAGTGTTCAGTGGGGGCAACTCTACTGTGATTTTAGACTTGTATTTATCCAGATTCAAGCATCACAGGTCTCGTGCATATTCATATTTGATATTCCTCTTGCAGTTTTTCACTTTTGAATTGTGCTTTTTAAATTGACATTGGTGCTGTTTTTTTTTTTTATTTGTCTTATGGCTGTGCCTTAAATGGGCAAATTAGTGTTTGCGAAGTGTGTTTGAAAGGTATCTCGGAGTGTGGCACAGGGAGCAGCCTCAGTCCGGTGCCTGGTTCCGAAGCCCTATTACTTTTCTCCCTGTGTCTGGACCCTTTTCCTCTGCTAGTGTCATCCAAATGCACCACCCTCCTATTAATAACTCTGCCGGGGTATAAATGGTATCCCCAGGGACGTTTTTATGTGTGAGAGCAGAAAGCGAAGAAGGACAGAGGAAATTATAAATCCTTTTTTCTTCCAGGTGGAATGGTTTTACATCAGCTCTGATTAGCTTTAATGGCAACACTGGTTGGGCCTCTTCTTCTGCAGAGGCTTCTGTAGATTTTGCCCCAAGTACACTGGGAGGTTCATGAAGCTTGCATGCTAACATTAACCCGGTGTTCTGTGGAGACTCAAACCCTAATAGTTCTAGTTGCACTGTTATGTTTTATACTGTAAAGCATTGCTTGTGTCCTGTTATTAAGGTTCGTTCTGTGGCATTACTTGTCATTTTATGACTGGTGCTTCACTTCATTGGTTTACTGCAAGTAGAGGTAATACTTTTACAGTGCTTGTTCTGTTTATTTAAATTGGTGTTAACACAAGGTGTGTGTAGCGTTATCCAGCTCCTGGTACCACTTTACAATAAGGCTACCCTTTTATAAAGGGATTATAAAAGGTTTATAAACAGGTTATTAATTAGGTTGTAGCACTAATACATTATTATTAGAGAAATATAAGCAAGTTATATCACTGTTTTCTTTTTATTAATATTACTACCATTTTATAAGTGTTAAAGGGTAGCCTTATTGTAAAGTGGTACCATTAAAGGTTTCTTTCTGATGTGTATCAGATGACTTTAGGGATTTGTGCTCAAAAGCTTTTGTGTTCAGTGTTTCCGATACCATTATGAGCTGCATTACCTACAAAATGTACACAGATGAGTCAAACGTCGCATATAATGACGCATATAATGTTGACTGTCTCATAATATCGGTGCGTGTCAAGGTCTGGGGTACGTTAGACATTAAGATAATATAATACTATATCAGTTATAGCTGACATATGGAATGCAGATGAGATGGACAGGGGTAAAAGATCTGAGTGACTTTGACGAGCCAGATCATTACGGCCAGACGACTGAGTGCAGCGGTATTGCGTGAGACTGCAAGGCGACGCTGTCGACGACGGCCAGCCGCGGCGAGTAGCTAACTGGAGTGGCCTGGGAAGGGAAAAACCGCGAACCGACAGCAGCCCGTCGGGTCGCCAAGCCATGTGAAGGAAAATTAGCCTGCCCAATATGAACCAACAGAAGGCTTTTGTGGAACAGGTAATTCTGGGGATGGTCTGGGGAGTGAGTTCACAACAGGTTGCATGGTGCCCTACTTGCACATCGCCGTGTGGGTATATGTGCAGGTATATGTTGTACTGCCCATGCTGACTCCTTGCACAGTTTTTACTAGGTTGTCAGCATCATTCACTTTACTTGGGGGGGTTGTCATAATGGTTTGGTGTAGTGGTGTTTGTATATATGAATATATTATGGATGAACTTTGTCACATAGTGTAAATATAACAAAAGTCTGTTTTTTTTATTTATATATGTCTGCTTTGGCATTCCTTTTATTGCTCATGCCTTCCAAAGCACTTCAGCAGCATCAGAAATGAAATCTGACAAACAAACCTGTGGGATTTTCTGAGCATAGCCAGTATGTTCTAGTAGGTCTTTTTAGTTTTTTATATATTTTTGTGTTCCGTCAATTTAAAAAGCATAGCGCTATGCCAACTTTATGAGATTTGCTAAGTTTTCGGCAGCACAATACACCTCTCACAATACACCCACAATTTAGTATAACTAAATGTTGCTATACCATACCAAATAGCCGGCCTTCCAAGAGATTTTGCTGGACATAAATATGTTGGTTTGCCTGTTATCTAAAGCCCTGGATATTGGGATGATAATGTTGTCGTGAATATTTGTAGCCACGATAATCTGATATTATGACGGCCTTGACGGTTTTCTGATCCTAACAGCCATCTGTTTGGTTTTGAAAATTGGCCTAACAGCTACACCTCAGTAGATGGACATGTATGGCTATGCAGGCGTTCACTCTTTGCCTCAGATCTTGGTCGGTGAGGCAGCCGTTAGCCTCCGAGTCGGTAGCATGCGTCTGCTTTTCTGGCGTCCCGTTCGGTGTGCTTCCTCGCCGTGCCTTGTGATTGTTTTCTACCTTAGCCGCGACCCTGCACTCCTTTTTAATCAATTCATTCATTTGTGAGTCTGATGATCCCTTAAAAGCCGTTTTGTTATAACCTGTGTTTTACATTATGAGGATGCAAACCGCTTTAGGTGCATTAGCAGGTTATAGCAGGTCATAGCTTAATAAATCTCTGTGGGGGGGGCAGATTTTGTTCCCGTATGAACTGATAACTCTATGAATCAGCTTTATGTGTATTAGTTAGATGTCTGGCAGTGATGTGCTGTCTACAAATATGCACAGGAAAGCTAAAATTAAGGCACTGGGCATAGCCATGAACTAACTTCACAAACGGTCCCTTATTCTTTATATACAGTAAAAAGACTGCTTATTATATTAATGCACTGGATTGATTCAATGTCATTTTTTTAAGTGTAGGTAACACAGTGGTGTTTGTTGGAAATTTATGATGCGTGAGATTATTGTACTGTATTGCATATATTAGGAAATAGCAATGTTGCACTTTAACTTTGCTTTATGTTGCTATTTTACTGTTTTAAAAAAATATATAAATGCAAACGGTAGGTACATGTTGCCATGCTCTTCATCCCCGAGGTAAAGTTTCCCTTGAGCTTTTAATGTTCTTCAGACAGTGTACTGGCTGCTGCCAAGGCTACGGTCTCTCGCCAGCTGGGAAGCTACTACCCTGCTCTGCTTCCTTGCACCCCCCCCAACCCCCCCACCGAGACACACACACACACCTTATCTGCTGTGTGGTGCTCAGAGCTGCCCTTGTCTTATTCAAATCTGCTCCACTAGCATTCTAAGGTTTCCCATTTTCGGACGTTTTGCCTCAGAAGATTTTAGAAATTTATGGATGTGGCGGATATCCATTTCATAGGGTACGGAAGCATGGGCTGTTTCTGTGTGCCTGCCGGTGCCATTGGTATCTATGCCCAAACGCATGCATACTTCACCCAAAAAAAAAAATGGAATAAATGACACATTTGTAAACATAAGCTAGATTGTATAATGTGTGTGTGTGTGTGTGTGTGTGTGTGTGTGTGTGTGTGTGTGTGTGTATATATATATATATATATATATATATATATATATATACACATCTCTGCCAGTTTATCATCTTGCTCTTAATTCTCATATGCTAATGTGTATTGTTCTGATCACATATACTTACTAGCCAGATAAATATCTTTAAGTATTTCCTTTGACTGCCTAAGACTTTTGTACAGTACTGTGTGTATACACACACACACACACACACACACACACTGACTGTAAATGTTTACTTTTTTTTTTTTGGAAAAGTTCACACATTTTATATCTATTAACACATCAAACTAGCTTTCAGCCCCCACACCCCCCAGCGGGATCTCTGCTTGCTGAACCCAGGTCCTGGGTGACTCTCTTCCATCGAGAAGGAGATCTTGGCTCAAACACTGCATGCATGTATACAGCCCTGTCTCCTCCCCCCCCCAGCTCACAAATTCCACTGACACCACATCCTTATTTCAGGACTCTGTGCGTTATGGATTCTGCAGCATAGAGACTTTGCTGGTTTTCCTGCCGCCTGATATTATTTAATGCCGATCTGTGTCTGCGGCCTTTTTTTCTTCCCATTTCATATTGAGGTTTTCCTCTCCTCTTGCAGGCTCACATCAAGTTCCCCATAGACTATCCTTACTCTCCACCGACATTTCGGTTCCTCACCAAGATGTGGCATCCCAATATTTACGAGGTAAAAGGCACCTTCTTGGCTGATGACCTAGCAGTACGCTGGAGAAAACTCTCAGATGTGTTCTCGCAGAGATTGTGAGCCATTCAGCTTATTGCTTCCAGAAAATGTTAATCTTTATCATCGACAGCACTGCAGCTGTTAATTATTTGTGTGTCCATGTTTTTGAGTTGTTTTTTTTGCCCTTGTTGGGTGTGCTGTGCTAAACTCCTTTGACTTTTGAATGTGTGTGTGTTTCTGACCGACACTGTTTTTGACAGAATGGCGACGTGTGCATTTCAATCTTACACCCACCTGTAGACGACCCCCAGAGCGGGGAACTGCCTTCTGAGAGGTGGAACCCGACACAGAACGTCAGGTAGGCCAAGTGGATTGTCTAAACGTTGACCGTAAGCTGGTGGTGATGAGGGATGTTGGTATTGATGGCTGTTCTCGGTCTGCTGCTATGTATGTGTGTGTGTGTGTGTGTGTGTGTTCAGGACCATCCTTCTGAGTGTGATCTCTCTGCTGAATGAGCCCAACACCTTCTCCCCGGCCAACGTAGATGCCTCCGTTATGTTTCGCAAGTGGAGGGACAGCAAAGGCAAAGACAAGGAGTACGCTGAGATCATAAGGTAGATTTTAAGGCGGTTGTGCTCAAGCCAATGGGGGGATTCCATTGCACGACGTGCTGTTTGACCCCGCCCACCCCCACAGGAAGCAGGTGCTGGCCACCAAAGCTGAGGCTGAGAGAGACGGCGTCCACGTTCCCACCACCCTGGCTGAGTACTGTGTACAGACCAAGGTGCCCTCCCACGACAGCAGCTCCGACCTGCTGTACGACGACCTGTACGACGACGACGTGGAGGAGGAAGAGGAGGACGAGGACGTGGAGGCAGGCGGCGTGTGCGGGGATGCAGGGCCTGACTGCTATGATGATGAAGAAGACTCTGGCAACGAGGAGTCGTGACCCACCTCCTCAGTCACCAGCCTCCGCACATCAGCGCTGTTGTTTTTTTTTTCTTTTTTCCCCCCCACTTCTTTTTTTTTTCTGTCAACTGGTCACACTCGCTCATGGCAGACGCACGGACCCTTCGACGACGTCGGATCCTCCTCTTAAGTTGCTCTTAGTGGTTGCTCACTTGCAGATTCACCAGCATAGCCCAGATCCGTCCCCCCCCTGCCCCCATCTGTAGCCACACGGTCCCTCTGCCCGCCTACATGCCTCAGGGTCTCTGCACTAGTGAGAGCGCCACTCCCCCCCCCCCCCCGTGTTCCTGCTCCGGCGTCTCCTGGTCTCGGACGCGCCGCTTTTGCCGAGGGATGAGAACCCACACCAGACCGAGGGAGCGTGGTGTTGTGATGTCTGACAGTTAGTACTCCCAGTTCAGCACCAGTAACGGATTAGCCTGAACTCTGTTTCATCCCCCTGCCTGAATTCTCATCTGTTTCTTCCTGAGCTGGCAGAATGTTTAGTTTACCTCCCACAATCAGTTTAAGGTAGTTTTTTCTCTAGGGGACAGAGAACAGTACTCTATTTTTTAATAAATACAGGACAGAGATATAAAATTATTATTGAAAGACATGGGAGTGTTTGTGAATGAAAGTGTAACTGTCTTAGTTAATTAGACTCTGGGCTGCTGTTCACTTAACCAAAAGCCCCACTCTAAAGTGTAGTTTGTGTGTAGTGGATAGGTTTATAAGGGTCTGGTCTCCAGGCTGCTCAGTGG
>JABFDZ020000118.1:26678269-26688568 GCA_019775955.2 Pollimyrus isidori | reverse complement strand
TGGCACAAATCAGGAGACCCAACCTGTCCAATCCCAGGGACCACGCTAGCTCTGAACCTGGGCGCGTGCTTGATCCACACTATACTGTGCCTGTGTGTGAGAGAGACTGAAAAGCCAGCTAGATGCTGGATGATTTTTAGCCCCATTCCCACAGCCTTCACGCAAACACGCATGCTCGCGTGCATGCACACACGGAAGAGGCTCCTGCCACCGCCCACGTGTGGCCTTCATTCTCGGGGGGGGGGAATTCTCTGCTCCCTGCACCACCTATGTGAAAAATGCCAA
Organism: Pollimyrus isidori; assembly: GCA_019775955.2. Lineage (NCBI taxonomy): Eukaryota > Metazoa > Chordata > Actinopteri > Osteoglossiformes > Mormyridae > Pollimyrus > Pollimyrus isidori. Next base: position 26,688,283 of record JABFDZ020000118.1, on the reverse strand, counting down.
GGAAGAATCACTGCATGTTTGAAACTTGTATTTCTTTTTGTGTTTCTGCTCCAATCATAACTTGTAAATTGCATAGAGATTTTTGGAGTCACTTTTACTGTAGACCTCAACCTGGCTGAGGCTCAGCCGCCGTGATTGGTCCACGGACTGTGGCATTTCATGGTCTAAAAAGGAGACAGAACAGAATCAAATCAAGAGAAGCTTCTTCTTCTGTGTTTGCATCGATGTTATGATGAAGCCTAAGGACGAGACATAAACCCACAGGACAGAAGGTGCTTGTGGGATCCTATGCATCCTGAGCAGGAGTGGGGGAGACCTTTGCCCACTCTGTCTGCAAGCTCAACAAGGTGCACTTTGACGATGCAGTCAGCTGTTTCTGCTTTGCTCCCTCCTCCACCCCCACCAGTGCACAGAGGTGGACATGCAGCTGGCGTCCGTCCAGCCTGCCTGCTCAGCACTCGGAGAGAGGCCTGGGGGCTGCACCTCTCTGGGCAGTCGTCCACCTCACTGGGATGAAACACACTGTCGATACACTGATAGCAGGAAGCAGAAGTCGTTTTTATCACTGTCCACTGGCATCCATTTGAAAGCGTGTTTTTCTTTCTGCAAAATCTGAGCACGTTCACGGATGAAGGAGACCTTGTGAAAGCAGAGCCGGCAAGATGTATGGTGAAAAGTTCTGGTGTTTTTTTTATTTTATTATTATTATTATTTCTACATTTTTTCCTGGTTTAATTTGATTTTGTGTTCTTGTAGTGTTGTGCAATTAAGAAATTAGTGTGACTGATTCACTTAAAAATGCAATCATTTAGATTTTTCAAAGTGTTTTTCTTTCCAGTTTCTAGAAATGCGTAGTGAAAATAAGTTGGAGGGCAACCAAAAATGAATCCAAACAATTAAAGTTTTGTGATTTGATCACTGAATGGACTTGTATAATGTCTTGTGGTGATTGGCAAAGAAGTATTCTGGAAATCTTGACATTAAAAGCAAAGATTTACACGCTAACAGCAGTTCATAAATTATTGCCAGTTTTCATTTGATCGAGCTGAAAGTAGTTTGGCAGTTTTATGGGGTCTGTGTTTCGGTTCAGTCCCGTAGCTTCACTCAACCAGAATGAATGGCATGTTTAAACCTTTTAACAGTGTGAGCCATTGATCACTGTTTCGTCTTTGATTGACAGACCAAAATTGACAGTACTCCAGTTTCAAGTGGTTTCACTCAGTGTTGTGATTAACTTTTTTATGGAAGGATTTTGTAAATGTGAATGCTGTTGTTCACCATACCAAATGACTTGCTGAGCCATGATATGGGAACCAGTCTGTCCCCACACAGATGTACATGGCTATTGTACCTTTTTAAAAAGTTAAAATCTTGCAGGCATAAGGACAGATTAATAATATTGTGATTTTTTTTTATGGCCTAGTGATTTAGTAAAATTGGTGGTGACATTCATTTCATGCAAAGCAGTATTTAAAAAGCAGTACTTAATTAAAAAAAAAGTTCTGTATTTCACCATGTTGAATAGCTTTTATGGCAGTATTATACTGTAGATTAATAATGCAAAATAATATAAATCTGTAACACAGGCTGTACTGAAAGACGGAATTATACTCCGGCATGATTGTTGATTCCATTCGCGTGAACACAATCTGCTCAATGAAACATGCAGATTATGGTTAATTCGCTGCTCGGCTCACAAAGGACATTTAAACATGATAGCTGCCTTATCAGAATACAGTATCAGTTTTGTTCAGGACTATTTAGAGTCCTTGTGAACAACAATGAGATTATGAATCGACTGATTGGCCTGGTGCACAGTATTATAGTACAAATGTTTTGCGGGCCCTCCCTTCTGTGAGTGCTCTTACTACCCCTCCCGCAGGTATAAGTATTGTCGGCATCTGGCAAGATATGTTAAACAATGTTTCCAGCTTTTGTAAATTGAGACTATTGAGCTGGTTTAATGAACATTATTTATTCAAACAAATTAGTGTATTTCCTTATTAAAAACATAAAAAATAGCATATTGCTTAAGTTGCAAGGTTAATTAACGACGTAGGCAGTAGTGAGAGCGTCTGCCCGTCACATTTTACTCCGTTGCAAGATGCCTCACTCCAGTGCTGTCAATTTCTGTATGATCTGGGGGAAAACTGGTCTGGCTACAGTTTTTCTTGTCTTTGAATTATTTTCCTTTAGTCTTTATAATGGTATGCAAGTGTGTGTGTATCTCCTTAGTTTTAACAGGATGTTCTAAAATAAGATGAAACACTGAAAGGAACAGACAGAATTTTGTGTGCTTGTCTAATACACACATTTAGGGGGAAAAATGTTTCACATCACCTACTTTTTTTTCCATTGGTTTTAATTGAAGTTATTTTGTTTGTCACATTGTCTCTCTCTGGGTTGATAGTTTCATCTAAAATTCCTGTAAGATTTAAGTAGCAGTCCTCCATGTAGGTTTTTTTTTCTGTCTTATTCATGAATAACAATGTGAAATAAAGTATGCTGTACTATTGTTAACTGTTTATTTACATCCTCTCAAAGACGACAGGGAAATCCTTTGCACTAAATGCACTGACAGGCATGGAGAACAGTACACATTGTCAGTGTTGGGCATTTCAGGTTCACAAGCTACAAATCCAGACCAGGATTTTGTTTTTGCCAACCAGTTCAGCATAAGGAGTCATGGTCACGGAGTATTCAGCTGCTGGGTAGAAACAAAATCATGGACTGGATTTGTAGCTTCTGGACCTGAAATGCCCAACACTGCACATTGTAGAATCACTGATTAGTACGACTAATTCTTTCCTTCTGCCGTCAGGAAGCGCTGTGCATCGCGCAGAGCCTCCTGCATCTCTTCGTAATTTGCCAGTTCACAAGCTTCTTCCAGTCCTGCCCAGCGATAGTCCTGATGCTCCTTAGACAGGGTCACTTGTGTCTCTGGGTCCTTCAGCTCAGCCAGCCAGTACAGGACCTCCTTGTCCCTCCCTTTAACTTTGTAGTGCAGCTCCTTCAGGAAGCTGCTAATAATGTTCAGCTGCCCCGCCCTCAACCCCGCCTCTTCCTCAGTCTCTCGCAGGGCAGTTGTCAAGTCGTCTTCTCCTGGGTCAACATGCCCTGGGGTGAGAAGAACAAGGATAGATACTGTCTTGCCTGAGGTAATGTGTCATCCCGCTAACCTGCTGAGGAATACCAAGAAATTCACATTCTGGCTTGCAGATAATATGGAAATTTTGAGTGCCTATCACCAGTAATTTAACACCATCTGTGAATTGAATGAAGTGGAATCCAGTATCACCAACTTTCAGAATTGGATAATTCAGGTCCCGAGAATAGAACTCCAGACCGGGATTTTGTTCCAACCAACCAGCTGTGTGCTCTGTGGCTCTGACTCTTTATGCTCAACTGGTTGGTTGAAACAAAATCTTGGTCTGGACTTTTACTCTCTGGACCTGAATTACCCAGCTCTTCCAGCTTTCTATCACAAATGAGCACTGAACAGAGCTCTGAAGCAGATATTAATATAAGTGGGCTAGTTGGTTACAGTCATGCGTTGCTTGATAGGATACAATCTAAGAAATGCATCGTCAGGCAATTTCATGCAAACATCACAGAGTGTACTTACACAAACCTAGATGGTATAGTTTACTATATTGCATAGCCTAAACGATAATAAAAAATACAGTGTTGGAAATATATAAACTGATAATTTTGATAGTGATAAAGTACTATGTACTGTGCATAATTTTGTGCTATAAATGTATGTGCTATCATATATGACTGCAATGGTGCAGCAGGGCTATTTAACCCAGCATCCCCACAAACGCATGACTAGCACATTGCACTATGACATCACAAAGCTTCATCTCAGTCTCATGGAACTGCAGTCATATATGTGGTCCATCACTGAGTGGTACATGACTGTATTAAGTTATGAATATAGATACTCAATCTTATATCTGGTACGACAGTGAAGGACAGCATAAACGTACATATTAATACCGTGTGTACCTTTTGGTGGGGTCCAGTGGTGGCGTCCATATGAGGTTTGTAGGAGAAGGTACTGGATGTCATCAGGAGGATGAAACTGACTCAGCCGCCGGAATATGATAAATCCACAAGCCCGCAGAGCCATGGGACGTTCTGAGGTCAAAGCAGATGTTCTCTGCGAAGAGATGGAGGAGTACAAAGGCAGCCAAAAATATTCAATTTAACATGTAGCAAGTGACATCGGGTGCATCAATGAGCAGGTAATTTCTCCAGTTGGATCCAATTGTGTTTCCCTGCCATATAAGACTTTATACTGAATCTGCATAGAACTGAGTCCAGTAGACACTAAGGGAGGTTGTACCTAAACATGTTTTTGGACTGTAGGATGTAACCCAGGTAAGCAGAGAGAGCAGAAACAAACTTAACACACAGAGTTAAGATCCAAATGAAACCCACAATCTTTGATATGTGAACGACTCCTCATTATGAAGACTGCCGACGTGTTGCCTAAGTTTAAAGTTTTACTCTGTATTGTAATTGTTGTGCACAAAGAACAAAAAAATATTTATGCATCAATACAGCAATGCGAAAAATTCATATAATTTTGGGAACCCATTTTTTTCGCAGCGAAGTGGACTTTCCAACTACACTGGAAAAATAACGGTTCACAATCAGTCCCTGGGCTAAGATAGTAAGAATGTCCGACGTACGGACAACTCATACTTACGAACGGACCGTAATAATACCCATTGTATAAAAAAAGCTAGTGATAACGAGTGCACGCACACTTTCGTTTCATCGGTTCGTGAACTTGAGGTACGGTACAGTACCGTAAATATATACTAAAACTGAGGCCAAAAATCATATGAACCTATTCCGACTTACCTACAAGTTACCTAAAGACAGACTTTATGGAAGGGATTTCGTTCGTAACCAGGGCCTGCTTGCACTCCGATTGGCCGTTTCTTCACGTTGGTAGAAAGTAATTACTTCCGGTGTTACATATTCAAGCCCCCCATGTTTCACCGCCGACAATCTTTAAGTGTAACACTACACCTGGTTACGTCACGTGTTTTGAGTGGTTACAGCTCCGATTTTCTACCAAAGACCTTGAATTTAGTGCAGAATTCCTAGTTAAAAGCGTGAACCAGATTACTTTCCGTTCCAGAAACAGAGATTAGGCATAGCGTCATGTAATATCCATGGCTACAATAGTTCGAAACCACAGCTTCTGGCAGCTGTTTAGCTGAATGAAACTAGGATTTGAAGGCGGTGCTGCGATTGTGTTAGCACCGATCGGCGCTTTGATTCCCCATTTCTTAAAAAGACGGATGACATAGAGGCGGAAATTCTCCGGTTAGACCTTATGTCATTTTTTGGCCATTATCTTTATGAACGGTACCGTTTCTAAAAAATGAAATACGTCTTAAAAACACTACCGTTTCTCATCCCAGTCCATGACTTATTCAATAGTCTGATATTCCCCTGGGACCAGTAACATTTAATTTAACTTAATTTAATTTGATTTGTTTAAAGTTTCTTATTTACTTGAATGCTCGTTTTCAGGCTCTTATTTTAAAACATCACACACCGTAGATTTGCACTCACATCTTCACACGCTTCACGTATTACCCACCGTTTTTGCCTGTTGTATAACATAGATAGAAGATGCCGAACACTTTGGCAAAGCAACAGCATGTCGGGCTATCCACAGTATATGCGTTGCTCTCAAAAGGCTACTACATGTTATTCTCGTTTTCCCGAACATAAACCCCGTAGAATAATTAAAGCATAGTTCCACCAAATTGCAGATTTGTCATCTAATACATAAATAATTATTGCTGATGGCACTGAGGGATTTCTCACAATGAATAAATATAATTATCTAAATATTGCAGGATTCAGTAATATCTTGCATGCCTATAGATGGAAGTAACGATCACCAGCACTGCAATAAAATAGTAAATGAAGGAGATTACATTAACACGTAATCTTTACACAACATGTGCAGGTAGTGTCAGTACATTTTATTTCCAATTCAAAGATTTATTTACCAGTCTGTTGTAACTTATTAGGGCCTGTATGTTCACTGTCAAGATGCGACAGATGATATTTAATGCTGCAGAGAAATTACCTTACTCTGTGACTTGTGCAATTATATGGAATGTACATATTACATGACAAATTTGCACAGGGCATATTACGTTTCTGTATATGGCATAAATTGAGAGTCCGTCCTGCTGAACCACACGTTTAGCCAGAGGAAAAACAAACCTTCCATCTCCCAGACCTCAGAAATGGCAGAGTTCTCAGGGATATCAATGCAATTAACCGTTTTTCTTGGCAATCACTCAGAACCACCACAATAAATGGAATCCACTACAGTTTCATTCATGTGGTACATTACTGTGTGCACATTAGAATGATATACACAATTTTTTTGTTCGTTTTACAGCAATTAAGAATCATCCAATTATTGACGATCACAAAATTCACTTTAAACTGGTATTACAACAGGTCAATTTCTAAACTTTTTTTTTCTTTTTTAAAAGATTAATATGCTGGTCCATATGTAGTTCCTTAAAAGACAACTATAGAAAGTGAACATTTTGAGTCCTGAATCTCTAAATGTCATACTTTTACTTATACACACAGGACATTTGGAATACGTTTATACTGGGATGAGTCGTGTCGTTGAAGTGAATGGACCCTCAACAGATGTCAGCCAAACGGTGCAAATGCAAATTGCCTCCGCGCTATTCGCATCCATCCTGTTGGAACTGGTTTGTTGCATTTATTGGCTCAAGTCATGAATAGTTTGCCATCAGTCCCCCGCCCCCCCATAAACATTCATCCACTATAGCCATTTATCTCTAACTATACTCCCCTATAGTGAACCATTCATGTTAAATATCCCATCCGTTATATTAGATTCTGTTTTTGACCACAGCGGTCTGGTGAGTTTTGAATAAAATTCGCTTCGGCTAGTTGTGCATTTAAATCAGCTAGTTAGTTTTTAGTTTTGCACCGTCTGTCTCTCTACATTGCTACAGTGTTACTTTTTCCTTACAATAAATTTATACTCTATACGCAGAAGTTAGGACTTTTAAGATAATCACCACTGACTTATACATGTATTTAATCACTGGTCTATACCCAGTGAGCAATGGCATTATTGGTCTAGTAGACCAATACCACAACAGATCCTCGTGCTATCTGCTTTCCAAGTATTAACTGTCACTTGAGAAATGTGCCGAAGCAATCGAGAAAAATGTAACGTGACTTATAACTAAATAATTGCGAGGTCAAAAAGAAAATTTGACCCCTCATGGTACATCCGGTGATGCGTCATGTTCAGTTCAGAAGAAAAGATTGATAAGAAAGATAAAAATAACCGTCCAGTTCAGTATAAAGTAGATAAGCGCTGGTCGGTGCCCTGTTATCTACACGTGTTAGACGCACAGCAAGACCATCACATCAACCTCTATTTGAACTAACAGAGAAGAAGGGACAGACATCTTAAAGGTAAGACTTAAAACAAAGGTCCTGACTGATGTAGTTGCGACAGAGGAATCTATATTTTATAACGACATCTATTTTTAGATGTTTATTTTCTTAACGATGACTTAATATTTTGACATTGATGTGTTGAAATATGGCAGAATATGCCGTAATAAGAGTATCTGGTGTTAAGCATAAAGATGTAAAATTAAGAGAACACTGTAAATGTCCTATGACACTGTAAATAACATTTAGATCTATGTAAAGTAATTAAGCTGAGCTCAAAATGGGTCTGAATTATAACCTTAAAACGCCAAAAAAAAAAGAAAAAATAATCCGCATAACAGCTCAGGCGAATAAGGCCCAGTAAAAAAAAAAAAAAAAGTTTATCACTCCCCCCCCAGCGTGTATTAAAAGTGTATTTTCCTGTGTAAATTCCACTGCCGGCGTTCACAAATTTTGAATAAAACATTTTTAAAAAATATTTTCTTTTCATATTAATTTTGCAGATCAGCCCATATGTCATAGGCTACATCTGTTGCTGTTCCGTTTGTTTACTGTTGATGTTGAAAACTTCCGTTATCTTTTTTCTAAGAAATAAAAATAAAAAAAAATAAAAAATCGCCCTCCCTCATCACGTGTTTCTGATTGAAAAGATGATAAACTAATAATTATTTTTACTGGGCCTAATGAAGACCGTTTAAGGAATCAAAAAAATCCCCATAAAACCAAATGGTTTCTCCTTTTCATACAGCATCGTTTAAGTTGAAATGTGACATTTCTATAAACAGTTACATAAGATGTTTTGTATTGGTAAAAAAAAAATTGTTTGTAATTTCATAATATTTTACACCCCAAAAGTCTTTGGAGTTTGAACTGGGGTAGGTTAGGAATTGTAACTGTACTGGACTTGAAAGCTTAAAAGTTACTATGGATAACAATTAATATGATTTGCGACAAATAAATGGGTTTACTTGGAATCCCTGCAAGTATTGACTGCTACAATATTCCTTACTGTATATTAAAATACTTGTTTTCTGAACATTTGAATTTCAGTGCAGTGTGAGTACAATAAAATGCAAATGTAAACGTGTCATTGCATTTATTAAAGAAGGACTGTAGGTTAAGAGGCTCACCGTTGGAATCAGTTATGTCTGCCACAGCGGAGCGGGAAGAGCTAGCAGAATCGCACTTTATTGGGAAGAAGGAAGAGATAATTAAGACAAAACGGATAACAAAATTTGTTCATGGGAGGGAGATTCTTGTTATCCACCACAAAGGAACATTCTACGCCATGGACCTGCATTGTTACCGTGAGTATAACATCACATTTCTCAAAAGCAAATCTTCAAATCGTGAATCTTTAAACAATGTTTATAAGCAATTTAAATTCATTATCATTATCTGCGAACAAGCAGTGTATTTTTTTTCCAGTGACACTAATTCTCTAAGTGCAAACTGAATTTTTTTCTTTCGCTCTGTTTGTCACTGCATCAAACAAAACATCGATCACCTAATAACTTTAACTGCGCTTTTCACAAGAGAAGATCCGAGGACAGCAGACTGATGCCACAATGGGGTCCCAGTTGTTCCCTGAGCAGCTGTGCTATGAACCCTAAGCTCAGTCTCACCTATCTGTGTATCTTTTGGAGAGCACAATGGGGATTTGTGAAAATACAATTTTCCCAGTAGGATGAGTAAAGTATTCATTTTCTAAAATCTTGCTGAATGAATAGGTTTAATTATAAGTATACCTTGATTACGTTTCTGTAGATCGAAAATTGTATTGTATTGCTGCAATAGATTCAATCTGTGTTTTATTGATTTGCTTTTCTTTAATTCACATTAACATGTATTTACCAGAGGTGGAAAGTTCAGGTCCAGGAAATGTAAATCCAGACCAAAGTTTTGTTCCAACCAACTAGTTGTTTACTGTGTGGGTGTGACTCTTTATGCTCAATTGGATTATTAAAACAAAACCTTGGTCTGGATTTGTACTAAACCCGAACTCTGGTACTTATGTGTTATGACCTTCAGGTGTCTTTCTGTGTCTTTCACACATTTGAAAACTAGGGTTTTCTAAGTGGATAGGAAGGCTGTTATATTATAATTGATGTTTTATACAGATGGTGAAATGCACCATATTGCCAAAAGTATTGGGACACCTGCTTTTGCACACACATGCACTTTAATGACATCTCATTCTTAATACATAAACCTTAATATCGAGTTGGCCCAACCTTTTCAGCTATAACAGCTTCAACTCTTCTGGGAAGGCTGTCCACAAGGTTTTAGAGCATGTTTATGGGAATTTTTGGACGTTCTTCCAGGAGAGTAATTGTGAGGCATTGATGTTGGATGAGAAGGCCTGGCTTGTAGTCTCTGCCTTAACTCATCCCAAAGATGTTCCAGAGGGTTGAAGTGAGGGCTCTGGAAGGCCAGTCAAGTTCCTCCACACCAGACTCACTCATCCATGTCCTTATGGACCTTGCTTTGTGCACTGGTGAGCAGTCATGTTGGAAC
>JABFDZ020000118.1:26650816-26663911 GCA_019775955.2 Pollimyrus isidori | reverse complement strand
CTGCATGAGGCAGCAATGCTGTCCACGATACTGCATGAGGCAGCAATGCTGTCCACTACGCTGCATGAGGCAGCAATGCTGTCCACTACGCTGCATGAGGCAGCAATGCTGTCCACTACGCTGGATGAGGCAGCAATGCTGACCACTATGCTGCATGAGGCAGCAATGCTGTCCACTACATTGCATGAGGCAGCAATGATGACCACTACACTTACAATCCACCCTACTTACAATATTACACCCATAGAGCATTGTATAGTTTTAAGGAATCCCCTCCACGGTTACGATATATAAAATTATGGAATTAACTAGGCTGTATGATGTGTGTCTTTGTCAAAATGTGTCTCAGTTGTAGCCCTGCCTTTGCTGCAGGGGCTTCGGAGTGGAAACAGCTGCAGGATGCGGCGACGGAGAAGCTGAAGAACTCCGTGGCGGTGGCAGAGCTCATGGAGAGAGTCAGATCCTTTCTCGAAATGGAAAAGGTATTTACTCTGTGACACAGCATTTCTAAATCTGTCTTGGCATGCTCTGTAAAACAGCACCACCTAGTGGATCAAATGGGAGCTAAGATGAAATTTTCTTGTCTTTTATGGCAGTATTTATGACAGTATTGTTACAAAAAAATTTAATGTAAGGAAAGTATTGTCCATAAATGTACAAATTAGAAATGTTTTTATGGAAAGTGACGAGAGAGCAGGGTCGGCCAATCTGTGAAGCAATTGGTCTTAAACACTATTGATTTGCAGCATAAGGCAAGGTGGACTCTTGTAAAGAAGATAATATATGACCTATATATGACCTTAAGACAGGCCTGCCACAGTCAGCAGTAAACTATTACTCAAACAGGGGTGACAACCTGACTGCTAAGCTTACTCTGTGAATCTCTTATTTCAGTTGTAGTTGTAGGTGGTCTGGCCACCTGTCCCATGGAGTACAGGGCAGACCCTTTCCAGGGTACTAGTCCATCTCGGGGTACATATACACAATCCTATGCTAAGGATTCGGATTTGAGAGACTCTAGTTTAGACTAAGAACACGTCTTTGGACTGTGGGAGAGAACCTCACATTTACATACATTTGCACTAATAACAGAAAGACAGAGAAAAGGGCCATACAATTTGACATTTACAAATTCAACGTTTCAGGCAATAATTTTCTTCAGCATTAAATATCAAGGTACCATTAAATTTCACATATACCACAGAATGTATTGTGCTTTATGTATGTACAACAAAATGCATAATGAAAACACTATACTTCTGCCACTTCAGGCACCTTTTTGTTAAGGCGATAACTCAAAAAGTATTTGACAGAGGAATTATATGCTTGATGAACTGGAACTGATTAAATTTTGAGACTGATTGTCCCTGAATTGAAGCAGTACAGATTCGTATTACACTGAAGATACCTTCTCGCTCTTATTTTTAATGGATGTAGCCTTGATCAGGAGGGGTCCCCAGGTGGTGCCCAACTTTCTCAGAGTGTTTCGACCTTTAAACACATTCTCCAGTTGTTACGTCAGCAGTGGTGGCTTCCAACTAATATCCTCCCTCATATGTCAGAGTCAACAGGAGGCCCCCTCTTCCACTTCGCTCAGCCTTTGGAGAGCTGTTGTCCTCTCGTGGCCTTTTACTCCAGCTTTAGCCAACGGATTCCACACAAACTGAGCTGGAACTCCTTGGCATCCCACTACTGTAAACGGCCATGTTGTCCCATCTTCATCCGAACAACCCTGGACAATCTGTTGGCACCTTGCTTTCTTTCATCTTTCCACGCCTTCACAGCACTGCTCTCACAGGACCGTAATTCCACCCGGATGATTTTCTTTCCCTCAGGAGGCCACAGGGTGATGTTTGATCACACCGGAACCCATTTTTAGTACGTACTACTATGGACTAGATACTTTTCATGAACATAAACTATTACAGAGGTGCTTACAGCAAACGCTTGCAGACAGGGCCCTTCCTCATTCCGCACCTACAATATCTGCAAGTTGACTGGATGTTGGTGGGTGTTATAAGGAGCTTTCACACCGCAGGAACTTTTTCAGGAACCAAAACCTTTTTCCAGTACCAGGAACCTTTTGTCGTTTCATACCGCAGGAACTTGGTCCGATTGTAGTTCCTTGAAAGCAGTTATGGAAACCTTTTTTGCTTCCTACTCCAGACTATGCACTTTTCGGTCAAATGCTAGGGAGTTGCTTACAGAGAAAACCTTGCTGATTGGTTTACTGCAAGCACTGGCGTTAACTGGAACTTGCCAGCAGTGCATAGTAAAGAGAAAGTAGTAGCAGAGCAGAAACGAGCAGATGGAATTATTTTTGCATCAGTTACATTTAATGCATACAGGTACATCTCAAAAAACTAGAATATTGTGAAAAACTTAACATTCCTGTCAGAAAGTGAAATTCATATATTATATAGATTCATTACACATAGAGTGAAATGTGCCAAGCTGGTATTTCTTGGAATTTCGATGATTTTGGCTTACAGATAATAAGACCCAAAATTCACTGTCTCAGAAAATTAGAAAATCACACAAGATCAATCAAAAAAGGATTTTTTTAAACAGAAATGTCAGGCTTCTGAAAAGCACATTCATTCTTATGCACTCAATACTTGGTCTGGGCCTCCTTTTGCATGAATTACTGCCTTAATGCGGCGTGGCATGGAGCTGCTCAGCCTGTGGCACTGCTGAGGCATAATGGAAGCCCAGGTTGCTTTGATAGCAGCCCTCAGGTCATCTGCATTGTTGGGTCTGGTGTCTCTCATCATCTTCTTGACAATAGCTTATATATTCTCTATGGAGTTCCAGTCAGGTGAGTTTTCTGGCCAATCAATCTCCCACAAATTCTTGAATGGATTTTGCTTGACGGTCCTCTGTAGGCTGCATTTCTCCCTCTCGCCAGTGGAGCTTTTCCTACCACTCAACATTCTATGAATATGCTTGGATACAGCACTCTGTGAACAAGCCGCTTCTTTAGCAATGACCTTTTGTGGCTTGCCCTCCTTGTGGAGGGTGTCAATGACTGTCTTCTGGACATCTTTCAAGGCAGCAGTCTCCCCCATCATTGTGTAGCCCACAATGACCCAGACTGAGACCGTTTAAAGGCTCAGGGAACATTTGCAGGTGTGTTGTGTTAATTAGCTGATTAGGGTGTGACACCATGACTTTCCAATATTGAATTCTTTCACAATATTCTAATTTTCTGAGACAGTGAATTTAGAGCTTTATCACCTCTAAGTCATAATCATTGAAATTCCAAGAAATCAAGGCTTTATATATTTCACTCTATGTGTAATGAATCTATATAATATATGAATTACAAAGGAATGTCAAGAATATTTATATTCTAATTTCTTTTAGATGTACCTGTGCATTAATACATTTTTTGGCTTGCGTCTGAATATTCCTGCATGAGAAAATTATGTCAAAAATCAATGTACTTTTGTCTTATATTTCCAGTTAAATTGCATGATATTGCTCTTTATTCTATGAAACGCAAATGATCGGTCTTTTGGCCAGACTTAATGAGTCATAAACGTGTTGTGGGTCATATAAATAGATATAAATAAAATAAAGTGTAAATAAATAAATATAAATAAAGGCTATTACCTGTTTTGATCACGAACCCCCAATAGCTAACAAATATCTAACAAAACAATTTCTTCATCCTCCATTGTTTAGGGTTTTTCAGTGCAGTTTTGTTTTAAATTACGTGTGAAGTTTGACCTGCAAGATCTTTACGTCTCCCATCTTTATTTACCATAAAGGTCCCAGTTCCAATTGTGCGGCGTGGAAGAGACAAACAGAAATGTCCAGGAGCCACAAAGGTTTGTGGATCAGTCAGCCCAGGGACTTATAAACAGGGACCATGTTCTGGAACTTCAGTGTGAAAGCACAGTACACTACCCTGAGCAGGAAGGAAATCTGAAAAATTCAGGCTTTTACGATTTGCTTTTTAGGTAGCTTCCATCTTGTCCAGCCGCCTTGCGTTCCGTGCTTGATGGATTTAGCTTTTTCTTCCTTTTTTTCCTCAAAGTTTAGGAATTCATCTTGGACGACGGTTCCCTTTTTCCTAAAAGTGGACTTTGACCACCACTGGAATCGTGATGAGTCTAGGCTTTGTCTTCCGACGCAAAGCTTTCCTGTGATGTCACTGGTCTTGACATTCTGTGATGTCACTGGTCTTGACATTCTGTCTGGTTGATTCTGAGTGGCTGCTCACTTCTGGTCGGATCTTGTCCTTAAGGCGGCCGCACACTTCAAACGATCTTTGGACACAACAAAACCAAACCCGGCGGGCAAGACCCATCTGTTACGTACTTGAAAGGATATCGCCACCTTGTTCTTGCTATGCCACTCTAGAACACCAGAGGGCGTAAAACGCAGGCCCACGTACAGAGAGCAAATAGTCGTGTTGTGGTGAGTGTGTGACTAATTATAATAAAGTAATTTAAATATATTTTTGCCACCAACTATTGGTTTAATACTAGCAGTGGCTAAGTCACACACTAACGAAACACATGCATTCCAGGGCAAACACAACATAAATACAGATATTAATTTGTACTATTTACAGACATGCGTGGTGGCGTGCAAAGCATGCTGGGTAACAGGATAATTATAGTCCGTCCTGCTGGCCCAGCGCACAGCGTCACATGATGTAAGCCAATTGTGAACAGTGGGTGGTATCAGAGGAAATGGAATGATATGTTCACCTTGGGGACCCTACACAGGTGGTGAGTTTAAATGGTGATCAGCACTCCATCGACTCCATTTGAAGTATTCGGTCACCCTAATGGGAGCTTGTGAGTATGTTCTAGGCTGCAGTAATACTGATCTCAGAAGACAATCACAGGGGCGGTTACTTAGTTATACTCACAGAGCCAAGGAGGGGACATAAGAGAGGTTTTTAAAATTTAGTTTAACGTGCCCAAGAAATGCTAAATAAAGCTCACAAGATTAAAAGTAACTGGAAATCAAAAGCTGGAATCCTGGCACTGGTCACGATAACTACACATATGTCTGTAGTGCACATACCCTGTATGCGAGCTATACAGAAATCATGTGAATTAAAAAAGGTAAATTTATATATATATATATATATATATATATATATATATATGTTTTAAAAATCTGATACGTTAATATGTAAATGGTATTTAAATGACCACAAGTGTAGTTTTTGTACAGGAAAGTTCAGGAGAATAAATTTGGAAAGGGAGACATGTTTGTATTATTATAAAAATATGGGCTCAGAGATGTATGCATATATTAGTTATCACCATGTGCAGTATTAATAATTAAATGACAATAATACCTAATTTCCACACTGGAATTAGTTGTAACTAGCAAGTCTACCAGTATAAGATGAAGTTATAATGGAAAACATGTATTCATCAATCGTCTGTACCCAATTGACATATATGTGTTATCTCACAGATTTGAGCAAATAAATTTACGACCGTGAAACACACAGTATTCACGCACTTCACTCCAGCTTTTGGATTTGTGGGCATATTTCCTATAGGCAAGAAAATAAATCACTGAAACGTTAAATTAAAAAAAAACAACGAGTTTGAAATAGCAAATTGAGAGCACAAAACAATATGTTTGTACACCAGTATTTCATATATTCATTAGTGTGCCTGTAACCGTACTTGCTGTTATGTCAGAAAATATCGGTCATAGTGCAAATGAGAAATAATTAATATATAACTCTATAAAGAATATAATGACAATGACATTTTAAGACATCAACATAAAGAACATAAACCAAGTTGGTGGGGAAAGATTGTGCAAAATGTCACGTAAGTGTGATGTGCAGTAATTGAATAGGGGTAGTTAGAGAGCTATGTGTCGCAAGTAGACCTCGGAGCATTCTTGTAAAAACACATTTACTGGCTTTCACATTTCTACTTGAAGCATCAAGTAGTTTCAGAAATTGTAAAGGTTGGGGTATGGAGGGAGTTAGAATTAGATAGGCTGTTAGGGAATAGAGCTGTCTGAGGAACACGTTGGTGTTGTTCGGGTAGAGTCCTCTCTAGTTTATTTACTGTATAATTTGTGTAAAATGTCCACCCATGCCAGACATGGTTACTGGAGGACCTGGTACCCAGCAAGCATAGGGCACAAGGCAGGGATTGCCTGGTAAAGGATGCTAATGATCTTATATATATATATAAATACAGCCAATCCGTGGTTACGAATGAGATTTGTTCCTCAAGTCTTTCTTTAAGCTAAATTTCTAGGTAAGTCGGAACAGATACATGCAGTCTGTAACTCGGGAAGGCCTGGTTAGCCAAACCCATCTTCAGGTTGCACCCCAGCCTTGTGGTCTGTGCCGCCTGGGATTGGCTGCAGGCTCTCCCACAAGCCGGACTGGGATCAGACCGATGGGGGATGGATTCATATGATAATAGAAGTATTCATTTGAATGAATGGATGAAATACATATACATTGAGGTAACATTAAAATAACATTTCTTACGAAGAGTTAAAATGTATTTACTGCAGTACATGTCATGCAATATTTTTGGACACAAACAACAGTTGGTATAGAGCTCAGAGGAGATCATCAAACTGAAGAGTAAGTTTACTGTAGTTTTCTTTCCCTTCATTACAAGGTAGAAGTTTTATATATTGAAATTAGAAGAGAGAAAATGTTTTGGGAGAGATCCATCTTTGTTTGGTCACCCCCAAACAGGAGGGGAATCTCCTTAGGAAGACTAACAGAATTCATGTCTCTGTGTTTAGGGTTCGAGGGACGGCCTCAGTCAGTCCTCCCAACAACCACCCCACTCCCTGGGCAATCTGCTTAACTCCCCCCTCTGCTCCGACGTCATCTTCATGGTGCAAGGTGACTTCTCACCCCACTTGCCATCATTTTATAATGGACTTGGCGATTCACATCTAAGGAAGACATTCACTGCCTTTACTTGGTCGCTTGTGTAGTGTATTGGACAACGGATGCATAAAAATATCACCTTTTACCATGGAAAACATTTTATTTACAAGATAATAGCATTTGTGGTTGTGATTTTAGATATCTCATCCAAGTTTTAAAAGTGTACGCTTTCATTAAATCTAGAAGTTACTTAAAAGCTAGACTGTTGCAGGGTCGTTCTGAAAGCGCCTCCATCTCTGAATTCTCCTCAGGCAGCGTCTTGCCAGCCCACAGGGCAGTCCTAGTGGCACGCTGTGACGTCATGGCCGCCATGTTCAGCGGGAAGTACGCTGAGGCCCGGAGCCGGGTGGTGCCCATCCACGGGGTCTCCTCAGACACCTTCCTGTCCTTCCTAGAATACCTCTACACTGACACCTGCTGCCCAGGTGGGTGAACAGGCCCAAACTAACCGATTCCTCTCCCAACTCCATAAGCTAAAGGGCCCAGCGTTCTCGGAAAGCCCGGATATGGCTTTCCTACGGTGGACATTTCCGCTTTCGTTTTGGACATCACTTGTGTCTCTGCCCGCAGCCAGCGTACTGCATGCCATGGCCGTGCTAGTCTGCGCAGAGATGTACCAGGTGAAGCGGCTGCAGCATCTGTGCGAGGCGTGCATCTGCGCATACCTGCAGGGCATGCCCAGCAGAGAGCTCAGCACCACGGGCATCAGTGTGATCAGGCTGCTCCGCAGGGCAAAGGTACCTATGGATTTGCGCTTTAAATCCATTACCATAAATGTCAGCGTAGTCATGTGATTAAGGATAAAAAAAAAAAGGTTATGACAGAGTCATTAATGAGGAAGGAGGTGATAGGTCAGCATGTGGCTCTGTGGGTTAGACTCTGTGCCTGTGAGTGGGAGGTCCTTGGTTCGCATCCAGTGGCTGGCGGAGTGATGTCACTCTCAGGTCCTGCAACATGACCTTTAACCCCCAAGTACTCGAGGGACCTTATCTGACCTCTCTGAACCTCAGTCGTATGTCACCTTTGATAAGTCGCTTGCTAAATAAATGTGCGATGGCACAAGAGGCCTAGACAAGAAAAGATCAGCTTCGAAAAAGCAAAAGCTGGAATGACAGGTTTACTTATGAAAATATTGACTTATTCTTTGTTTGAAATGTTACACAACTACCTGTCACTTTACTGCCAATTGCACATTATTCATTGTTATTTACGATTGTTTGCGGTGCTGGGCAGTATACCGATTCATCCAGCAAATGGCATGATAGTATTTATAGATACTGCTTCAGTCTGTGCATGAAAATTTGGATTGTGTGTAACATTTATAAAAAGATGCAATTAAATGTAAGTTGATAAATTGGTAATATTAAGGATTTTGCTTCATCATGGTAATAATTATGAAAACCATGCCAGTTAAGCAAACATGTTGTTACTAAGATAAATATACAGTAATAATCAAACATGTTTCTATGAAACTAAATATACATTATTAATCTATTAAAACATCAGTAAAATTTCTTATTGAGCTCAGTTCAAAGTTATAATCAATAAAACAGATCGTTATTGAGCTGAATATCCATTAATTTTTTTTTTTTTTTTTAATATTTGTAGATGTATTTTTTTTTTACATAAACACTCGCTGCCATATTAATGGTAAACTAGGAAAAAATACAGTATCAGTCTTTAAAAAAAACCACAATACATCATGTTTTGTTTTTTTGTTTTTTTCTTACTGCCCAGCACCAGCCGACTGCGTTTAACTGTGTATATATTGAGTCAGGAAGCCAAGCATTAACCATCACATTGTACCGCGTGTAACTACGCATGCGATAAATAAAGCTTTAATTTGACGTGCACTGGCATTAAGCTCCGCCACTAATGATCTGCGCCTTCTGGTCGTGACAGTGCCACAACGCAGATCAGCTTTACGTTTGGCTCCTGCACTTCATTGCCAACAACTATCTGATTTTCAGCCACAAACCAGACTTCATGGAGCTGTCAGGTAGGCACTTTCCCTTTAAACTCGACAACCGCGGGTTTACGTGCGACACTACGCCGGCAGTATAGCGCGTTGAGCACTGACGTTTACCACAGTGATGACACCGGCGACATTTGAATTGATGCATGTTTATTGTTTTACGTATTCAGAAAAACACGATTACACCAGCTTTAGCTCTCCAAAGACAGAGCCGTAGCCCATATTCATATGAAATCTACAGTAAATATGGAATCCATAAAAGATAAACAAGCGATGAGCAATTTCATCTGGGACAACATCTTTCTGATTCTAAAAAGGTGGACAGACATCAGCTAAGCATTATAAGTATGTTTCAACTGCCTTTGATAGTGGCTGTTGGCGGAATAAGTGGAGCGCATACTTCTGGCTATATTCGCAGAGGAAGAGCGGGAACAAGTGGAGAGGTTGCGGTGGCCGTCCAGGGGATACCTGCAGCAGCTCAGCGAGTATCAGCAGTGCCGCCGGCCGCTACGCAAGTCTCGCTGCTCCGTCATGTGACCAGGAAGTGCACTGAGGAGCAGACTGAACAGACAGAGGAGAGGGTGGGGAAGAACATATGGTGAAAAATCGACAGCAAGGACTGTTACCCGTAGTCAGTAATGTGTCACTGGCTGAGATCCATCTTTCAGTCACTTCTCCCAGATAGGGTAGCTTGGGGGGGGGGGGGAGGCTGAATCATATCCCAGGCACCACAGGCCACAAAGCGGGGGGTAAGCCCTACATACGATGCTCCTCCATCACAGGGTCACACAATTACACACTACAGGCAATTTAGAAACCCCGATTCATCTTAGTACTTGTCTTTGGATGGCAAGAAGAAACCATTGTGCTCAAAGTGAAACCCCCAACATTTGGAAGGACGTGGAAACTCAGCACAGGGTTAAGGCAGGAATCCCAACTTACGGGGTCTTTGGATTTCAGCCTGGGAAGCGAGACGCGGTGCTGACCCACCCACAAAACATATTTTTATATATTCTGTACATTAATAACACACTGTAAACAGTGCCGAACACGTAGACGACACCATAACAAGCGACCCCGCTTGGGGTGATAGGCGTAGAGTGTGTTGTGTGAACAGGAAGCTGTGCATGTACTTTAGGTGAACTGCCTGATCAGAGAAGAACGGACAGGGGACTTAAGGTAGGGTGAGGTCAGGCTTTCCTTTTGTTAAAGGGGGAGAAGGCGCTTAATATAGCCATTACTTATGTCAGTAACACAACAGCACGCAAATACCTTAAATATTTACTCTACACACCTTTATTTGCTGCCATATAGTTATTTGAAGGTTATGCAACTATTTTTATAACGAACGAGTTCAGTTATATAATTGTTTTTAATTATTTATTTGTAAAGGACTGAGTTTTAATTGCATTTTTAATTACCGGCATGTGGAGTTAAATTGTACCTTTCCTTCATATGGGTAGTCATACGCAGTACCTTGGACTCCTGTCAGAATGAATAAACCTGATTTAAGAAAAGCGACCAGGCTGTCAGAGGGTCATACCTGGGAAGCCGTGGGCGGGCGAGGTGTTTACTGCAAGGCGCCAATGGCTTCCAGCAGGCCCTGCAGTTCCCCAGTGTCGTCCAGCTCTTGCACGTCAGTTCCTCCACCAACACACTTCTCCCCAATGAAAACCCGAGGGACCTGAGAACAGACAGTTTTGGAAATAGATGTGATGTAATTATATCAAATTATATGTGTACTTAAGAAGGCAAAAGAATACGCATTTATAAACCATATATTAGACAGTTTTGATATCCAAAAAAACGTAATACACTATACAGCACATAATTGTAGGAAAGGAATTTCCATCCATCCATGACAGTATTTCGGATGATGTGTCATATTACGGGGCACCATTCTTTTAAAAATGAAAATGTGTAGCGAAAGTCTTTTGTCGTGTACATGACCGAAGGTTAGGTTTGGTTTCACCCCCCTATGATACTCCAGCAGTATTGGTAGGGACGTGTTCCTGCCGTCTCTAGTAAAAAGGAAGGGATGATCAGTGATCATCTGGAGAACAGGGCCGATTTAAGTAACTAAACCATGATACTGGGCTTCTGGTTTTAGTGTTAATATTAATCGCTCAGCGAAAAACTACTTCGTGACTTTTGCATCTGGTCTAATTAGATAAAAGGTAACGGGTTCAGTAACGCGATCGGAAATAATTACCGAAGACAAAACACATAACATATAAAACAAACATTATGTAGATCGTCAAGGACTAACCGTACGAGCCCCGGTTATCTGCTGCAGGTAGTCTTGAATACTTCCTACATCTCTCCGTCCACTGATATCAATGAATTCCAAATGTCCAGGTTTAAAGCTGTATTTTAACAAGACTTCCTTCGCCATTACACAGTAGGGACATGACGGCTTCATGAACAAAGCAACTTTGTTGCCTTTAATGTGACTCTCTACGAATTCCTGCGCCATTATAAAAATCACAGTGCTGTGTTCAAAATGTACACCAACAGCGGTCCACAGAGAACGGAAAACCCCATTTCCCATAAAGCACTATCCAGCATTTTAAAACTTTATTAGTCACTTTATTAGTCACTGACTCGTTTCAGCTGAACTCATGACTTTTAATTTAATCCGGTGCATGATAATGTTATCTTGGTAGTAAATATTCTGTTTTTAGATTACTTATTACTATAGTAGTCATGATTTTATAAATCCAATTAAGGTCAGGGGCGTATGTTTCATATTAACATGGGGGGGGGGTCAATCGGGTTCAGAGCTTATAATATATACATTTCGGTTTTTCGTAAACTACTGCTGTTATAGATATACTGTATAAAGTGAAATTTATCTTTCTATTTCAGTCTTCACATGACAGTTTAAGTGCATTAAGTTCCGCATTATGTACACTGAATTTGAGGGAATTATTAAAATTATGCATAAATCGAGAGATTGCGCTCCGAATATCAGGCCAAAATGCCAAATGATGGGAAAATGACGTCACCTCCGGGTCCACTGCGATTCCCCCGTCACTGTCCTGCCCGCTGTTTCTCTCAAACACATCCCAACTTTACGGAAATAAACAACATACAGAAAATATTTCTAGAAGATCTTCTCACAGAGACCCATAAAAGTGATTTACTGAATCTCTTTTTAGTAATAAATTTGACTTTCTGGCAGCACCATTTATGAACTAAATGATTCCAAGTGTCTGGCAGTCGAGTAACTTAATTTATAGCGTTTCCCAAATAAATACCAGATTTTGTCCCATTTTTTGACGGAACGGATTTCCAAAAGATCGTTTCGTGGGACGGATCTCACTACTCATGTCATGTGATCAATATAATAAAACCCATAACAATCACGCCTCAGCGGTCCAATTAATTCTAAAATAATTAAAATAAAAGACTACCCATATTCCAAAGGTCAAACATAAAATGCATTGACTGAAAGAAAAAAAAAAACCGTTTAAATAATATGAACTGGAAGATATTTTTATATTTTGTTGTTACTGTCTACTTTGAAAGTTTATTAGTAAAATACCAAAGACGAGGTACGGTTAATTGTGCAGAACATTTTACACGGATGCGATTGAAAGTATTTTACGGAGATTTATCCATCAAAGTACCCAACACTTTCAAAGAAGCACATAAAATATTTTAAAATGTGTTTTGTTTCTGAGTAACTCTGTATTGTTTATTCTGTGCTGTCTTCTTTAGTGTTGCAGTCAAGGCCGCCTAAACGGAGACTAAGACATTGCCAAGATCAGAGGGTATCAAGACCAAGACACTGCCGAGACTTGAGGGTACCAAGGCCAAGACACTGCCGAGACTTGAGGGTACCAAGGCCAAGACACTGCCGAGACTTGAGGGTACCAAGGCCAAGTCCAAGACACACTAAGGCGAGACCAAGACCAAGAATTGTCGAGACCAAGACCAAGACTGAGAACAGACTAGGGATAGAATTGACATCACATTATTAAGATCAACTGTAGAGAAAAAAGGCATTTCTGTAAAGTGTCATTCGTCATTAAATGAAATTCATATTATCTTTTCCATCATGTTGTCTATATGTTTCTCATTTAAAATTTCCCAGATTTGTCATAGTTACAAGGCCTGGTGGAAAATATTATTCTCAGCAATCCTCTCCTATAACCGTTTTATCAGAGGGAAAGAGATGGGATGTACCAGAAAGATGTTCATATTA
>JABFDZ020000118.1:26620302-26639281 GCA_019775955.2 Pollimyrus isidori | reverse complement strand
GTGACCATGACTCCTTATGCTGAACTGGTTGGTAAAAACAAAATCCTGGTCTGGATTTGTAGCTTGTGAACCTTAAAATTGCCCAACACTGTGCAAATGTTTCCATTGTGCTGACTGTCGCACTAGTAATGACATCTGGTTGGGTCCTTGTTGACGTATCAATACATGAGCCACGTAGACGTCACTCACTTCTGCTCCAGCGCCAGAGCGAAGATCCCAGCAGCCAGCGGAGCAGAAGCAGACGTCCCGGTGTGCGTTTCAGTGCACTCGTTGTGCAGGTCGGCGCTGGTCTGTGTGACAGAGAACGAGATCTTTACTGGTGAGCTGCAGCACGGACAGGCGTGCGACCTACAGGAATCCGCGTTTTCCGGTAAGATACGGTTCAAAGGACCATCCGCATAAACAATCGACCGAAGAGGTTGCGACGAAACGGGAGGTGGATCGATTCGAAGGCGTAAACAGGGTGCCGTACGATTCTCTGGTCGGTGTAATCTCCGCTGCTGTAGGCTGTGGCCAAGGTGGAGGAGCACTTCTCGGCGTACCAGGGAGACAGGCCCTGCTGCGAGGCGCTGCTGATGGAGATGGTGTAGATGCTGTCTGTGTAGCCGTCACAGTCGCAGTTATCCCCCTGTCTGCCCCCGTTTCCTGACGCCCACACAAAGATGGAGCCCTTCCCGCCGCGGCCCTGCACATCCAAAGTATCCCATCGTTACATAGATCACGGTAAAACACGATGCCGGCATACGAACATTCCGGGCACCGCGCTGCCCTTGTTAGCTACGTACGTTCTGGATGCCGTACTCGAAGGCCTTCTGCGCGAGACGCCCCGGGCCCTCCACCGTCTTGCCGTCGTCGTTGGGGCCCCAGCTGGCGCTGTAGATGTCCACGTGATCCGGCCGGAAGCCAATGGAGCTGGCCTCAATGGCGTCCGTCACTATGCCGTCCAACATGCGGATCCCTATTGGAGGGGGATCCGTAGAGGGCGGGGTTAATGCTTACACATACTGTACCCACGGCGGGGGTGCTGTTCAAACTGCTTAGATCGCAGAAGGGCACCTCTGCTGTACCACTGAGGGAGGTACGCAAAGATGCAAGAGAATTAATATCCAGGAGCACGGAACAGGGTAAACATTCAGTCATCGACAATAAAGACATGTATATCGTAATACGAAGTGTAAAAGCAGGCATCTACATCATGTCTACTACAGAAAGAAGGAATGATACAAAAAAAAAATCATATGTAATAAAAATGCTAGAAGACTGGCTTCCTAATTAGCTGGATGGTGTGTAAACCTTGGATAGCATCGCGGGTAATGTGAACCACAATGGCAGGTTGTCAGGGATCTGAAGAAGACTAAGGAAGAAAGGAAGATGCCATTATCTCAAGAAGACTCTCTGATCGCTAGGAGAGAAGTGGAGCTGGACTAATTGCTTTATGCCCATCAACCTGCATCATGCCACATGCACAAATGCTGTGGTCATAAAATGGATTATGTAATCATCTGCTTAAAGCCGGCTGTGTCTTTTAGACTGGAGCCCTCTGCATCCAGTAGATTTTCAGACTTTGTTTTTTAATTTAAAAAAGCATGCCATCTTCTGGAAGTAGGGAATGTAGGCATATTCAGAGCATGTAAATAAGGTATGCTTTATATTACTGGTATTTTGTTATATAGATTACCATCTGATCTAAAGATATGTACAAATGAATCCATTTATAGAACTGGTTTGTTTTTTTCCTTTTATTTCACCGCAGATCGTTCTAGAAGATGAGTATCATTATCACTATTGTTCAAGTTATCTTCAGCCTTAAATAATTCTATTCATTATACTGGTGCTAATCTCTCATAGAAACTAAGGGTAACCCATTGTATTTTCAATTAATAACTGAAGCTAAAATGAAAATGAAACTATTTGTTTAGAAACCTCAATATTCAATTCTCGTCAGGCTTTTTAAGGAGTGCTGTAGCACCTCTTTTTCCTGGATAAGCAAAACTGCTAAATAATGAATTTAGTTTAACTTTAATTTTCAATTCATACAGTTTTTATTTGAAGGATCAGCATGAATTGCACACCTTTCTGAGTGCAGGTGACCAACCCCAACAAAACAAGCGAGTAGATTACCAGAGGATCAGACAAATAAGTAAAAGCCTGTGAATTATTTACAATAGTTTGAATATAATCAGCACCACCCACCTTAAGGTACAATGTAAGTACTAATTGTACAAAATTATTTCTGGAAAAGGAGAATGATAATTATAAGAGAAAAGAACATTCTAGACCTCCTACCTCCGACCTTGGAGTTGTAGGCCACCCCAACACCACACTTCTTGTTGTCGGCCTGCATCGCAATTTCACCAGCACACCTTGTCCCATGCCTGGTACCCAAAGAAGAGGAAGACTCTTATCGGACCTAACATATGAATAACCTGTTGTATCAAGACTACTACAAAGAGAAATGGTGCCATCAGTTTGCCTGACAGTAAACGAGCTCCAGCACAACCTCATGAACATATAGTACAATGTGCACTGTATGTATGGTTTTGTCTTTCAGTTTTAAAGTGCCCCTTATAATTCCCATCCATCCATCCATCTTCCAGCCACTTATCCTGGTCAGGGTCATATGAGAGGGGGTGATGTTGTGGAAAATGTGGCACATTGCTTAAAAACACTTCTGCTGGAGAAAAAACGAATCTCAATATGTAAACCAGAAGAAAGTCTTATTGTGATAAATCTGCGTTTTTTGGCACAAAGAGCCGAGGTCACACAAGATTCACTAAGGGTGTAAATTGTTGGGTGCAAGGAGATTCAATTCTGTTTCAGATACCGAGGAAACTATTCAATTTATCGGAAATCTTTCATTTCTTTCACAAATCAATTCAACTAATCAATAACCTAAATTCAAACCTTTTTTAACTTCACTGACAAATCATCACAAATATTACCAAGGGAACTTAATTACACATTATTAATGGAATAGTAGGTAATCTCGTAGAATCTCGGAACATTGATCTTTATTATTATTATTAAAAAGGCAGAACAGACCAGTGAAAATTGTGAAAAGGCCAACTACTGAATTGTACAGAGAAAAAGAAACATTTTGTGAAAAGCAAAGGGTCGATCTACGGGCCAGATTTAATAATGAATTATAAACGTGTCAGGACTGGTACTTTGAGACCTATTCTAAGTGGTGAATGAGCTGACAAAATACTTCATCCTCCAGTCTGGAAAACGGTTGCTCGTCTAATGCATCCATCTCACATATTTTTCTATGGTGGTCTAACGTCAACTGTAAAAGCAGAGCTGGAGAGAAACCCAGGATAGAAATTCATTACATTGTCTCTGCGAAGAATGGGTGTGATTATAGCTGAAGTTCATCAGTGAAATACAGGCGTTTTCCTAAGTGCCAACACGCCTCAGTTAACTAAGGCGTACTGCTAAACAGAAGATTTACGTATCACTGTGGGTGACTTACTTGTTCTCATTGGTGGAGTCGTATCTGGGGAAAGGGTCGGGGTCATTGTCATTAAAATCATAGCTGGCTTCTGGGTCCTAGGCAAGAACAAAGAACAGCAGATCATCAGCTATGATGTGTGATGCACCTCTAGTTGTGCTGTGGACATGTGATCCCAGTCTGAAACAGGTAGGAAATGCGAGGAAGGATAATGCACAAAACAAACCCAGGCTATTAAATGGACCTCAAAATTCATAACTTTTTAATTTTGTTCTGTTTATCGAACAGAACATTAGTCCGGAACATTAGTATAAGCTGGTGTATATTGCTTTCTGATAACATTAGTGACTACATGCCACTTACGGAGCCGTCTTCTGAAAAATATCCTGTTTGGCGCTAGAAATACCAGCGTACGTATAACAGTAAGCAATAAACCGCAAAAATCTTGCTTATTGGCTCAGGAGTCATACAAATCCTACACCATTAATCCGTGAAGAGCGTGAACATCAAACAGGCTCAAGCAGAGAGGGAAAGCTGCTAAGTTTGCACTGTGTACATCGGTGATGGGCGATATGGCGATGGACTGCGACCGGCTGCATTCGTATCCGCGATTAGTGTTTCAGGATGGTTGCATTTCATCGTCAATTATGTCTCAGTGGATCTTAGCTAAATGACTGCATCTTGAACTAAAAACTTGATTGAACCTATATAACCAGTTAAAAAACAGTGTACAGCATGGCTGCTCAAACATACTATAAATCTTAATGCGGCACCGTAAACGTCGCCTAAATTATACTATAATGCAGGAACGCTGCAGCAGTTTAGATATTGTCACAAAATGTCATGTCATGTCATTTGCCATCTGCGTATTTCTGAGATCACAGGTGCATTTTGGGATAGGATGGGATTAACTAAAGAGCTGGTTTGCTACTTTATTTTAAGGGTCACTGCTGAAAATTGTGTCATCTGAAATTGCAAAAGCTATTTAATTTTTTTTTCACAATTTAATATGTGACCCAGTTGGACATGAAATGAAAATTTAGTAAAGTGCTCTAATTTCCTGCAGTTCGTCTGGGCGATGCTCCCTCTGTGGGACACAAGCCGATAATAGAGTAACGATGACGCGGTGCGTGAAGACCGGGGCTCTTACGTAGTTGGGGTAGATATCTGTGTGGTTCCATTCCAGGCCGTCATCCAAGACGGTGATGACCACGCCCTTTCCGGTGATGGCCTTTCGCCACACGGGAATCACGTGGAGGTCCAGCTTTGGCAGTGACGCTGACGTCCTGGTGTCTTGCTTGAATAAGAATAAGGCCGAAGACAAAATAAAGGTTAATGGGGAAGAGGACGATGGAAAAGCAGACAGAGGCACGACCTGAACAATACGTACATACATCCATCCATTTTCCAAACCGCTTATCCTACTGGGTCGCGGGGGGTCTGGAGCCTATCCCGGAAGCAATGGGGGCCAGCCCATCGCAGGGCACACTCACACATACACACCTATGGGCAATTTGGCAACTCCAATCAGCCTCAGCATGTTTTTGGACTGTGGGGGGAAACCGGAGAACCCGGAGGAAACCCCACGACGACACGGGGAGAACATGCAAACTCCACACACGTGACCCAACCCGGGTCCCAGAGGTGTGAGGCAACAGTGCTAACCACTGCACCACCGTGCCGCCCCACAATACGTACAAATGAAATTATTTTACCGCGATCGATGGTACCAAGAAACCTGAAATCGAGGCGAAATCGTTCAGACGTCTGAGGGATGTGTTAGTATTTTGTGTGTACGCCATAGATTTTCCCTCAGCTTACTTGATTGCAACTGGCATTTCCCTAATAGACTCATTTTACAGAGTATGTCTCATGAGTATTTACATGAGTATTTCACACAGGAAGAAAATAGTGACTTACTTTGGTTATTTTCATTGTAGACTATTTGATTGGTTGAAATTACTTCTCCAGCGCTGGACAAGCCTATCATCGAACTGTAGACCAATGTGGAGAAGTGACCTAAGAGTTCTCTATAATATTATTTTAGTCTGGTATCTCCATGTTTTATATCTGAAAATGTCACGCGTTAGTCATCTAACAATTGGATAACCGTCTAAATAAATTATATTAAAGAGTAAATGGGGGGGGGTAGATATGAGAAGTCATAGAGAGAAAAATATCATCTCTGCTTACAATTAAAATTTAAATAAATTATTACAGAATTACCCAGGCTGTGTCTTGTATGATTCATGGACAGAACAAAATACAGCATTTTTTTTCTTTCAGTATTGGATGCAGACACTGCAATAAGAATCAAACTATGAGTCATCGGTGCCTGGCCTTCTGTCTGCGCCTGGATGGCGGCCGCGGGGGAGGGGGCATCTCAGCCCTGCTACCAGAAGCCACACGTCCAGCACATTACCATCAGCGCTCCATAACCAGCCCCGCTGCCCTCCCACCAATCAGCCTCATCCACTTATTCTTCTGATAAACACTGAACTGATACAGACACGGGCACCGAAATACATCCTGTTTGTAAACGGAGACAAAGGGGGGAAAAAAAAAACAACGTAATCTCACGCTTTCCGGAACGTCGCTTCAGACACAGTAAAACGATCACATGGCTAACAGGCTGCTGCGTGAAAAGGATGAGAGAGACAGACACCTTTTCGCTTTCTCTTTTTTCAGGGCAACGCTCAAAGGATGAGGTAGCCCTTGGTGATAAGATAGCCCGGATCAGCCCATGACAAGAGGACCCAAATGAAGGAATCGATGGAAGATGATTTATGAATATAATGCATATTACTTGTTATGTTGTGATCAAATAGTTTACAGTTGAAATTAGATTAGATGCTAAAGGTAAATTAAAGTGCAAATGAAAATAACTCAAACAGAAGGATTAAGAATATAAAATGATTAAAATAAGCATTTCATGCATGTATAGGTGGTGTTCTGACTGGTGGATGTGATGCATCTGTTTCAGAGCTCACTATACCCTGTATACCTTATAAGTACTTCATGGGTAGCAATGTAACCTCTAAACACAGGGGAACAGCTCCTCTGTTACTCAGCCAGGCCTGATTCCATAGTAGTAACCACCCAGTAGTCTCCTCTCCTGTAACTGGGCATAGGTTTCGCAGGAAGGCTACATACGAGACCCCTATAGATAGACGGAGCATCCCTTTAAAGAAAAAGAAAAATAGGGGACATCATCCCTATTTGCCAGCATCGAGCTACTTTACCTGCCCAGCATGCAGCTTTAAAGAGGCACCTCCATCATGTCATCCCAACAGCATTCACCGCTTTTGAAATCTCTGGATGGATTTCACTCACCCCTGAAACCTTTCCACTACAGTGGCTGCGAACCAATACCGACTTCAGCCGCAGTAATGGATTCTGACCTACCACGTTTCAAACGACGCCTGCTGCTGAAGGGGCAGATTCACCAAGGGTAAGGAGGGCCCCAAACTACTTCTGCTGCCACACGAAAGTAGTCCTAGGGCTAACCAGCACTTGCCCCGTCTGAGCAAGGTCCCATCTCCCCTTCTGAGTCATCAACCAGCTTGCTAAAACACCTGAGAGCCTCTAGAGCAGATGTGGGCAATCTTGTCCGCAAAGGGCCGGTGTGTATGCAGGTTTTTGGGATAACGGTTGGGTCAGCTGTTCAAACCCAGGTGTGAGGACTCCTCAGCCAATCAGTCCTCTAATTAGTAATCTAATTAGGGAGCTGCAGCGAAAACCTGCATACACACCGGCCCTTTGTGGATAAGATTGCCCACCCCTGCTCTAGAAACTCCTCCCAATGGAGAAGATACAACCTCTGTGCCATTTCTGCAGACTTTCAGATGCTGAGGTACCTTCCCGCTGTCTGAGAGACCCCCAAGCAACTTATTAATGTCCATGATAAGTTAATAGATCTGACCCTTTCAAAACAAATGACCTCGTGTCAGGCAGCACAGCCAGCAACACTGATCGCTAATGAGCCACCTTGAGTCCATTGGGTTTACTCATTCCAGCACCTTCCACGCTGTCCCTAAGGAAGCAGGGCGGATACAAACGACGGTGAAAGTTGCACAGCGGCGATGCCCTTTTAGACTAGGAGGATCTCCAGCTGCACAGCCCTCAGCCTCAGACCCACCTAAAGGTCTTCACCATGGGGATCTCTGAAGTGGGACTATCAATTAGGGTTGCGAAATTCTTGGAATTTTCCCCCTTAATTCCAATTTATTCCCGTTAATCCCCATGGAAAGTTTCCAACGTGCAATGTTTCCAAAATTCCCCAGCCTAACTTCCCATGGAATGAAAAGTTTCTGTAAAGCTTCCAGAATTTTTCCACCCCTTTGCAACCTGTTAATTTTCCCATTAATTCCCATATATTCCTGTTAATTACTATGGAAAGTTTCCAACTTAGAATATTTCCAAAATTTCCCGGCCTAACTTCCCATGCAATGGAAAGTTTCTGTAAAGTTTCCAGAAATGTTGTACCCCTCTGCAACACTACTCCCAATAAAAAGTTCTGACTCCAATGTCCACATCCTGCATGGTGGTATGGGCAAGGCTATCTAGCTCCTACCTTTCCTTGTCTTGCATTAGCTCTGGCTTCCTCATCACATGAGAGGTAATGTTCCAAAATGCGTCCAGGTCGTTCACGCTCATGCTTGCTGCTTAAAAGGCACTGAGCCTGACTTTTCCCTTTTACTTTGCCAAGTAAGTGTTAATGCAAGACGAGCTCCATGACATACCAGGTGGCTCTTCACCTCTACAGCCAGCCATTAAAAAATATATGAAATATATGATAAAACGTTGATAAAAAATCATAAATAAATCATACTCTGATTTGAATTAGTCAGTGTGTGGGCTCGGTAGTACTTAAACTGAGAACTTTCAACCCCTCCTCCTCTTCCATTATGTGTTACTCAGTGTTGGGCATTTCAGGTTCACAAGCTACAAATCCAGACCAGGTTTTTGTTTTTACCAACCAGTTCAGCATAAGGAGTCATGGTCACAGAGCATTCAGCTGCTGGGTAGAAACAAAATCATGGTCTGGATTTGTAGCTTCTGGACCTGAAATGCCCAACACTGGTGTTACTGTGCTTTTAAACAGGACTGCCAACTCTCACGCATCTGGAATGAAACTCAAGCTTTCAGACTCACACGCTCACGCAAGAAATCTTGCGGCAAATCTATATTATCCCATTGTAAACCTAAAACTAGCTAAATCAAAAATGCTATGGTAATCTGCTAACCCTACAGACTATTTACAGAGTAATAAAACTGTTATATACATGTAAATGCCTGTGCATGCATGTGCAGACTTGTCTCCAATTTTTCTATATCCAAATATTGCACCCGCGTTTAAAGAAACTCTAAAACACACTAATAACAGTGCGTTAATCTGAAAACTGCTCTCAGTCCCAAAAATGAATTACAATAAACCAGAAAACAAAAACATAAATCTTCTGCTCTCGTGTAAGAGGAGATACTGTTGGCCCTCAATTACACAACAGCTAAGGCAGCGATAATATAGATGCACAAAATGGCACTTCCTAATTTTCCCATATAGAACCTGACAAATATGGGTCTGACAGTCATGGCTTTGATGCATCATAATGTATGACTGAACCAACAACGTAATAAGGGATGAGCTTAGCGTCAGTGGAGATCCAGAACTGACAGAGGTAAAGGGTGTTTGCAGACATGCAAGGACATTAGTGATGTGGAAAGGGTGCATCAACACTCCAGGCTTTCCAAAGGCATCCGAATCAAACCTCAAACTGGGCTGTGAACGGATTGTGTCTAAGATAGTATTTGGGTGGCAGAGTTTTAAAATCAGACTGTTCAGAATTCGGCAATAACTCTTTAAATGTCACCAGAAGGCAGTCCGCAGAGTATCTGTCTTACTGAACACTAATATAACAAACTAGACATGTTTCTTGCGCAGGGTGGGGTTAGGGTACAAGGCGTGAGGCAGAACATCTGGGAAGCATTCAATTTATCCGGCAACCAAGCAAGCAAATATGCACAATAAGGTCTTTGCGTCCTACACTATTCATCGATCAACCCAATGACAT
Organism: Pollimyrus isidori; assembly: GCA_019775955.2. Taxonomy (NCBI): domain Eukaryota; kingdom Metazoa; phylum Chordata; class Actinopteri; order Osteoglossiformes; family Mormyridae; genus Pollimyrus; species Pollimyrus isidori. The sequence goes on along the minus strand of JABFDZ020000118.1, from coordinate 26,629,759 downwards.
TTAATACTCAATATTCAAAGGCATGAAAAGGATGTAAATAAAACTGAATCAATAAAAAAGGCCAATAGGACGTTGGGTTACATCTCTAGGTGGGTGGAGTCAAGGGAGGTGATGCTATGATTATATAATTCCATGGTAAGACCCCACCTTGAATATTGTGTGCAGGTTTGGTCACCATACCTTAAAAAGGACATTGCTGTCTTGGAAAGGGTGTAAGGTGGGGCTACGAGAATGATTCCTGGTCTTAGAGGAATGTGTTATGAAGAAAGGTTACCTGAGCTGAATTTGTGTAGCCTCGAGCAAAGGAGACTGAGGGGGGACATGATCCAGGTGTATAACATTCTAACAGGTCTGGATGCTGTTCAGCCAAATGGCGATTCCACTTGTAGTTTAAATACTAAATACTAGAACTCGTGGCCATAAGTGGAAATTAGCGGGAGAACATTTGAAAATGAATTTAAGGAAGCACTTATTTACGCAGCGTGTAGTTAGAGTGTGGAATAGTCTTCCTGATAACATAGTGCAAGCAGAATCCTCGGGTTCCTTTAAATCAGAGCTATATAAGAGTTTAACGACTCTGAGCTATTAGTTAAGTTCTCCCCAAACGAGCTTGATGGGCCGAATGGCCTCCTCTCATTCGTAAATTTCTCATGCTTTCCTCATAAATGAGAGCTGAAGGTGATAAACTAGTCAGAAAGTTAAGGCACATAATGTCAAGAAGAACCCACATCTGTGCGGTGGAGGAGGCGAGGAGACTGTGGTCCTGGTAGACCCCAAAGTCTAGGACCTGTCTAGAAATTGCGCCATGGCAGACTCACCAAGTACCACTGCTGACTCCACATGGGGTCATCGAAGAGGTTTTCCACTGGACAGTCAGAACATTCTGTACTGAGCAGGTCCCGCTTTCGGCGCTGCTTCTCATACTGCTGCTCCGCCCATGACACCTAAGGAGACAGGCACAAGGGCGTCTCTTCTTACCAAGTGACAGGGACGCCAACACAGGTACATGTGTGTGATGCTGCTCGCCGACCAAAACCGCTAACTATGCTAAGCTCTGATTGACATGCGCAGATCTATGCATTCTTGATTACATATGGTAGATTATTATTATTATTCATCCATCTATCAGTTTTGTATGTATATAATGTAATATAATATCAACGGATGCACTAGCCCATCACAGGGTTCCACTCACACCTATGGGCAATTTGGTAACTCCTTTATTAGCCTCAGGATGTTTTTTGAACTATGGGGGGAAAACCAGAGGAAACCCCACGACGACACGGACAGAACACGCGAACTGCACACATATAGAGTCAGGGCGGAGGCTTGAACCCAGGCCCCTGAGGTGCGAGGCAAACTCTTCAGTTGGGCGGCCAGATCACCCGGCATCACCAGAGGGATTTTTGTCTCCCTACTTGGGAGTTTTTGGTTCCTCTCCTCTATGGTCATTTGGTTTTTCTTTCTTTCTTTTTCTTTCTTTCTTTCTTTCTTTCTTTCACTTTTCCTGTTTCTCTATTATTCTTTCTGAATTAGGTTAGTCGGCACCACAACACATCCACGTAAAGGGCTTTGGGGTGACTCTGTTGTGGAAGGCGCTATATAAAAATGATCTGAATGCATGCCTGTATGCATGCAGACATGGATAGTTCAGGTCGAGATCCAGACCAACATTTCGTTTCGAATCAAACATCCAGTTGAGTAGGCAACTCTGTGACTGCAATTCTTTGTACTAAGCTTTTTAGTTGAAACTGAATCTTAGTCTGGATTGTTACTTTTTGCACTTTAATTACCCACCTCTATATGTATGTATGTATGTATAGTGGTCTATGCTACAGGCAAAGGGGTTTTTGACAGAAGTGAAGAACAGACACAGCATACCCTCTTATCCTCTGATAGCCTTTTCGTTATATGCTCAGCACTTCTTCTTGACCTCCTGGAATGACTCTGGTGCCTGAACAGGTAGTGATTTTCCAGAGCCCCGATCTGAAATCCGAAAAAAAGGGGGGGATTTGGTACTGCACACACAGCATTTGTTGTATGAAGTTATGGTGATATTCTAGGTCTTCCTGCCATGTCTAATAAAGACTGAGGTGCTAGTGGGAAAATCAAGGTCTGACAGAATTCGACCATATCTTATAATACCAATCTTCTTATTTTCTTTTTTTATACTATCAATATACTATATGATTTTTTTCTGATCTGGCAATATTTCAGGGCAGGGTCGAAGAGACAAGAAATATCTAAATCCAGGTGTACAAGTTGGAAAATATAACAGATCAACCATTGAAAGCAACGTCTCCTTAAAAATCCCGTCAGAGCAGTAATCAACAAACTGCGCGTGCACTAGTGTTATCAAATAATAAAGTAGTATTTTCAATTAGTAATACAAATGCGCAACCAAAGTTTTTTTTTTCCTTTTCAAGTAAATAAATATTCTAAGAAAAATCGTATTAAAAATTAAGTTTGGCTCTCAAAACTATTAACAGTTTTAACTGCAAGGTTTTGTTATACTTTATTCTTGAAGGACTACGTATGTAAATATTTCAATCATATAGTTCAGTTCAGGCGAAAATTTGCATATGTCTTCTTTCCTGCCAAAGAGCACAAAACTGGCATCGCTAGTGGAGCGTCACTGCAGATAGGCGCCGGAAAAATGTTTTTCTTATCAAAACCGTTGCCTAAATATCCAAGCGAACTAAGTTTTGGTTACATTCTGATCGTTTAACAGAACGAAATTGCCCGCTTATTAGTTTTCCGACCACTGATGCTATCGTGCAGGGCAAATGACTTTATGTTTATTATTAACCAGCAAAGGAGAATGAGAGCAATCTTAGTTAATGGGGGTGGTACTGCTTACAGGAAATGAGAATGCCACAGGCAAAAGGACCATGTAATGACCTTTGATAACTTTCTCCTCTCACCGATTGACATTTGCTAGAGAGGAACACTTTAATAAGGATGGAAAACTAGTAGCTATCACGTTTCTGATCCATATCAATACGCTGGCAATTCCCCAAAGCAATCTGGATGTATTCTGTCCTATAAAAAGAGGATGAGTGGATTCAGAAAAAAAAGAAAAGCACAATTCATAATTATAAGATATCGTTTTAAAAGACATTCCATCTCAGCAATGTTTTGATAATGTTTTATTCCAAACTATTCAGAATTCAGTCAGTATGCAGCGTTTTATTTTTGCTGCCACAATCAACCCTCCCAGTTGTACACCAAGTTCCAGCCAGATGTTACATTTATAGCATCCAGCATACGGATGAAGGGATTCATGAACACGAAATAACCAATCTGGAAAATGAATAGAGTTAAAATGGTGGGATGTATCAGCGGTATAGCCTATGTCCATTCGCTCCGCGTCCGTATGTAAGCAAATTTATAACCATTTGCCAGTGTTAACGTCTTTGTAGGGTAAACTGAAAAGTCCTACATTTTAACATACATTTTCGTATTAAAATAGAAGCAGTCCTATTCACTTCGCTTTATTAAGGAGGACAATTCAAACGGGATTGAATCCATCTCCCCTGTTCCCGGTACATACTTGATTACAGAAACATGTAATGGATATATTCAATATATCATGGATATTTCATGCTTACCTGTCTGACCAGTTGGTAGCCGAGCTCTTCGGCGATTGCCCGGGCAGCATCGGGTCCTCCCGGGATTTCCACCGCCCATTCGTTGATATACTGCCTGTTCACCGAAGCAGCGTCGGCACAGAGAAGACCGAAAACGAAGCACATCCCCAACAGTCCGCATCGCACACCCATTGCAAAATATATAAATATATGTATATTAGATATACTGATTTATGTATCTACAAAGGCAACCAGATGAAGGCCACAAAATACAACTATATATTTTCCTTTGTCGATTTAGACGTATATTATTGTTATTATTAATGTAAAATATATCTACATCTATAATATTTTGCCAACACCTGGGAAGGAGCGACACCATACACGCTGTTGTGCCTTACTGAACAAACGTAGAAAGCAACAGAGTAAACCGTGGATAGGAAAAAAATGTTTACACGTCAAATTACGAAAGTCTCTGACGTCAATTTCGAGTCTACCTGGAGTAGGAACTGCGCTCGAGTCCCGAGAGAGACGGGCGTGAAAGGGAGCCTGCGCGGGGGGGTGGGAGAGAGGGAGGACGGAGGGAGGGGGGGCGCAGCCTAAAAATAGCTCACTCCCTCATATTTATTAGTGAAAAATAGGAATAGGGAAATCTAAGCACGAAATACGCCAGTCTTGGAGTTAAACGCGTCAGCAACATCTTTGCAAAATATTATAGGCCTATACCAAGTTTTATCATCGCAGTATTTGATAAATAATCATTTCAATTTAACATGCACGTGTATTGTAGTTACAGCTACAAAAATAGCAAGAATTAATTCCACAACTAGAGAACGGCTATATGACTGCTACTCATTTATTTATTTGGTGTTTCTATGTGTTTTACTCGGTCCTTACGCTGCAGTTGCAATGTTAATCAAAGGGCTATTACGCTTCTGCAAATACATGCTTTCTTATCAGCGAGGCAGTAAAAGCGTGTTTTTCTATAGACTCACTCAACGAACGACGAAAACAAATATGCTTTTTAAGCATCAGGGACCCAACAAAACTGCCTTGTTGGCTGTATTTCCATCGTGTTTTTATCAAACGTAAAGGTGTATAATAAAACACCCCGTATCAGTGCCAAAAAGACGGACAGCTCCATTGCCTGAGGGGAAAGCAGGCTACAGTCACGAAAAGCACAGAGTGAGTGAAAACAGTATATTTTTAAACCACCGAAAAAACTTCCGCACAGCATCTTCATTGTGGTTGAGGTTATTTTAGAAAATGGATATTAAAGAGGGATGGGTTTGAAAATGTACTGAAATTCATGAACCATCACCTGGTTTAAAAATTTACATAGTAGCCTACACAAGGCCCTTAAATAACTGCAAGTGCAACATATAAATTATAAGTAAAAAAAAGAAATCTGGTAAAACTCAAGTCTTATTTAAGGAATTCAAATGTAAATCATCCTTGTCCTGCTTCGATTTTTTGTTTCAATAGGTTTCAAATGATTGTTTTTTTTTTTTTACTGTAGCGCTGCTTTCTCATTCGGCATTGTGCCAAGGAAAATCATCGTTTTCATTACATCTGGTATTTCCGCTCAACAGTCCATTCTGACGATGGATCCTTTATCCTTTGGGCCCACAAAAGTGCAACAAATGTCCATTATGCAAAATTTGTTCAAAGAAGGATCTTAAAATTCTCATATTTACCCAATCATTGTCGAAAAAGCACTTTCTTCCTTTATTTAAGTGCCTCAAAAGTATTCAGTGCATGTGTAAGAGAAATGACGAAGACATTAAGAATTGCACTTTGCTGTTGAAATCCGCCGTGGACTGACAGTAATTAAGCCAATGACTCGTCCTTGCCTGGCAGTGATCAAACACAGCATTTGCCCAACACAGTGTAATCAGTCCCTGCTTAGCAACAGGCGTTTACTTGAATCCAATTCAGCGTCCTGCTCAAGTACAACTGCACAAGAAATAGGGTTGGAGAGAGAATGGAGATCGTATACTGCTTGAAAACACCCATCAACATTCAGCATCCCGTAGTGCCGTATTTGGTCCTGCATGCTCTCCTTTTCCCCAGTTATAATAAATAAAATTATAATAAACAGATATAACATGCATTTATCCCCTAACACAGAGGGGGGCAAAATTCAAAACTTGGTTGAATTTGAGAGCCAAACCAGGTTAATATTTATTGAAAAACAGTCTTTAATTCACCGTGTTAAGTCAGATGTATTATGACACATTATTCAGACAGAATTATGAACTTAACTTCTCCCATAATAAACCAAGTTTATAGATTAAACAAACAAATGAGAGATCACATTCAAAATAATAATAATTCAAAAAATCTTCAGTAGAATAAATTTTTTGGCATGACTGAGCACGCCACATGTTACTGTTTTGGTACATTATGGAAGCGATAAGCATTGGCGGTGAAGAAAGGGACAGATCAGCAGGCACATCTTTTAAAAGAGGACGTATACTGTGGATAAACAAGATAAAAAGGCGTCGGCGGTGTGGCGATATTTTTTTTTTGAAAGTCCCATAATTTATTAAACACGAAGATATGCCGAATATATACAGATTACTAATATTTTAGGTGCAATACTAAATTGCTTATCAAATTGTGGGCATAAGGAAACGTCCATACAGTACCGGAAAGCCGTCCGGTCCGGACAAACATTACACCCGTCTACTAAAGCCCTGGTGATCACGGCGCATGCGCCGTACAATCACGAATAAAGCGCACAACTGATTTACAAGCAGTTTGGTTTGTTACCAATGTCAGACACGTATTCGTGATACAGAATACTTGATGAAATTAAAAATTATATTATATTTCCCATCTCCTGTAGACAGTAAATAGTGATTCTTTTCAAAACGAACTTCGTACTTTTTTCTAAGGATGTGCTATTTTCTCACTGCATGGAAAATGGTAACCTTGGTGTAATTTAATTTATAATTTTTTAGATAAAAATTCATTCATTTTAAATGTATACAGTGTCGTATGTACTAAAAAAATGAAGCATAATGCCCAATGCTGCATATGTGTATACGATATCTACTATGGTGCAGCGCCCTACCTTGGTTATCCTGCCAGCACGCCAGCTATTGCTGAGCAATCTGGGATTGGTAGTGACAGTGATATGCGTGCTATATACTGACGGACCAGTTCTGATTGACGTAAGAATTGTATCACAGGCTGGATGTGGCCCATGGCCTTTGAGTTTGAAAAGAATGTAAATAAACGATTGCCTAATATAGTTTCCATCTGAACATGAAAATGACAGAGAGACCTCATTTCGTCAAAGAGCAATGCAGAGAGCAATTTTTGTTACACTATAGAACAACACCGATATTATTACAACCCATACCTTACACACTGTCCCACCTCTCAAAAACTCCAAAAAATTTAGCTCAGTTTCCCAGAATGCTACCGGACTGTTACCAATACAACGTGCAAAGAGGGGAGGCTTGTAATGAAAAAAATGTATCAGATTTATAATAAAACGTTCTAATCTACGGGGGGCAGTCAGCAAAATGTACCGAGAGGGACTGTCCCCCAGCTTCTGAAAAAAAAACCCTCCACTCTGTCAGATAAATCTACAGAAAAGACCCCCACCCCCCTCCAAAATTTATTTCTGGATACTGACCTGCCATTAAGTAACATTAATTATAATTATAGAATATAATGGTGCACTGATTTACTAGTGCAATTTGTGTGGCTGGCACTATGTGTGTAATTATATAAAATGAATCAACAGCGTTCAGATTCAATAATTCCAAAGTGCCCCAGTGTAATTACTGCCGTCGACACTTGGAGATGCATAACTTCTTAAAATTCTCTAAGGTTCTACAATATTTAAGCAAGACAGACTATGACAAAGCACATTACATACATGCGTGCTATCGAGGAGTCAATGCATAAGCGCGGCTAGACTGAGCTTTCAACGAATACCCAGTTACAGGTACGCTACTTAAAACTATTATTATAATGACAGAAAAAGTTGCAAGAGCCTATCATGTGACACCTGGGGGGTGTTCCACAAAACAAAATTTCTCAGTTAGTTGGGTTATCTTAAGCTTAGGCGCAAAACAAGACTTTTCAGTAGGTTGGGTTTTCTTAAGCTTAAGCGCAAAACAAGACTTTTCAGTTTGTTGGGTTTTCTTAAGCTTAGGCGCAAAACAAGACTTTCCAGTTAGTTGGGTTTTCTTAAGCTTAGGCGCAAAACAAGACTTTTCAGTTAGTTGGGTTATCTTAAGCGCAAAACAAGACTTTTCAGTTAGTTGGGTTATCTTAAGCGCAAAACAAGACTTTTCAGTTAGTTGGGTTATCTTAAGCGCAAAACAGGACTTTTCAGTTAGTTGGATTTTCTTAAGCTTATAGGCACAAAACAAGACTTTTCAGTTAGTCGGGTTATCTTAAGCTAGGAGTCCGCATTGTCCAATAGGAATGCACCTTACCTAAACTGTTATCGGACGACCATGACTTCTATGTAAAATAAACCCAGCCAACTGAGAATTCTTGTTTTAGGGAATGCCCCCCATGCTTCATGGAACACCCCCTGGAGCCTTTTTTCACAAAGTAAGATTTCTGGCGTAGCTAGATAATTTGTTGCATTTAAGGTAGACTGGGCTAAATGAAAGCGAACAAAGATAAAATCCACTGAAACTGGGTTATCGTAACAAGAAGTTTTCTGGCTAAGCAAGAAATGTTGCTCTCTGAAACAGGCCTCTGGATAATTAAGTCAACTTAAAAGTCAAGACTGTCTACTGTATTTGAAATAAAAACCCACGAGTCTTGACTTGATTCATGACTTCTGCCTTAAACCATCTAGCTAACTGATAAATCTTGCTTTGTATAACTCTCCCCTGTATGTTCAGAGGCTGCAATAGCACTACAACAAATATATATCCATGTGAAACAAAGCAATTTCAGTCTGCATAACATCTGGGCAGTCTGTATAGCTCATTTCTTTGTCAATTGTCTCTCTGAGTGCGTCTCAATTTAATGGGTTGATCATGAAGCAAAAAATGCAATCGATCCTTGTTTTAGCCGGTTATTTAATTTGACAGAGAAAAAAAACTTTATCATCGGACTGCTAAAAATATTGTTCTTGTGTCACATGGTGGCTGATGAGGATTAATTAATCCAAAAAGGATTCCACTTTGTGTGGAAATGGTCTGCATTTGCAAAAACCATTGTGGAGCAATGTGCTATAATATCTAAACTTTGGGGAGATATCGTTTGTGTAGCAGGTTGCAACAACTATTTTTTTAAATGGTTAATTAATAAAACTACATATATTTTATAAAAAAAATAATTGATGAATATCATGGATTTTGAGTGTAACCAATGGTATTGTGTGCCCATCCCTAGCATCAATCATAATTAAAATATGACATTTAAAAGCATGAAGAGGTTTGTAAAAAGGTATATAAAGGGCAGTTCACTCAAATTTTAAACCAAATGAAAACAATACGGTTATGCAGAACATAGAATACCGGCACCAAAATCCTTCTCATTAAGGTGTTCGTGAACCTTGGTTCCTTTCTGTAGAGAGCTACAACCTACAGTATGGTTTGAGCCTCCAGAGATGTGTTTACTTAAGCCAATTGTTTCTATGGTGACTGGCTGTAATTGAAAATATAGCTAGGTATGCCAGCTCTGTGAAGTTGTATTCAAAAATATGGGCAATGTATGTGACCAGAAATAATATATATTGTTTCATTTTCACGGTAGAGAACTTCGCTGCTTGTTGTCATAGGTATTTCAGTTTACTACATTGTTTCGGCTGCTTATTGTCATAGGTATTTCAGTTTACTACATTGTTTCGGCTGCTTATTGTCATAGCTATTTCAGTTTACTAC
>JABFDZ020000118.1:26577245-26591869 GCA_019775955.2 Pollimyrus isidori | reverse complement strand
CCAGGCGGAGACTTGAACCCAGGTCCCAGAGGTGTGAGGCAACAGTGCTAACCACTGCACCACCATGCCGCCCCATCATAGACATTGAAACTATAAAATAAGAGATGGAGTTATGCACTGACAAAGTATTAAACAAAAAAATGTTGTGTTGGGGGGACAGCTCTGTAGGTTGGGCGTTTTCACTTTTGACGGTTTCCAGTTCAAATTCCTGGGTTGGCAGAGTGATCCCATTACTGGGCCATTGCCCCCCGTGGACTGACTGAAGCTACTTAGACCAGGTCCAGGTGTAGCCTCCTGGGGGCCTTTTCCTGCTGCCCTGAAGGAGGACCCGCATATGCTGAGCTCTCATTGGCTGCTTTTCCTTCACTCCGATCAAACTTCTCCAAAACCATTTCTACTGCATTTAGGACAGCTGGCCAGATCATGTGATGCAACACTCCACAGCTCTCTTTTGTAGACACCTTAGTGTGTTAAAACCTTTACTGCTACTGTACAATACCGTGTGATATCTTAGGCAGTCAAACAAAATGTTTAAGGCTATTTAACTGTGCAGCAAATGTGTATTTTATCAGAAAAGAAGCAATTTAACGTTAAAACTTCTGCAAGTTAACAGTAACACAATAACAAATGATCAAGAATTTCTACTGCTATTCAAAGACTTACTGATATATCTGGTTGGATGTCTAGAAGAACATTGATTCGGTTCCAAAACTTGATTGGCTTAATTATTTGTATAACTCAATAAGGTATTGATTAGTGAAACATGGTGGGGTAGTGGTTAATTTAAAAAAAAAAAAAAAAACATTTCAGATGGTTTCTGCAAATACTGGGATGAGTTTAGGAGAGGTTTTGAAATGGCAAAGATGACACTTTTAAAGACATAATATCATAGTTTTAGACTGATGTGAAACAAAGCAATTTCTGCCTTAACATCTCAGTGCTGTCTGTATATCTCATTTTTTGCTAGTTATTTATCTCAGTGCATCTCAGCGTAGATCTTGAACTAAAAGCTTAAGGTACGATGACCATCTCAGACAACGCTTTAGTTCTTTCTCGTAAGTTTACGACTTCAAGCTCAGGAGATTTTCCTCCATATTCCGTCCCTTTCCCAGCTCCCTGAGGGAGTTGTAAATCTCAGAAATGTAGTTCAAATGGCAAACTGGTAGCATGTGGGAATGAAGTGTCACAGCCAATCGACAGCCCAGATAGATGCATGCAGGGCCACCCGAAACACAAACACGATTCTGTTATTCACAGCGGAGTTGCCGTGTTTTGGATACATCAGGGTCTGATTTAACCGTCCCCCCCCCCCCTTCCACACACACACACACACACACCTGCAGGTTATCCCTGACCTGGAAAAACCCGTCAGCTCGGGGCATCTGTACCATCGTCTTTCGTGCTTATTCTGTACGGTTTTACAGATTAACCTTTACCGTAACAAAATAAAAGCGTTGTATTGATGTGGATTACAAGGGCAGTTGTTCTAAGGATTTAGCAGTGAAAAGTGAGCTTAAGGCCTGTGCTGCCTTACAGTTGACAGGGGGTGTTTTCAATCTGTGGCATGTGACAGTAGCAGCGTATTCACACGCTGGTGTACCATGTTGGTTTAGGGTTAAAAAGCTCTCGTCATTTTTTTGTGGTGATTTTTCTTACTCTGACTAGTATAAGCGTTTATCTCCCATTAGAAAAGGGTTCGGATTGTGGAGGTGAGTGGCTGTTGCTATTCAGCAGACAGTGTTTATTTAGGCATGTTTGTCGCGGTGAGACACACCAGCCACTCCTTTACCAGTTCGTCACTGGCTTTACAATCCAGACAGCCCTGCACCATGTCCCTGCGTAAAGTGGAAATGGGGCAAAAAATGAGTACGCCTTCATTTGCTTTGTCCTTTTTCCTTACGTTTCGCACATATTCGACAGATCGCGCACTGAAGTGCATAAAGTAATCGGCGTATATTTGACAGCTGGCTTATAATTGGTTATAAAACCTGCTCCACAGAGATGCAAAGCAGATTCGGATTGCACAGGGATTTGGGGGAAGGAATTATGAGTTTATCTATGGATGAGAGTAGGGAACAGTCCAGAAAACAAACCAGCGTTGGTTCTTGGGAAGGGCTCTGGGTCTGGGGCTTAGTGCCGGTATGTGGGCATGTTGGCTTGGGGCTGCGGTGGGAAAGTGTCCTTAGACAAGGTTCCTGCTGCTTCTGGGTAAAAGAATGATGGTGTGACGTTAGACATTTGAAATGCCGCGTATGTTCAGTGGGAATTGCTATGCAGTGCCAGTCTGGGCACACCTAATGTAAATCTTCTGTCTTTCAACAAGATGATGACCCTATGCACACCTTAGTGTTATGTAACGAGTATTATCTTGTCAACCAGGAAAGAAATGAAGTGCTGTGACGGATGACCCAGCCTCACAATCCGCTGGCCTAAAGCTTGTAGTGCTGGTTTGGGATAAGCAAGGTAGCCAATTTGTGCCCAGCGGTAGTGGAAGCTCCTTCAGGAATGTTGGAGAAGCCTTCCAGCTGGCCTCACCTTGAAGCTGCATGCTGTCACCGCAACAAAAGGGGGATAATCTGCACTATAGTATCAAATTTGAGAAAATTCTGAGACGTTGAACGCTTCTCTCGGCCGTTGCGATACTGGATGTGTATTAGATAATTGCCTCGCCCTTTTATTATAAGGTAAACAACATGGCTAACATAGAGACAAACGCGTGAAAAGCAGGTGTGTCCAGGCATTTGACAGCTATTGCATATGTGTGTGATTAAAATTGTTGGCTGGGTTGATTGACCTCTTCTGCAGGTTTATTGCATTTGCTCTCACTGTTCTTTTACTGTTGTATTATTGTCCACTATGCAAATATTCTGCTAACTTCAAACCTGAACTTACTGTAAGATCTAGGTCTAGTAGCAAATCAGTGGGAAGAAAGCCATGCTTTCCCCTTACTGTACGTGCACTCTATAGCGCAAGCTCCCGACTAGCATGTTTAATAGCCTTTTTAATGGCTTCAATTAGACAATGCATTTAAATTAATAATGGCACCAGCATTATCCAGCAAATTACTGAAAAAATATATCCTCTTGTCTGTCTGTATTTTTAACTGACAGGAATGTACTGTCAGATACCAAATAAGTAACCTGTGTTTAGCCAAAATGTGCATGCAAATGTACAAATGTATTAAAAAAAAAATGCTAGACTTTATAGGTGTGTGGGATGATTCTATGCAATTGTAGACTATCCTCTGTAGGTATAGTGATATCCAGCAGTCTACAGTGAAGTGTTGCTCTCTTCAGTTATACAGTTTATTTAATATTTAGATTTTAATATACTTATTCTTTTTCTTTCCTTCAGTTTATTTTGGCATTTTGGTATCACTCTTGGATGTTTTATTAACATTTGGTTTTATTGACCTCTTCGCTGAAAAGCTCAAATGTGGAGAAAATTTGTGTGGTTATCTTCAATAGTCTGTTTTTCCATACCATATCAGTCATCAGAATTCAAAGTATCAGTTTTTTTCTTGCATCAGGTCTTTATTAGCATGTATTATTATATATTGGTGAATTTTTTACTCAATTATGAAGCACAAATAAGAGACTATTGTCATTCAAGTAGTTCCTTAATTCCACCTCTCTGTTATGACATGACAGTATCATGAGAGTAACTGGTTTTATTTCTCTGTTCTCAGCAAAGTGGGAAAGCCATTGAGTCCTTCATGTTAGTGCTGTTATAACATGGCAGTGTTGCAGTATGAATGGCTGTAGGTGAGTGGGTGGATTTGCTGATGTCAGGCTGTATTCTATCTCACCTTCCCTTCGTCTCTCTGCTCTCCGCAGTCGCAGCCCAAACAAACTGCATCCAGCGCTGCATCGCAGGTCTCCGGTGCCAAGCCTGCAGAGTCAGAGGTACGCGCCGCAGACGCACAGCTGCCCTGTGTGACCCCACCCACCCTCCGCTCACATTGTTCAGGCTTTCCTGTCTTATGCCCGTTAAAAGCCTGGGGGAACCGAGAAACTTTAAAACAGCCAGACGTGAAAAACCTCTTTATATGAAAAGCACAAACTGCCTTTTCTCTGCAGTAACATGACAGAAAACAACTCTGCATATAAAAAGCTTAAATATGTTGTATTCGGTGATGGTGTATTACCCTGAGGTCGCAGATCTTCTTACGCCTTGTGATTATCGGCTAGGGAATATTGTGTCTAGTCAATAAAATTATCTATAATCGGTATCAGATTTGAAATACATGCGAAATACAGAATGATATGTTTTCATACTTTGTTTTTGTGAAAAGGATACGGCAAATATGAATTTGCTGATGATCACTTTTCATGTAGTGTTCCTTTAACAATCAGCCTAAAATGCAAACAAACAGGCAGTCATAAGGTTTATTCTTGTTCAGGTTACGCAACAGGATATAAGATAAACTCCTCCCACAAAAAAAACACCCACGCTGCACTTAAAAAAAGATCCTCTATGTATGACTGAATCTAACTTTATATAGCAGCGCAACTTTCGAGGCGGTTCAGCTTTAGTATTGAACATCACCTTCAGCTTCTAGACTGACATCAGAAATTTAGTCGGTTTCACAAAAAGCTGCTCGATGAACAGGAAGACAGAACCTTTAAAGAACACTGTAAGTCGACGGCAAGGAATTTGGTTAGCATTGCACACACAGGTGTTTCATAGAGTAAATATAATAGAGTAAAACCTATTTTAATCGGATATTAGTAATTTTATTATTGGTTTTGTTGCTGTGATGCAATTTTTTTTGCCAGATCTGTAAAATATTTTTTCAACATATTAGACAAATGGATGTCAAATGAGATCTACCATAAATATTATGTATTTTATGTATATGTACATGTATATATTTTATACACATACTTCATATCCGAGGAACCCTGACCAGCTCAGCGGGTGGATGGATGGATGGATGGGTGGATGGATGGATGGATGATGGACTTTGGCTTATGTATTTTAGCTTCATGGATGAAATAGGTGGCTAGCATGAGTTTGATTCGAGCCTCAGCTCTTATATTCGTCTCTCTTCTGATTTACATCCCATATGCAGCGATTATTTGTTTGTTTGTGCAGGTATCTAATGTAGTTAAGCCAGTCCCATAGAGCTCATATAGAAGCATGAAAGCTCCGTGTAGTGTGAAAGGGTTAATGGGACGCACGTCCTGACCCAGCAACGCTGCAGCATTCCAGAGTCAAGTCAGAAAGAGGTGTGGAGGAGAAAATTGTCTCAAAGTATTTTGTAAAATCACAACCGAGTGGAATGATCTGCTCACCTAGAGGAAGATGGATAACAGACATAACACATGAAAACAGGGATGCATTGGAATGAAGCATAGAATAAGTTTTGATATATATATTATACATTTTTTATACCTGCATAAGTGGTACATGCCATGTACAATTTTGTCCTCTGCAGTCGCATAGGATTTTGCAGTGATAACTACACGTTTATTAATACTTATGTCAATGCTTCATTTATGCGTCACTGCTTACATTTTGGTTACGTTTTACACGTGACAGATGTTTCCAATCTTGAATAGCACAATGCAGAAAGTTCCCTAGCCAGCGGAATGGAAGTATTGGCGTATGGACAGATGATCTGGTAGCTGATGGCGGGAGGCGGCACGTCTGCCCTAAAGCTGTCTCTGCCAGAGACGGGCAGTCAGGGTTGGTTTTCGTACTCGCCAGACCACATACCGCAGATCCGAGGGTTTCCACTTCCTCATCAGCTACTTCAGGCGAGTTGTACCGGTTGTTTGAAGGCCTGTTGCTAATTACATGTAGTTTTGAAAGGACGACGTTTTATAATATTACTAAAAAAATGGTTGGGTTGTACCGTCGTGCGCGCAAAGGGTTCATGACGTGATTTCGCCATGTTGCGTCATGAGAAGAGGACGTGCATAGGAGCTGAAAGGTGCCACGTGCAAAAACGCATCACTATCGCGTACTATTACGTATTGCCAAGGGTTTTGAATACAGGGCTGGTCCTCACTCAATTGTACAAGTCGGTTCCTGCCTTGCTGTTATAGACATCATCGGCCTCTCCCAGTAAAGCCACTCCTTTGACCTCGCTGACTGGAAAGGCTGGTGCAGGCTCTACTGCTGGTCCGGGTGATGTGGGAGCAGCCAAGGGGAAACAGGAAGGTGTTAAGCCTCAGGACACTGCACAAGGGATGCCCAAGGTTGAACCTCTTGAACCTTTGGACCTGTTGTGTACACCGCCTTTGCTCCTGGCTTCGATTCTGGGGTCTCTTCCTTAGTCTTCCTTTTGTTAGCCATCTTTCTTGTATATTTAAAATGGCTCATTCTGCCAGGCGTCTTTAAGGTTATTTTTCATTTCTATTGTATTATGGCTGCCTAGGATCAGAATTTGAGCTTTCAAAGACTACTTCCTCTTTCTTTAGAATTAATGATGGTATTCTTCATGCCTCTCAGCTGCTCTCTTATGGTCCTACTTGACTTTCGGTCGACTTTTCAGTCTCCATTTCTTAGCTGTTTCTGATTTTCTTTTAATATTCTTAACTGGGACATTCTTATTCTTCATATCTTCTCGCTTGTGCTTGGTAAGAGCGTGCCCTCACCTGTCTTATAGAGCGTTCCCGTCTCATCAAAGAAAGCTGAGTCAGTCGTTCCTACAAAGCCTGTAGGCCTCGCAGCTGGAGCAGCCAGTGCAGTCGCTGCCGGCGGAGTTTCTGCGTCAGCTGGGAAAGCTTCAGTCGAGGGGAAAATGGAGGTGAAGTCCAAGGTAGATGGCTCACCCCCTTGGCCTAAATGGCAAAGCAGGCTTGCTTTGTTCTGTGCCTCTAACATCTTCATCGATCTTCATGTCTTCGTCACGTCCGACTTTAATAGAACTGTACTTTTCTAACTACTGGCTGAATCCGTCTGGTGAAGGAAATCCTGGATGATGGGTACCCGGTCCCCTTCTCTACAACATTCCGTGCCTGGTTTTCCGGAGCCGTTGGGTTTTCCGTTGGTCTTCTTGCTCTCGTCTTTCGGCTTTTCAGAGGCTTGATTGGTGTCTCCTCCACGGCTCTGCGGTTTTCAAAGCACGCGCTTTAATCTTATAGGACGTCCCCATCGCCCCAGCCAAGGCTGAGGCTGCAAGGCCTGCAGCCGCCCAGGCGTCAGCTGAAGTCAAGCAAAGATCACAGGAAGTGAAGCCAGCCAAAGCTCCAGAAACCCACAAGGTAAAGTGCTAATTCTCTAGGGCAATTTCTGGTATTTTTTTATTCTGTTCTGCGTGACATTATCACCACTCGGCATTTTCCATCCTCTGTCTTTTTCTGGACCTGCTGTGTTGTGAGATCTTATCAGTATATTGTTACCACAATGTTAAATTGGTATTGGTCAGCTGTTAAAATTCATCTCACTTTGAAAAGGTTGTAACATTTTTTTTTTTTTATCTCAACGCTTTTGCATTTCAATCAGTGTTTCTCTCCTCTGTTGCTACCCCACATCAAAATAATAAGGAAAGGAAATGTGTAGAGATGCAGCAATTATATCGGCCAAATATAGGCATCAGTTGATACAGAAACAATCAGCCATCGGCTAATGGTTAAAAATGAGCCAATATTTATTGCAGATAATTTCCTTTAAAACGGAGACCGATGTTGCTTTGCACACCTGCATACTAAACATTTAGAAAAATGTCTGGTGTATGGAATTATTTTATTTTGCTCCGGCAGGAAGTTGGACCTACCTTGTGACCACCTGATATGATTCACGGCTCTGGATTGTACTGTATATATGAATAGATGTTTTAAATGCATTCTTCATTAAATGTATATTACTCAGTTTACAGAGCATATAAACGTAGAAAATATGAGGCACAGTTCTCTTGCATATCTTTTATATAATAAAACTTGTTTATAATATATAAACTTAATACAGCGTTATGTAAATGTTTGGGCAGCCCTGATAAAAATCACTATCAGTTTATAACTTGCTAAGCTTTGGATGCAGCAACTTCATTTTATACCTTATGGAAACTGCAACATTTTAGTAGTGAAATATATATTTTTTTTATTGGACCAACAGAACCAGTTTAATATGCATTTGAACCAAAATAAGCAGGTATGGTCCCCTCAGCCCCACCAAAATGCCCCCGGTTATGCACCCTTATGACTCTGCCTGTGGAACGATGTGCAGTGATACCATGCACAGCCAAATATTGTTGTAGCTATCTGGAGGTGGTCTGTGGTTTGTCCTTGATCATTGTAATCAGCCTTCGCTGGTATCTTTCAGATATTTTTCTTGGCCGACCACATCTTCTTGTGGTCTTCCAGTTCCTGGCTACATTTGACTGTGGAGACTCAGTCCAAACTTGTGATAATCTCTTGTTCCCTTCTTCTAGTTCATAACGGTGAATTACCTTCGTTTTTAGGTCAGGGGAGAGTTCTTTATAAATTCCCCTGTTGCCAGGGCAAACGCACCTAGCAGTTACCTATGTTAACCTTTTTCATGACTAGTCGCATCTGTCTTTGTAGTCTAATGACTAATTAGGTAATCAAAGCAATTATGCTGCTAATTTTGCAACCGGTCAGCATTGAATGACTACAGGTGTTCAAATTAATGCAGTTAAATTAAATCTTTTGCACATCCCATTTTACATTTTATTTCATACATCTCAATAACCCCCCGTCCTTGTGCCCATTGTTTCCGGGATAGGCTCCGGACCCCCCGCGACCCAGTAGGATGAGCAGTTTGGAAAATGAATGAATGGATGGATGGACATCTCAGTAATGCTACACTGAGAATTTTGTTCTGATAAACATTCCCTTGTCTACATTTCTCTTTCGCGAAATGGCATATTACTGTAATCTTCCCTTACGAAGGCAGAAAAGGACGGACGGACTGGACTGATAACATTTGCCGCCTACCTCCAATGATAACATTATGGTTTTGTTATTTGCCACAGCCGCTACATTGATGATACCCACCTTAATCGTCTGTTAATTATTATGTTATCGGCCAATTTGGTAGTAGCTAAATGGCTATCTTTACTGACCTCTTGGAATCCCTCATAAAACCGGGGCGTCGTCTTTAAGGTGCTTCATCAAGCTTACTGTGCTACTCCACATCATCTCCACCGCTTCTTAATATTGTTTGCATGTAGATTGTTGACATCCTTAGTCTTTCCCAGGTCGTGAAATATTTCCAGATGGTACTTTAACTTTTTTCATTCTCGACCCGAAATGGTTCGAGGGGTCCCTTCAGCCTGAGAGCTTGCCATGTTCGCCCATCTCAATGTTAGTAAGGTCAGCTAGCATTCGTGTGTTCAGCTACTAGGGGCTGTGTTGCTGCCTGTCTGCAGTGGAGCTGTGTGAAGTTGTATGTCAACTGGAGGAGGCAAAGAGAGCACTGTTGGTATCCATACTGCAGCAAATGAGTATCTGATCCAATAGTAATATTTTAGTATCGAGTAGTAATCGAGTAGTATCGATTTTCTTTGCTAACCGTAGTAGACAATGTGCTCCAGTATCCGGGTGGCGACGTAGAGTTGGTTTGGGGTGCAGTGCACACCCTGTCCTAGCCACCAGCAGGCTTCCCAGGGCCAGTGCTGTCTTTGGTTAATGTCCTGCAAGTTTTGATGAGGTTTGACTTGATGCCCTGGCTGGTAGTTTGCCTCTTCCAGAATTTGTGATACCCCAAATCTGGCCAGCCCCGAGGTCAAAGGCGTATACTTCTATTGCGATACGTGTTGTTGTGCTTGATGTGTGAAAGACCTAGTCAGGCCTGGCTGCCGTTATGCAGGAAACTGTCTGCTACCAGAAAATATGCTGCCAGGTCTTCAGTTCGGCAGATTACTGAATGTGCGGCCTGTAGGTCGGCCCTGGTCAAGGGAATACTCATGCATTTCATAACTACGCCCATTCTAGTGGTGGAGTTTTGATCGCTTTTTAAGGGTATGTTATCATATTATGTTTGCTTGGTGTTTGAAATTAAAAGAGTAAGGCTTTTGAGCATGTCATGTTTTTGGAAATCAGCATAGCTTTCGACATATGGGTGTGTCGTTTGTGCACTAAGCCTTTTGCAGACTCTGCTTATTGAGTGCGTGTTGCTCGCTTGACCCCCCCCCCAGGGAAAAGGGCTGCAGAGATGGCCGGTGCCCTCCATCACACTCGCAGCCACTCCCGGGACTCCTGTTCTAAGATATCCTTATCCAGGCTTAGCTCTGCCATCTCTCCTATTGTCGGTTGTGTTGGAATTCTTTTCCGTTTGCTCAAGTGCAAGAAATTGCCTGCAGGGAAGGTTAAGCCCGAAGAAACTCCTACTGTCACAGAGTCTGTTTAGGAGCAACACATTATCTGGGTTTTCTGAGTTACTTCTGCCTTTTTTAGAATTGCATGTATTTGTTTAGTAATTGCTCTTATCCAAAACGATGTAGAATTTGTCAAAGCATCCCTGGAGCGATTTCCAGTTATGGGCCATGCTCAGGCGGCCGATGATGATGTCACTCTGACCACCGGCCCATTGGAGCCCGATGATGATGTCACTCTGACCACCGGCCCATTGGAGCCCGATGATGATGTCACTCTGACCACTGGCCTATTGGAGCCCGATGATGATGTCACTCTGACCACCGGCCCATTGGAGCCCGATGATGATGTCACTCTGATCACCGGCCCATTGGAGCCCGATGATGATGTCACTCTGACCACCGGTCCATTGGTTGACCTATACCGCTTCCCCTAGTCCCACAATCGGTCTGTGTATCTGCCTATGAGTTTGACTGTCACCGCAAAGGGGGGAGCTTGGTGGCTCTGGGTGTAGCCCCGTAGGGAGGCGCCCTGGCCGGCCTGTATTGTGTGATTATTCTCCCAGCGTCATGGGGCAGTTCCTCCTGCTGCCCAGTGGCATGCAGTGGAACACCCTCCCATGATGTGTGCTGAGCTGGTATTGTGGACAGAATGTACCCCAGCCTGTATACCCTGTGCGGTTTGGGACAGGTCCATATTCGCCTGACATGGATAAGCAGTTAAAATATGGATGGCTAGATGTTATTCAACATAATATTGCAGTGTTGCCACTTTGCCCCAATTCATTTTCCCCCCTCGTTTACAGCTTAGAATGCCAAGAAATACAATGTGATTATGAAAAAAACTGGACACACCCTTTTCCATGATGTAACACATGTTTTTATTTGTAAATCTCTCGTTCCATGACTACAGAATCGTTTATAACGTCAGCGATAGCTGTCTTTGTCGACTGGGTGGGACTGGTGAAAGTTGTAAGTGTGCAAACACCTCCAGATGACTCAGGCAGGTTGTGCTTTTACCATTGTGGACCAGCTGGTTTCTGTTCAGACAAACTCAAAAGCAGAAAACAAAGCCCGTGTTGAAAATTTGCTTGCGGGTAGCGATGAAGAGCTTTAAGGCGCCCCCAGGTGGACAGCATTAGCAAGTACACATCACACACGAGGTGGACGAATGGAAGCATAAAAACAAAGGCGATAAATGTAAAATTCAGCAAGGGAGAAAACACGGCAATACAGGGAAATGAATTCAAATGAAAGCTAAGAAAAACATATTAAAATGAAATTTATAGAAAGTATATAAAAGGGTTTTTGAAAAACTTCCACTTAAGTTGGCGGGGGAGAAAAACCCAGGAAGAAAACGGGATTGGAAGTGAACCTCACCCGGTTGTTGTTTCGGCGAGCGGCGTCAGAAGTGAGTCTTTGTGCTGGGGGGGGCTATGAAGCTCTCTGGGGGGGGGTGATTAATGGGTGAAGCCTCACATGATCTCCTACTGACACCGCCACAGATAAACGCCCTGGGTGGATCGGTATGCCTGCATTGTGTTTGCCATGGGATGGAGCGGCCCGCCATCCAGGGTGTGTCGGGCCTCCGGCCCGCTGATATCTCAGACTCACCAGGGCCCTTTGGTGTCTCTGTTCGTACCCAGAAACCCCTAAGCACAGAGGCTGCTTTGGACACCCTCTCAGCCGGGTTCGACAGCTCTGCTGCGCACAGTAAAGAGAAGAAGAAACCGGTAATTTTATAGTCCATTACTGCTTTTTCCTTGTAATATTTTTTTTTTTTACTGAGCACTGGATCATAATACCTGCAGGGTTCCCTTTGATCCCTTAAGGTTTTCTGTTAATATATGTACAGTCTTCGTCTTAAAACAACAGTATTTCTAAGCTTCAGAATAAGGTACGACTTCCTGTGCTCGCTTGTGTAATAGCTAATGTGCTACATCGTGCCCCGTGCTGCTTCTAGGTAGTCGAGGACGTCGGGGCTGTTGATGTCCTGTCAGCTTCATTGTCGAACGTCTCTCCGCCTCCTGCAGACAGTCAGGCGACACAGAAGGTGGAGTTGAATGACTTCTTTTAAATGCATTGGTATCATATTGTAGGCATAGATAGCTCACAAATACAATATAACAGTCTAGATGTACATGAGGCTTCGAGCATCATCAGTAACCCCAACGTGTGACGCCACACCTTATGGCTTCGGCCCGTTCTGTAGTACCATGCAAGAATTTTTCTCTGTAAAAATGTAGGTAAATTTAAGGAAATTGTTAATAATCAAATAATATTACGATTATATTAATAATATTATCATTTATAATATTCATATTAAAGTAGTATTCATAGTTAAATTCTCCTAAAATTATTTTAATTAAGTCCTCTTAAAATGTGCACTTCTCTGAGGAGATGAATGTCCCTAAAGGGCTAACTATTGCTGTGCTACACAAGGCTAGTCCACCTTTTTGTAGAACCATCCGCCCATTCTGAACTCCTAGGCTTTCCACAAACATAACCATGGATATACATAAATGTTATATCACTGACTGGAATATAATAATAAATTCTTGACACTATTTTAATTGTGGTAAGACAGGCATCTTGTATGCATTACTCAATGTGTCCACCAGTATTTTCTCCCGTCGTCGTCTTCCCTACCAAGGCGTATAGACACATTTTTTTTATTATTAGCCTCACACTGGGCTAACAATGCATGAATCATCGCTATATTTTTAAAGCCCGTTCAGCATTCTACAGCTGCCTGACATCAGCAAGCAACATTGGTGTCAGTGTTTATGAGATGCCAATATTTAAAATATTTTAATCTATGCACGAAAACTATTAAGAATAATCATAGTCATTTAGCCATTTAATTGAAGCGGCTTTGCATCCGTTACGTTGAATGATTGATTGTGAGTGTAATTAGAAACCTACTTCTGCACTTCCAGAAAGCGGAGATCAAGAAGCCAGCTGTAGCCACTGTGTCTAGGTCTGAGGCGCCCCCTGCAGACAAGAAAGCCCGGATGCATGAGGTGCAGAGCGGTTTTCCCACAATGCCGCAGGATCTCGCCTTCCTGTCTCTTGTCTTTTGCAAAGGATTAACAAACGCAACGTTGTTAATGAATTAGGCTTTTTCTTTTTTTAATCTTCATTTACATGTTGTCACTAAACTTCACCTTTTAGATATGTCGTAAACATTACTCTCTGAAGGCAGTGTTTCTTTGTAAGTCCTTACGACAGAAATATGCAGGGTATTTGAAGATGTTACGCGTGGCAGGAATAGTATAAAAGTGAGGTCACTGTGCAGCATGGAGGGTAAAATCGCTAATTTGTCTTGTTTCAGAATGTTACTGATATGAATCCCAGCTAGTCATTGAGCTGCAGTTAAAATAGTCAAGAAATAAGCAGAGTGTTTTTATGTCTGTGTGTAGAGAGGCTATACCTCAGTAACAGGATCCAGCCGTGTGACCTTCTGAGCATTTATCTCGTGTTACTCCTTGGGTCTCAGGACGCTGGGCCTGCTGCAGCGAAGCCTTCCCAGGATCAAAAGAGCAAGAAGGCAGAGGTGAGCCCCGGCTGCCGAGTGTCTTTTTTTGATTTTAATACACTTTTCATGTCAAGATATCCATGATAAGGGGCGTCCCAAGCGTCATCATTCTAGACTGATTGTTATCTTTGTGCTCCCCCCTTCTGGGGCCCAGACTCCTCCCCCCTAGGTCTGATCACCATTATTACCTGTTTTTTTGGGGTCCAATCACTTCCCCTCCTCTAAGTTTTAGGCTAGAAAACATGATGATAGCGAAATGGCCTTTGTGGTGTTTTGTATACTCATGGCAGAGGGCCCAAAGTCGGCCAAGGACATTACGATGGAGACCCAGGTGTTTGTATTACGATGGAGAACCAGGTGTTTGTATTACGATGGAGAACCAGGTGTTTATATTACGATGGAGAACCAGGTGTTTGTATTACGATGGGGATCCAGGTGTTTGTATTACAATGGAGAACCAGATGTTTGTATTACGATGGAGAACCAGGTGTTTGTATTACGATGGAGAACCAGGTGTTTGTATGGTGGAGCAGTAGCAGCCTTTGAAGTTTGAGCTGGCCAGATATTAAAGCCAATTATATTGGTTATATAGTATTTTGCAGGTTACATCTTTATAGCATTGCGCTAAGGATTACATTCACTAAGTGTAATACAAAGCTAAATAATATTCCATACCAACTCAAATGTAAATTTACCACTAAAGTTCCTGTTCTCTTTGTCACTGTAGGACACTTCCATGTCCGCAGATGCCCTCAGTGCTTTGGAGGACCTGCTTCCTTCTGCAGAACCTCAGCCTGAACC
>JABFDZ020000118.1:26536125-26554608 GCA_019775955.2 Pollimyrus isidori | reverse complement strand
GGTGAGCACCTAACAACACTGATGTAAGGTGTGCTTCGAGTCAGGGGTGAGCACCTAACAACACTGATGTAAGGTGTGCTTCGAGTCAGGGGTGAGCACCTAACAACACTGATGTAAGGTGTGCTTCGAGTCAGGGGTGAGCACCTAACAACACTGATGTAAGGTGTGCTTCGAGTCAGGGGTGAGCACCTAACAACACTGATGTAAGGTGTGCTTCGAGTCAGGGGTGAGCACCTAACAACACTGATGTAAGGTGTGCTTCGTGTCAGGGGTGAGCACCTAACAACACTGATGTAAGGTGTGCTTCGAGTCAGGGGTGAGCACCTAACAACACTTTAAGCTACTTCATATTTTCAATAAGGCAGCGTTTTAAAAGTAATAGTATAGATTCAATATTCAAGACTTCTTTATTGTCAATCCATGAATATATTCATATACATCCAGGATGAAATACTTCCTGAACCTCGTGGTGCCCCGTTTACACACTGAATAGATTATGTGCTGCAGACCGTAGAACGCGAAAGTGCAAAAGGGAGGTTTTCGTGTAAAAGAGGGGAAATGTGGTGAGCAGAGGTGTGTGTGCAGGGCGGGGGGTTCAGGTGCTGGGGGCAGGAGGCAGAGGGGCGTCTGGGGAAGAAAGCTGTCTGCCAGCGCTGGTCCAGATGCTCTGGTACCTTCTACTAGACGCCAGGGGGGTGAACAGTCCATGGGAGGGGTGGGAAGGCTGGGAAGGGCCTGCAATGATTACAGTGGCACAGTGGATGCACAGAGGAGTTCAGTTATGGGTGGTGGGTGAGAAACCTCAGTGATCCTCTCAGCTGTCTTCACAATTTGCTCCTGGGACTTGTAGTTGCTCTGGACTTACTCTACCCAAAAAGGTCAGATGTAAGGAGTAATGCCTCTGCAATCCAGACCAGTAGAAGTAGTTAGAAGATACTTGTTAATATGCAAAATTTTCACATGCAGCAATAAAATATTTTCTGCTTAATTCTGTTTTTCATTATTCTATAGTGCCCCCTGTGGACAAGTATGACACATTACAAATATCCTTAAATATCTACATATCTGAAAATGTCCCTATTTGAAAAAAAAAATTCTGTTTGATCATTTGATCTAACGCAATGTTTCCTAACCCGGTCCTCGAGGAATCCCAGATGGTAGTCCACGTTTTTGCTCCCTCCAAGCTCCCAGCCAATCAGGAACGTCGAATACCTGGTACAGGTGCGCTGGGAACTGAGAGGAAGCAAAAACGTGGACTGTCTGGGGTTCCCTGAGGACCGGGCTGGAAACATTGATCTAACGTAATGTGACGTCGAAGATGTACATTTTTGTACCTAGCAACTGGATAAATGAAAGCCTTACAACCAAATTTTGCTTATACTAAGATGCAGGACTGAAATTTTATTCCTGAAATACCTTGTGTGTTACGGACGATTTTACAAATGAACTCTTATATATTGTGATGTATTATATTACATGTATTATATTACATTTATGTAGTTAGCAGATTTCATACTGTATATATTTCTCATTGCGAGAGATCTCAGTATATAAATGTAGTCATTACAGTATTACAAGATTTTAAGGAAATATAGAGAACAGTACATGTTCGAAGAAACTACCCTAACTATACAGTTTCAACATTCGAGGCCCATCTCTTTTTGTTTATCAGAAACAGAAAGTAACATGAAGCACCCGCATGCACAATGGAACATTTCTTGACTCAAACCAAGAGTCATTATCGCTATTTCCTGCTTTATTGACATCCTGCTCGCTGAGGAGCTGAACTGCCGGCGGAAAGTTTTAGGTGTGAAGCTGATGATAACATTGAACAGTAGTAGCCCTCTCATTCTATTCTGCAATGTTTAGCCGTAGGCGTTGAAGATGTGTTCCATTCTCGTAATGCTCACAGCTAACGAGCCCTTCACTGCATCGGTCTTGCAACACTGTCTTTCGTCATTTTTCAAATTGCAACATTTGTTCCTTGGGATGAAATCCGCCCTCTCCTTGGCATTTAAGTATGCATTTAAGTAATACACAAACGTCATCACTGGGTTTTTTCTCGACATGCATTCTTATATCTTAGCTACACTGGAATTATGTTGAGTTTTATAAACCCACGAAGAGTCCCCTTTGAAAACAATCAACATATACTATAAAGATTAAATTATTTAAACATTTTCTGAATATTATAAGGTAAATTATAAAATACAAAGGAAATGTGAAACGTGTTATATATAGTCAGCTTACATTTGTTTGTTTATTTGTTTTCAGATGATTTTGTCTAAGGTGATACCATTTGTGAGATAAAGGAAGGCGGATTGCATATCACAACCACGCGTGAGGAATTCTGTCATTTGGTGCTTATTAATAATTGATAATGTATTCTTATGTACTGTTTCTGAATTTCTCATCAATGTTCTCCTGGATTGTATTGGGATGGCTAGAGCTTATAATTTACTTTATTTTCATAATTATGAAAACATTCAATGGTCACTTTGACCCTGTGAATAAAAAGCAGTGTATTCAGTTGCTATAATATGATAGTAGGCTATTACTGTACATTTGAATTACATACGTTCCTTGTTTAATTTGGCATTATACAATAATATCCTCATTTAGAATACGTTATTGTAATAATACTGATGCAATGACTCCTCATAGTACATTAAGTACCTTACAAAGTATTTTTGTGAATGATGACAGGAATGAACTTTGGTTTTTCTAATTCTGCAGTTATGTCTTCAATATCAGCTGTGATAATACTGGGTCAAGTAAATACTGTAAGTATTGTAAGATTTCTTCTGTGGTACAAATGTGTAATGTACTGTTGTTTTACTGAGTAGGGGTGGAGCCTTGGCACTACACATGTCACCACAAAACTGATGTACACTCTCTCTTTCTCTCTCTCTCAAACACACACACACACACACACACACACACAAACACTTGTGTGTTCATATCTTTTTGAGGACCACTCATTCATTTCTATGGGAATAATGCTAATGCTAACTATGACAACCTTAGCCCCTACCCAGCCCCAACCATAACCATAAGTAACCAAACAAAATACGAGACTTTTAGCATTTTTAGTTTTTTCACTGCAGTCACGGATTTTTATAGAATAGAGTTTTCCCCCAAAAAACAGGTATTCATCACATTGTGGGGACATTTGGTCCCCACAAGGTAAGGTATACCTGGACCACACACACACACAGCTGTATTGTTCAAGGCAGGTACCCTTATACTCACCAATCTCACTTCAGGGAATCCACTGATAAATTTGAGAGGCAAGGCTGTCACTAGGACTTCAGGTTGAAGTGCTTTTTATCCCGCCCACCAAATACTTGCATACTAAATAGTTAACATAGCGTGCTTTCATTCGTCGTCACAGAAACCCATTAAAACGTTTTGCTGAATCTTCTGGAGCCAGGGGGAAACGCAGCAGTAATTGCTTCCCATGACCTTGTACATATCACTGGGGGCTGAGCCCCGCCCTTGAGGGCCATTTCCTAGTGCCGGCACTGCCAAGCAAACGAGAAGGGGAATACCTCACTGGGGTATTTCCCATCACTGACCCCGAGTGCTTTCTTATCGCTGAATGTGTCACCTGACACGCGTGTTCATACTCAGATCTGCACAGAAGAATGCACTTGCACGCAGGTGCACTCAAGCATACAAATGGAGACAGGCAGCCATTCGTTCCTGCTCCCTCCTCCTCTGTACCTGCGGTGAGGGCTGTGGTTCCTCTGCGGTCTCTTTGTTGCGCTGCAGCACTGAGAAGCTCGCTGCTGAAGAGACTCACACCGACACGCACCTCCCCGTCCTTCAACCGCATCCTCGAAATTGTTTTAAACAGGTGTGTGAGTTTCTAACTATATTTCATAATGACGTTATTATTTGTGTCTTCTGTCTCGATAATGTGGAACAAAACTTCTAACTGATTGAACGTTTTCAGACCCACATGCCCACAGGTCTACAAAACCAAGCGCCTGGGTATTTCACTAGTAAGCGGAGGTGGTATTATTGCAAGTTGTAAGCGTTTAGGAATAACAGAAACTCAAATTGGCAGACCACGTAAGGTAACAGAGCGGGGTCTCCGAATGCTGAGGCACATACTACGGAAGTCGCCAACGTTCGGTTGACTCAATAACTGCAGAGTCCCAAACTTCCTCTGGTATTAACTTCAGCACATAAACTGTGTTGGGAGCTTCATGGACTGGGCTTCCATGGCTGAGCAGCTGCATGCAAGCCTCACATCACCAAGCGCAATGCCAAGTGTCAGATGGAGAGGTGTAAAGCACGACGACACTGGACGATGGAGCAGTGGAAACGTGTTCTGTGGAGTGACGAATCACGATTCTCTGTCTGGCAGTCTGATGGACGAGTCTGGGTTTGGCAGATGCCAGGAGAACATTACCTGCCTGACTGCACTGTGCCAACTGTAAAGTTTGGTGGAGGAGGGATAATGGTGTGGGTTTGTTTTTCAGGGGTTGGGTTGGGCCCCTTAGTTCCAGTGAAAGGAACTCTTAATGCTTTAGCATACCAAGACATTTTGGACAATTCTGTGCTTCTAACTTTGTGGGAACAGTTTAGGGAAGGCACTCTTCTCTTGTGGCAAGACTGTGCCCCACAAGGTCAATAAAGACATGGTTGGGTGAGTTTGGTGTGGGAGAACTTGAATGGCCCACACAGGGCCCTGACCTCAACCCCATCGGACACCTTTGAGATGAACTACAACAGAGATCGTGAGCCAGGTCCTCACATCCAACATCAGTGCCTGACTTGACAAATGCTCTTCTGGATGAATGGACAAAAACTCCCAGACACACTCCAAAATCTCACGTAAAGCCTTCTGAGAAGAGGGGCAGCTATTGTAGCGGCACAGGGGGGGGGACCAACTCCATACTGACGCCTATGGATTTGGAATCGGATGTCATGAACGTTCCTGTCCATGTAGCGAATCTCCTGCCACAGACTCTGAAAACACAAAAGACATTTTAGGTAAATCAAATTCACTCCTAGAGGTCAGCTGATGTTACAAGACGTGCTACAAGTTCTTCAGAGAACTTGAGTGGAATAAGGCACAGCCCGTAGGTGGAACGAAGCTGGGCGGCATCAGACGGGCCCTGTGGCTCGTGCCAATCTGAGTGTGGCAGCTTGTGGGGGCCGCAAGGAGGCAGAATGTGACCCAACCACAGCGCGCAGGGGACAGAGAGGCGGCAAGCAATCAGCCGCACGCTTCTTTGAAAACGAGATAGTCAAGGGCCTGAATTGCTTTTCTTGTATTACTTTAGTCTACAGAAGAAGAAAAGACTGCTGGAAAAGGCATTTCTTTAAGAAAAGGTTCAGTTCTTGATGCACCATCAACATACTGCAGCATCTGCTGAGCTAACAGCAAAATAATTACAAGCCAAGTTTACTCAATGTCGTCACATTTTTCACCCACTGCAGTGGCATGAGTGGGCTTTGGTTTTCGTACCACTGGTCATACAAAAAACTAAATGTAGTTGCCTGTAGCGTGATATTGTCACCAGGTGGATTATTATGCGACAGGCCAACCTGATTTTCTGCTTTTATCCTCATTATGATTTCAGGCTGTGGTAAAGTTTCCACCACACCTTGGGACAATAATCAATAATATCAATTAATAATGGAGGACAATTTTATGACTGCTTTTTCTGAGCTGCCTATTTCATAATTAATGTAACTTTTAACACAATCACTTAAGAGAGTGAAGGGGACTCCACAGATTAGCAGACCTCAGGTTCCTGAGGAGTATAAACACCATGTTAGTGATTGTAATAATGAGGTAAGGGCAACTCCAACCATCCATCCATTCTCCAAGCTGCTTATCCGTCTGGGTCGTGGGGGGTCTAGAGCCTATCCCAGAGGCTACAGGCATGAGGTGGGGAGCAGCCCAGGGTTGGGGGGGGCAGCAGCCCATCACAGGGCACAGTCACACCAATGGGCAATTCCAATTAGCCTAAGCAAGTCTTTGGACTGTGGGGGGAAACCAGAGCACGTGGAGGAAATCAACATGCAAACTCCACACACATGAAACCCAGGTGGAGACTCGAACCCTAGTCCCAGCAATGCGAGGCAACAGTGCTAACCACT
This sequence comes from Pollimyrus isidori, assembly GCA_019775955.2. Lineage (NCBI taxonomy): Eukaryota > Metazoa > Chordata > Actinopteri > Osteoglossiformes > Mormyridae > Pollimyrus > Pollimyrus isidori. The sequence continues at coordinate 26,548,488 of JABFDZ020000118.1, read as the reverse complement.
GCACTACCATGCCACCCCCAAATAAAGGGAATTATTAGCCATTATCAGTTACAAATGCTTAAATTGTGACCTTTAAATCAAGATATACCAACAGAACTGAAAGTAAGTCTGGATATCTGGACCATAAACACAGCATTCAAAAACACAATCTGATATCCTAACTGTAGCACAGACAGAAAGACCCTGAGTGTGCTGCAGTTATGCAGACCCCAGAGTATCAGGAAATACAAAGTAATCTGAAACAAATTAAACTTATTACTGAAATACAGAAAGTTAAAGGCCATATAAAATTGACAATGGGCACCAAATACGTAGAATTCATAACAAGACCCCAATAACATGCATAATTATTGCTCGATATAAAACAAATGGCTCTTTGAACACAGACTGTATAATGAATGCAATACCCTAGTGCAGAGATGTACACTCAAATCAGAGGCCAATATAGATAAATACAGTTTATTCAGGTTTGACAGAGTATTTAAGCTGATTTTTAGTACATCGAAAACACTCTTATATAAAAAAAAAAAAAATTGTATATGCCCTTTGAGACTGCATCTTTTCCCTAGTTACATATAACGGAGGAGCTAATAGGAAAAATTCAAACGGGCATAAACGACAAAACGGCATGAAGACAAAATGCAAAATGCTATATCAACAAAGGTAATGACTCTAGCAAGACGCAAGTCACTTAGCAGCTCGACACAGATTCTGCTTTCCCAGTCGGGCCTTGCGGTTTCGTTAAAGCTTGGTCTTTTTACTGAAATGAAAAGGTTACCGAAGAGTAAATTCAAGTATTGCTGAACTAATATATTAAGACAATCTTCGTTAAACATGTAATGTCTTCTGATTTGTCCACTGAAGAAAGGGGAGCAAAAACACACACACACACACACACACACACACACACACACACACACACACACACACCCCTCCTAAGCGGCAGGAACTGCACTGAGCGCCATCACACGCAGCGGAAGGGGCACCGTCCTGCCGCCCTTGGGGGAGCGAGACCAGGGGACCTCCATGCGCAGCCAGGGTCCCCCTGAAGCAGCTTCACAGGCAGTCAGGCAAGGAGCTTCCTAACGTCACACGGGCAGAGACTGCAGGCGGGCGGCTGGGCCACACCCAGAGCGGCCCAAGGCTGCAACTGACTTACGATCTTCGGGAATAGAAGCCGGCCATCAGAAGAGGCCCAGGATGGACTCGTCCCACAGCTTCTCCTCCTCTGTCCGCGTGTCTATCTCACCCACCCTTTCTTTTGCTCTCTTCTTCTCTTTCTTGTGCTTGGTCTTTCCTTCCTTCACGTGCTCCTGCTGTGCTCTTGGCTGCTTTTCCATGTCATTCCTACCTGCCTTCCCCTCTTCGTTCTCCCCATCTCTCTCTTCCTTACTGTTCTTCTCTTCCTTCCTGCTCTTCTCTTCCTTCCTGCTATTCTCTTCCTTCCTGCTCCTCTTCGCTCTGTGTTCTTCCCCCTGCCTCCCCTCCTCTTGTCTCCTGCTTTTCTTCCGGTGCCTCTTCCTCCTCCGCCTCAGGTTCTCTTCCTCGCTCTCCTCTTCTGAGCCCTCCTCCTCTCTGCCTCTCCTCCTTCCCCTCCTCTTGTGCGGTCTCCTCCTGTCCTTCTGGCCAGAGGAGCTCGAGGATGTACAGGAGGTGCCGGAGCTGTCCGGTTCTAGGCTGCCCTCATGGCCGGTCCTGTGCCCATTATTGCTACCCTTGTGGCACTGCCAGCCCCCAGGACCTGGAAGCACACAGAACTGGTTCCAACACGGACCCTCTAGGTCTCTTGACCCAGAGCCAAAAATGGGTGGAGGGGGTGGAAAGGAGGGGTAATTCGAGGGCAGCAGAAAGGGGTCAGGGGGAAGGACATTGACTTCACAGGCCGTCATGTCAGCGGTGCCATCGAATGGCGCTCCTCGGTCCTGTAGCTCTTCCTTTTCCGGAGCATTTGCCAACTGCATGGTCCTGGGTTCGAGCCCACGTGCCTTCTGCACTTGGACATAGTCGGCCAGTTCGTCCTGGAAGGAGCTGTACACTTTCTTCTGCGATTTGCTCATCAGGTCAGCGACATGCTTCTCTCTGAACGGAGAGAGAAACGTCAACAATCAATTAGAAGGAAACTATAACGGTGAAATATGAAAGAAAAAAAGTAGAAGACACTATTTTTAGCTATAAAATGCACATAATCAGAAAGATAGAAGCTTGGTAATTATTAGACCAAATCTAATGATATCTAAAGAACAAGTAATGAGGTCCTGACAGTGAGAAACGATGATCAGAGCAGATACAAATAATATTCAATTCAATTCATTTTTATATAGCGCCCTTCACAACAGAGTTAATAATATTACAATGACAATACGACGTGTCTGAAGGACGGGAAGGAGGCTCACTTCAGCTGGTGTTTGTTCCCCTGCACGTGAGCCTGGTACATCTCCACCGAATTCAGTGTGACGCAGCATATCGGGCAAGTGAAGCTACTCTTCTGCTCGCCGGCTTCCCCATCCTGACCCATCTGCTCCAGGAGGCGCTGCCTGGCCTGGTTCCTCTGGTGCCTCCGGCCGGCGTAGTGCTGCTTGGCCACCTGCGGGTTGTTGAAGGAGGCCGAGCAGAGGGCGCAGCGTCTGTCCGGCCCGCTCGGCTCCGTCGCCTGCTCCGGCTTCTCCTCCGGGGCGGCGGCTCCCCCTGCTGGGGGCTCCGCGGTCCACCGGGGGACGGCGTCCTCTGGGAGGGAAGACCGCAGGAACATCACCACCAACACAACACGGACAAGGCACGAGATCCGCAGGAACATCAACACCAAAACAACACGGACAAGGCACGAGATCCACAGGAACATCACCACCAAAACAACACGGACAAGGCACGAGATCCGCAGGAACATCAACACCAAAACACGGACGCGGCACGAGATCCACAGGGCAGCTGCCCAATTCTCACCCGTCTCCTGCTGGTCCGGGGCAGGGCAGAAGAGGCCGTGCCTGCGCAGGTTCTTGGCGTGGATTTTGCCCTCATAGTGAGACTTTGCCACCACAGGAGCACTGAAGACCATATTGCAAAGCTCGCAGAACCGCTCCCGATCCACAGAGCCATCTTTTTGCTGAAAGAGACGCCATAATACTGAGTATCGCCCTACAACTGGTCGACACCTGCCTCTGGAGTATTGTAATATCAACACCAAAATCATTAACGATACATTTATATCACTTTCAATTCATTATTCACTTCTAATAAAGGTATGAAGAGAGAAGACAATAATGCATATTGACAGTCTACAGTGTTTTCCATGTTTATGCAGTAACTGAAAAAATTGTACGGCAATTCTGTATAACGTAGAGTATTTATTATCCTGCTGCAGTATATAAAAAAAAAATACTGCACTCCTTAAAGGAATCTAAACAAATACTGAAACTGTGCTGATCGCCATGAAATGAAGTATAAATCCGTTCCATGCTATGGAAAGAAAGTGCGGTGGAGGACCTCAGCTTGTCACAGCTTGTGATGCTCACGAAAGGAGCCACTCGTGTGAAACGCGCCCAGTCACATGTTCGGACTTTTTTACGTTACGGAAACCTGTGTTCTACACAACCATTGTTACGCTCCTGATCAAAAACAAAAAAAAAAGTATACTATTGCACACAGTGTGCTTGAGTACTGCTGCATGCTTTTGGGTAAAATATGAAACAGGTTTTTTTTTTTTTATCACTCAGAATTAAGATTGTGATTTTCTCTCATTTTCTCTTGATCAATATCTTTCTTTATATCATAATTCTGCATTGCATATTGTTTGTATGAAGATTCTGCAAATTGTCATATATATCAAATGTGTAATAAATGAATAAGTGTAGCTTCACCCCTGGATATCACAACAAAAATTCATAGCATCCAAGTAAAAACACATTTGAGAACTTTTACATCATCAGGTGATCCATCCAGTACTAACAGAAATTCTATTTCACTTTCACATTTCTAAGTGAGTCTTGGCACATGTACAGATTAGACGGCCAGACCAAACGCCAAGGCTGTTTAAGGAACACAATGCTGTTGTTTCTGGCAGCACGAAACCTAGTTCATGAAATTGCTAGCGGTAACCCTGCCTGTATTTGATGAAGCACTCTTATTACAGAATATATAATAATAAAACCGACTAATTACCCCAGAGGCAAAATTGACATTTTAGATAAAAGGTGTATAATTCAAGTGTCTTCAAACTAATTTGAAAAATTACAAAAAAAAACATCATATATTACAGTAATGAGTACATGAAAATTACCCAAACTGTGCTTAAGAACAGACATACTTCCTGGGTTTAAGCTTCTATCCCATCTTCAATTACAGAATTGTTTTAAACAAGCAAATACGCCAAGCTCGTGGATATGGGGTAAATGTTAGTAGTATTGGTATCAGGGACTGAAAGCTCATAATGCAGGCTGATGAAATACCACTTTGGCCCGAATATAAAGCTGGAGACGGATGCAAACGAGCTGTGATGTTCTGAAGGTTCCACACTTGAATGCAATGATAAGTATAGCTGGGGGGAACCTGGGCCAGACATGTTCTACCTTTCTTGCCAATTCGTGCAGAGAGTATAGTAAGTATTTCATTTTGGATACTTGCCAAGATCTCACTCACTGGGGAGAGAGAGTAATAGAAGGGAGTACCTGGAAAATGGCCTGTCCGCTGCTGGACCTCTCCTCGTCACGCTTGCTCTGCAGGTACAGGCGCACCTTCTGCGCATGCTTCTTACCCTGTCACCGGCGGGGGGAGAGTATAAGCCACACGGCGTTTCTCAAACTCCTCGAGATAGGACAGTCATGCGCCCGCTCTGCGCCCGTCGCTCTCGCCAGGAGACCCGCGGCGGCGTCCGAGAGCCTCGGGAGGAGGAGACGGGGGGCGGCCGAGACACCCACCTGGTAATGGGAGACGCGTTGGGACTCGAACTGCAGCACGGCGCCGCACACGTGGCAGTAGCCGTCGGTGAGCAGCTCCGTCAGCAGCGCAGTGGAGCTCTCCGCCGCTGGAAGTGAGGGGAGAGGCACAGCCCGGCAGAAAGCGGGCGTTACACACCGGAGGCAGAGGCGGAGGAGAGGCACAGTCCGGCAGAAAGCGGGCGTTACACACCGGAGGCAGAGGCGGAGGAGAGGCACAGCCCGGCAGAAAGCGGGCGTTACACACCGGAGGCAGAGGCGGAGGAGAGGCACAGCCCGGCAGAAAGCGGACGTTACACACCGGAGGCAGAGGCAGAGGAGAAATGCAGGCCGTTCAACGTCAACCACTTTTTTAATGGCGTGTACCAGTAACAAACTGGGAGAGAACTGGAACACGCAGCCTAACCAGCCATGACTGGCAAAGGGGAGATAACTGGGAGATGCACAAACACAAGCGTGACCTGCAGCATGAAACGGCCCCTGTCATTACCTTCAATTCAGCACATTTAAGAATGTCTTTCCACTTGCCGGAATCGTACAACATCATAATGGCCTCTTCTCAAATCCCACCAAAAATCATAAGCTATTTATAAGTGAAAGCCTGATATTTGAGATTTAGCAGATACAATTAAACTCTTTTGGATTACAGTGCGATTGCTTAGGCATAGAAATGATCGTAGAGAATAATAATAACCTTCTGATGCACAGAGCATCCACATTGACAGCTGCTGAATTGCTTGTGAGTGTTTTTACCTTTAAATTCTGAGCGACATTCCTCCTTTCTTGGTCTTCAACAAATAAATAAATTGATTAAGTTGTCAAAATGCAGGCAATGATCTACCCCAATTAAGGATTCAGTTCATAATTCGATCTTCTCACAATATATGTAAGAAGAAAAAAAATATCAAAAATGCAACATTTATTTTTTCATTCTTTATTAATTAAATACTCCTTTTGTTATTTTTTTTTTTTATTATTTTGTGTCGTTGTTTTCTTAATTATTTACAAACATTTGCATAGGTTGGAGTAAAATACCACAGCCTATTAACTTTTATCATATTTCTTTTATTAAAAGTGAAAAAAGTTGTATAGGTTGCATTAGTTGGGTCCTGGGGGGTGGGGGGGGAGGAGGCCAGGATATTGTACCTTCTGCTGTCTAAACAATGTAATTACGGCTAGGAAACACTAACAGTATGCAGCCTAACAATCATTTGAGATATTTTATTTCGTTTTTATTTCCATAATCTGAATCATCATGAATTTGACCTGCGAGGTCTTCATGGCACAGTATATCGTTACATGCCTAATCTACAGTCAGTGTATTCTGTAAAGTCAAGTAAATTCAATTTCTTTCAGAGAAGAACCAAACAGTAGGGAAAACATTATAATACTAATCAAAAAATAATGACTAACAAATACGGATATTACTTGAAAAACTGTGTCAAATAAGCCATTTCGGTATGTCATATGTCAGCATATGGTCGGCCTATATGAAGACTGAAAGCGCATCCACTTAAGAACACTTGTGCATTGCCTTGGTACATTGACAAGCTGTGCTGCATTATTTAAAAGAACTATTCTTGCATATTCACTCAGAGACTATAAATATCTTTAAGTAACAAAGAACATATGGTGTACTGGTTTTATAAGCTTTAGTAATTATTAAGACCTTAAGCCAAATGACCAGGTATCTACACTCCGACCAGTTACAAGTTAAAATAAGATTCAGAGATCAATGCATGAGCAATTTCAGCAATACACAATAAAATACTGAAACATACTGATTTAGGTGAAATATAAATGTATGCAACTGGCATCCTGCCCAGCTGGCAGCCATGATGCCCGGCATTGGCTCTAAGCCCCTGTGACCCTGAGTTGAGAAACTGACAGCAGCAGGCATGACAATTGTTCCACGATTCCCTTACCTAAATTACAAAGTGACTCTCAACAAGATGTAGCTCAGATCATATAATAATTGAGAACTAGTAGATTAACCCTCTTAATCTATCCCAGTAAATACCAAGAGTAATAGCACAATCCTAACTGATTATTCACCTTTGTCCATATATAGTATATGAATAAAAACAAACATTTAGAGAATGGATAAATCATTTAACAACTCAAATAACCTCAAACCTTAAATGAATACAACAAAAATCAAACCAGCTGCTTTCTCATTTTTCCCAGAAAGTATTTTATAGTTTCCCACCTGGGTCACCAAAAGCAAAGTCCACTTGCCATCATTCATCTCCTTGCCCACATTTATCTCCTTGCCCACATTTATCTCCTTGCCCTAACCAACAAACTATACCTGTTTCACCATCACCTCCCAGGGAGACATTTTCTTAAGATATACTTTATTCAACCCAAAGCAAAAATTCTCTATTTCTTCTGAATTGCTCTGAAAGTATGTCGCTACTTTTAACAACACCAATAAGTGTATGTCCATGTCTTTGATGAATTCAGTGTTCTGAATTATTGTCTGCATATTGTTGTGTTTAAATTAGTAGATAGACCCCTTCATATGTATTTATAATCCTGTCTTCTTTAAACCTCTGCTGCGATGAAAGGGGTAAGAGTGTTTACGTAAAGCTTTTTGGGAACGTTAAAAAAAATGAAAACTGCTAGACATAACCTGCGGGCAAAACTATATTAGTGCTCTTGTTCTTTCCAATGTGATCTTATTGGGTGTAGTTTGCCATTACACTAATAAATATAAATGTATCAACTCTCAGTGAAATACCCTGAGAACCACCTGCAAGACACACATAATGCTGAAATTTGTAAAACATAACCGCATGCACGTTCCCCAACTATATCTGTGTCTTGCACAGCATTACAAGGATTAGAAGAAACGTTGTACATCATATAAGGCATGCTATGCACACAATTCAGCTGGCATTTTCGCAGAATTGTTGCTATACCATTGCATTCTGTGGTTCCTCTTAATGTGCAATAGAATCAGGAATTTGAACATTTATAAAAACAGATCACATTATACAGTAACACAGGGTGAGCAACATATCAGGTCCGAGGCTCCACACAACACTGGGCACAGGCTGAGTTGCAGGTTCAATTCAAAATTATTTTCCTAAGGAAACATCCCTTAAAATTAATAACAAATTGTAGTTAGCTAATGCATAATATTCCACCATTTAGAAAGTTCTGATGCTTGTGTTTGAGTGGTTTTTAAAATTTGACTATTTTAAACAAAAATTTCTGGTGTGATGTAGAATAAAGTGACAGATGCAGGTACCCACAAGTGTAAAGGGCTGCACTGAGAAAACCCAAAAAGAATCAAGCACAAACTTTTTTTTTCTTACCTAATTCATTTAAAATAATAAGTAGCATAAAATGGGAACAAAACCAAAAAGTGCATGCTTTAATAAAAGCGTACCATATGCAATCGATGCAGAACCTCAAACAGTTTTTAATACGGGCACAAATAATTCTTATAGTTACATCAAAGGAATGGTTAAGGGCGGGAACTTCTCCCTATATTTCAAGTATAATACAATTTACTCCTGTCGTGGCCCACTATACAACATACTTCATTATTTGAGATGTATTTTTTTTATTAGGCACTAGAAATGAAATCACCTGTTTTGCATTACAATTACTTTCAATGTATTAGTCCACAAAGCTATATTAATTATGGGATTTATGTGTAATGTGAACGCAATAAAAACTCAAACATTTATTTCAACTCAGCTGTACCACAAAACTACAAAATGGGAAATACTATTTTGTTAATGGTGTGACATTAGGAACTAGTAACTAGCTTTATTACTAGATACATCCAAACTAACGCCAAACAATTCCTCCAGTATTGCCACCAAACCAAACGAAACTGATTACATCAAGGTGCAGTTGCACCACCTACAGTACCATGCAGATTTATCTAACCTCAATAAATAATAATTCAAATAAGTAATATGTTAGATGATAAGGTCTCAGTATTTCAAAATGACCTTAATTATCTAGCACTTTTCGGTGTGGTACTGAAAACGTGTTGCTATTATATAAACACATAAACCACAAATCAGCTCAGCTCCTTGTACAGTTTAAACCGAAGAAACAGAGTCTGTTTTGCAGCCTTAATGTTACCTGATGCACTGGCTATGTGCGTTTTAAACGCCATTTTAAAAATCCTTTCCGACGCCCGCTACTACAAATTCCAGTAACCATCAAGGTAACCACATGGGTCTCAAGCTAGCTGTTTAGATAATATTGAATTATTATACTAATTGAATTATTAATCGAACTCCACAAATAACCCTCCTAACATCCTTGAAAGTGAAAAATTCGAATCGAGTTAGCTAAATTTATCAAGCTACATATCGAGCTACCTACCTCACAAACTCCTACAGACAAATCTGAAACCAGCTCGCTTCCCTGCTAACTAACTCGTATGATGTAAACAGCTTCACCAGTCAAATTACCAGTCGCTTTATTCATTTGATCATCGCCATCATTTTATTTTGTTTACATTCTTTGTGAACTCACCTTCACTCTGGGAAATATTGGTGTTATGAGTGTTTTTTACTTTCTCAGCATCTGATACAGAAGCCGAGACCTGATTGCTGTTACAGCGTTTGAATTTTTTATAAATATGTGCCTCCGCAAGTTGCGGAATAGACACACTTTCGGGCTCCATTTTCATCCCTAATGGCTACCGCAGTGCTTTTCGTTTGGGAGTGACCGTACAGGGCGAGCACGCTGCTGGGAAATGTGCGCCATCTTACGGTCGGGAGGTACAACTGCTTTCCGGCGAAAAACAGTACTATACAGAAGATGTGTAGAGCAGGGTACAACAGCAGGCGGAATGCTGACATCCATCCATCCATTTTCCAAACCACTTACCCTACGTAGTTTTTTTTTTCTGAATCAAATTGTCACAAATAGACAGGTTGATGATGCCTGGTGTAGAGAATTATCTGATGTGAAGAATTCTAAAATGATTATATTTTAAGTTCAAGATAAATGCTTCTTAATTATTGATGCATATGTTTACATACCTAGACAATATTTAAAACTGAATATATCCCCAAAGCTGGGATACCCACCCACAAAAACCAAGGCTATAGAGATTTAAGTAACAAAATAGCCAGTTTTATTAAAGGGTTACATCAATGCAATATAGTAACTTGATGTGGTAAGGGTTACAAAGGAAAACAATGGCTGAGAAATTTCATAAACCCTGAGGGTGGATTAATTAAGCGTGTTATTAGAGTGTGGTAGCAGTAAGTTTCATAGAGGGATGATGAAGAATTAAATGGAATAAGATTCAAGGAGTGTAGTCTGCAGGGCGCTTTTCCAGTGAGACACAGGGGGTGCGTAAATGTTAGACCAATGCCATTACTCCCTCTTCTGCTGAAATTCTCTTGCCAGTCCATCCACCTGACAATTAGATAATAAGTCAGTAAATAAGTCACAATGTTGCCCTCCAACATAAACTGTCTATGTAATCATCATTCTCAACATTCACTCTCTATTTTTTCTCTTTTTATTCTCCCTAGTCTGTACTTACCAAAATGTTCTTCAAGGTGTTTTTCCGCTGTGGTCTCACATAACTGCATTCCCTGCCTTCACATAGTTTAATCTTCTCTGAGATCTAAGTGTGTGAGAATAAGGAATATGTATAGTATAGTAAGTTTAAAAGTACAGTATAGTCTCATCAACAAGATGGAATATCCATCCATCCATCCGTCCAAATTAAATTAACTTGAAAATACTTAACATTTTTTCTATCTTTTTTTTTTATCTCAAAGATATTTTTATTGACTTTAAACAGGAGAAAGACAACAGCAACAAAACACGGTTGCATACATTGATCAGGTAACATTGCACAAGAGTATTATAGAAATGATGGCAATTTAGACATATTCAAAAAACAGTAATGATATGGTATGCAACTCTAATCCCAAGAACTTTACCACAAAATAACCCCATCCTCATGCCAGATTAATTAATTAAAAAGAACAAGACAACAATATTGTTTCTGGAGCCTTACTGGGTGGTACTAATAGACGGATTCTGAGTCTGGAGACTTGAAAAATACTCCAGGAAGGGGCCCCACACCTTCTGAAATTCTTTGCTAGTATCACTAATTGAGTAGCGTATCTTTTCGAGGCTTAAACAGGACGTAAGGTCCCTCATCCACTGAGCATGGGTGGGTGGAGCAGCACCCTTCCATCTGAGTAAGACTGCACGTCTGGCTAGAAGGGAGGCAAAGGATGGTGCTTTTTCTATCTTACATGTAAATCTTGTATCATGGCCGTAGCATTTTGGTGAGAGTGATAAGAAGCGGCTGCTGACACACCTCAGCGGTGGTGAGAGCATCGAGCTCCCTCTTGCCCCCGGGGTACCATCCATGGGACCAGTGCTGTGAGAGGCAGAGCTGCGCACCCAGACACAGCAGCACTCCCAGCAGCAGCGTTAGCTTGCCCACACATACCATCACTAGTGCTGGCTGGAGTCCTACAGGGGGGAAGACTGTTACACGAGGGACTGGAGACATACCAACACTTCAATGTCAATAAGTCATTATATTGATTCAGTTTTTTAAATGTCTAATTGAAGAGTCTGTCAACATAGTCCTACATATATTTCCCAGATAATGAATAAACGGACATTGTTTGTGTGCTAATTACTGCCTTAAGTGCAGAGAAATTTCAGACTGCTCAATTTTTTAAAACTATTTCATTGCAGGTTCGAGGGAGGAAAAATATTATTTAGTTATAATTATTTTGTGCAGGGCCATAGCCAGAATGAAACAAATTTTGAGTGGTTTGGTGGGTTCAAATGCGTATTTTCATTATGTGTCATTATTTCATTACATGCCTCATTTTGTGCAATACACGACGTAAGTAGTATCTGAGTAATTCACTAAAAAATAACATGTGGAAAAGTAATGGACATCGGCCTCATCAAGATTAAAATAAATAGCGACCATAAACACATTCTAGTGTCACGAGAATTATGCCAATGTAAGAAATACATTTTAGTAGGTGATTAATTTGGTATCTGCAAGACATTCTGAGGCTGAAACAAAAATATATGCCATGCATTATCATGTTTAAGCAGTAAATCATTTCCATCTCAGATAGAATTATAATAAGGCACATAGATATTTCAAGAACAGAACAATGAAGTGTACAAGTGAACACTTTGTCTGGATTAAACATGCTATCTCTTACCTTTATAAGCTTCAACAACTTCTCCACAGATGGATTGTGTAGTAGTCTGGCTGGTATCTGTCTTGTCTTCTTGCTGAATTTGTTCAGTCCTTATCTTCAGATCTGTGGGTCAGTTCTATTCCGCCTTCCCTATGTGTCTGTAAATGTCATGGGCTGCTTTGACTTGCAGGCGAGCCTCGGGGGGGGGGGGGGGGGGGGGGGGGGGGGGGGGGGGGGGGGGGGGGGGGGGGGGGGGG
>JABFDZ020000118.1:26507166-26523902 GCA_019775955.2 Pollimyrus isidori | reverse complement strand
GGTGAACCACCTTTGTGATCATGGTACCCCCCCCCAAGCCAGGTAAGTATCGGTCGCCGATACGCCCATTACCAAAATTGTATTTTTGATCAACCTCATATTGTTAATGAAGTTCATTATATTTCATTGATTAATTTAAATGTTAATTTCTGCATACACACATGATGCTTTCATCCAAGCCATTTTAGGTTCAAGATAATTCTATAGGAATCTGATTTCTGGCTCAGGTGCGTCAGTACCTGCTGGATGCAGAACCTGCGGATGGTGTAGTCAACCAGCACCACCACGTCCTCCACAGACACCCGGATATTACCGTAGGTCCAGCATCCCTGGTCAGGCCAATACTGGGCACACTTGCACTGAAAGAATAAACACCACTGTAAGCCCTGGAAACTGGGTTATTAGCAAGTAATACCACAAAAAATACCTTTTGAGGTACTTTAAATTAGTAGTTTCTTAAAACACAATATATGAGATTAGCAAGAACATACGGAAATATTTCAAATAGAGATGTTCATATGATGATGATATTTTGCGATAAATAATAAATAGTTATGTTATCTACCAATCGAATACGTTTCTCACAAACGTACCATGCTGTCTATAAGTCCAACAGTAAGGAGGAAAACGATTATCGCCATCTCCGAAAGCACACATGGCGTAGAAAAATAAAAAGTAAACTTAGATCCTCAAATATCCCCACTCACCTCCTTTCTCTCCTTGAGGTTGGTCACCATGACAACAGTGGCTGTGTTCTGTTCCCAGATCATTCTCCAAAAGTCATTCACCGTTTCCTCTTTGGGTCCTTTAAGAAGGTTGAGTGATAAACAATACTTCTGCTTTAATAATTACCAAGTAGGGCTGGACAATATGGACCAGAAACCACTTAGGCCATTGCTCTCACAACACAAGGTGAATTTTTATGAACGAATAAACCATAAAACATTTTGGCAGATCCTTGATAATCATTAAAAGTTCACTTATTGGAAAGATCACTTAAAAGTATTAGTCTCCAGTAAAATAAATAACATTGTAAATTCCAATATTTGAATGGTTTAATTCTGGCTGTCGATTCTGGGATTCTGCATGATGTCACGATCAAAGCTCACACATTATTTACAACCAAGAAAGAATGAGTCTTCATTAAAAATATTTAATATTTTAACACTTTGTAAAAGTAAATTAATATGAAACGGAATTGTCTGATCCTGCATCTCATTTGAAAACACATCAATGCACTGTAAAGATTTGAACGCTCGACCAGCCGTATTACCAAGCAATAATTATTATGCTATTCAATCCTGTGTTCACAGTTACACAAAACAATATTTAAAGCAACTGCTTACAAATAGCATTAAACATTTAAGATGTGATTTATCATGAATCCGTCCCTGTTTTCCCCATTTCCCTCTTGACAGAGTGGGGTGAAATATCTTACCCTGGGCTGCAATGAATTTATTCTTCTCCTGATATCCCTGAAAAAAAATTAAGTGTCAAAGAAGCACATTGAGCTTTCGATTCTCCTCTCCCCTCCCCTCTCCTCTTCTCCCCTCCCCTCTCCTCTTCTCCCCTCCCATCCCCTCCCCTCCGGCTAGCGTGCTGTTCCTTGACTCCCATGCCCCTCGTCCGCCATGCTTACATTTATATAGGAGGCATTAATGAAGTCGGAATCGGGGACACCCTCCAGCAAGGAGAGATGCACCCTGGAGTGGTCATCTGGAAGATGAGGGGAGATCGACGGACGGGTTTAAAATCGAATGGGATTCATGATAATGCATAAAGGGCCGGTTCCCCGAACAAGGATTAACACTGGTCTGGGACTAAACTGCCATTTCGATGGAGATTCACCATTGTAACTCAAAGCTAGTCTAGGTTTAGGCTTAATCCTTGAATGGGAAACTGGCCAAAACACTGGAAGAGATGGGTGCTTCATCCACACTGACATTTTTTTCCTTGCACCAATAAGTTAATTAGCCAAAAGGAGCACATGAATGACCCGAGCAAACCAAACAACCTGTGCGCAACGCACAAACAGACATATTATAAAATAAATTGTTGGAGACTCACAGGGTAGAATATTAACATATCTGTTTTTCTCTTTATTTTCCTCTTTCGATGCCGCTTGACAGGATGCTTGAATGGGACATACAGGCAAAGACTGGAAAGACAAGAGACACCAACGATGGCCGTTTTCAGAATTTAAAAACTCCCTTCTGAAAACTGGGATACAATATTGGACAAATATGTCACATCACTAAACAGACCCTATATGGTCATTTGTATTGGTGTGCAGTCGGTGGATTTTTGCACTCATGTTTAATGGGTAGGCGTGTGACACAAAATTCGAGATGTTCAAATGCTGTGGCTGAGAAAGTAATGACAGTACTACGAGCCTTCAAATGAATGTCACTTTCCACCAGAGTCAGCTAAATGAATTAATGTAGTGGCATAAACCACAAGATGGGAAAACAACAGAATTCCTCAAATCAGAAAAGTTAGGTTAAACCGATTTGACAGCAAACTGGTTACAGTGAAGAGGTGACCCAGCGATAGGATTTCTCTCCCAATGTACATGGAAAAACACTAACAGTGGCCACCTAACCTTAGCCTATTCAAATTTAGAAACAACGTCGATGTGTAAATTGTTTTAAACATTTTTCTAACCGCTTAACTATGTACAGATGATAATTTCTTTCTGACTCTTACATTAAATTCCTCCCGGAAGATCTTGTTATCATCTGCCATGCGCCGGTTCATCTCCTCCTCCAGCTTGTCGATATGAAGGGGCGGGTACTTCCTATTGGTGCTAGGGGAGCGAGCCAATAGGGGCACACTTTGAAGCTCTGATGGAAGGAAATAGAGTAGACCAGTCAAGGAAGAAAGTAGTTCCCAGAGTGCAACTGGAGTACAAGTCAAGAGTCTTACAGTGACATAGAAGAAATAAACAGCACATAAAAATAGGTATAAATGACCCATTGACTGAAAAGCTTAAATTAACAGGTCTACAACATTAGTTACCTCTAGATGGCAGCACAATACACAGAAGATCGCAATAACCATAGGTATTTTAGACCAAGTCCTTCACACAAAATAAAGACAATAACGACAGATACAAACACATACACACACGGACATGCAGGCGCACACGCGCGTGCACACACACACACACACACACACACACACACACACAGAGTAAGATAAATGCAGTATTATTACCTGTGTCATCCGCCCTACCATTTGGCAGCCTAAAGGAGTTGGAGTGGCTCCCAGCTTGCTTATATTTCTTAAACCTTTAGACAGGACAAGGACATCAGTATGCTTCCAAAGCACCGCTAATTCTCCCCCTTTTCCTCATGTAATCCTGTTTCTCTACTTTTTCCTATATCCCCTGTCTTCCTGACCCGTCCACCCCCTATAATGTGATGTTTGTATATGTATGGTCAGGTTGATGGCCTGCAATTTCGCTGGTACTTGTGACTAGTGACAAGGTGTATTGCAACAGCAATAAAGGGTTTTTGAATCTGAATCTAATGCACTTTTTTCACAAGTATTCCTCTCATATAATCACTTCCTATGAATCCGTGTGCGTATGAAGGTGCGGGACATCGCCGTCACTTAATCAGCGTCACTAACAGCATACTACCATTCGTGGGGGTAAAAGGTCATGCCGTCATCTGCGGAATAAAACCTAGCGGGCGCGGGAGGGGAACTTGGGCACAGAAGGGCACAGCCGGCGAGCGAGCGAGCGCGTCGCTAACCTTAGCATGTAAAGCACGATGACCACGAAGATGACGACCAGCAGGGAAGACAGAGCTACCGTCACCGCGATGATCGGAGTCTCGTCTTCGGCGACCGGGGAGAGACAGAACGACTCAGTATCAACGTCTGAGTTTAGGACGTCATAAGGTGGCCCGGATTCTCCAAATTCTCAGCATGGAGAAGCAGAACCGGCAGCAAAGGCCTGTCCTGGCGGACCGTGACCAAGGCGGACACACACTGACGGTCCTCCGCGTACCTCGCTCAAAAAAAAACGTAGGAAAAACGTGAGAGAGCGATAACATCTCTTACCTGTGCTGTCGCTCCCACCTGAAAGAGACAAACCACGGTATCACAATATGGAAAAAGTGCCAGTGATTTAAATACTTGGGGGAGACAATTAATTGTCTTTTATCATCTATATTTGATGAACAAGGTAAAAAGATATTAGTGCTGTGAACTAGTTTGGCAATTTAAAGCACGACACTGAACAGACTAGCGGAGTTGGTAAAATCTGCTTTGCCAAGTGAAACTGGAAACAATATGCATTTATTTCACTGCTTGAAACATTGACATACAACAGACGACACTGAAAACACAAAGCAAGTGCTTATAGTCACAGACTCCATCAAATATTGTTTTCACTTCCAATCTGGGAAAAAAAACTGGAACAAACCATCTTGTAGTGGTTCGTAATGGGACACAGAATTGTATTTTTCAAAGCGAGACAGGTGGAAGATCTACTAGAAACGTCAAACTCATTCCCAGGAATAAACGGCGAGGCAATCAGAGAAAAAACCCAGCCTGAAACTCTGCTGTCAGCATATTATCAGTGCGGCAAAAAAACTGCTGACGTTTTTAATTAAAATTTGATTCGTTTATAGCCCATTAAATTTGTTGTATTTTTTTTCATGTTCTGAATGCGTTTAAGTGCAATTCTAAGAGAATTTTAAGCAAAAATGGAGCATTGAAGTAAAGAAATAATTACTTGATTTACACCGTGTTGATTATCAACACTAACCAATATGAAAAGTACTGTGGCAAATATCACACAGCCGTACTTGGTAGCAGTACATATAAGGCAAAGATGGAGCTTTTGGGCCACTACTACCTGCAGTGCTGCCACTGTCTGCTGAGGGAATTCCAGCAGGGGGCGACGTGGTGGACTCTTCTATGACTGCTGCACTGGTGGCATTAGGGATCACAGCGAAGGAGGTGATAGTTGAGTTTGTGGCACTCTCTGTTACGTTACTGGCTGAAGATGGAGCAGGTGATGGTAGGTAGGGGGTTGGGGCAACAACAGGAGGCCGGGCGGTGGGAGTGCCCCCCCCGACAATGGTCGTTATGCCAACAGGCGGACTTGATGTTCCCAGGGCTGCCACCACAGTGCCTGTGCTAAGGTTGAGTGCAGACTGGACCGCGGTAGATGAGGTGGGGAACTGCGTTTTCTGGAGAGAATCATCTAAAAAAAAAACAAAGAAGGAGAGAGAGAAGGAGAGAGTAAACGACAGAGGGATCAGCATCAGAGGCGTGTCTGTGACCCCGGAGTTGTTCTTAATGCCAGGTAAGATGGCATCCTGAAACTCCCTGGAATCACACATGTTGTGGTTCCATGTTAATCCCAGAGCATGATGGCCTGACTCAGTGCATCTGATGCGGTTACCTGTGGACTGAGGAGGCTCCTGGGAGGCAGACAGGGCCACAAGCACGGCGCCCAACAGCAGCAGGCTGAGGGACACCCCCATGGTGCCCTGGTAGATGCCAGGGGAGTGAAGGAATAAGTCAGATTTACCCATCACCATGACAACTTCTAGATTATTCTCATCCTTTTCTGAACCACATGATGAGTCCGCGGCTGAAAGCTATTCTGATGCGACACTGCAGATGACAGGTTCACTTACACACATACATGCATGTCCTCTCAGCCCTGCCGCTGGAGCCAGACACTCAGTGAAACACTGGACGCTACGACTCCTGAGAACTCTGCATAATCCCCACAAGAAGAACATTCACCCGCAGAAGCCATAACCAGTCACACGCCCAACGTTTCCTGCGTCTGCCTCTGGGGATGTACTCATGTTCTGATCGTAGGCAATTAAATGGGACATTTAAAAAAAAAAAATCGTGGCCATTTAAAAAAATTGTAGAAATCAATACGCCCTGA
This sequence comes from Pollimyrus isidori, assembly GCA_019775955.2. NCBI lineage: Eukaryota > Metazoa > Chordata > Actinopteri > Osteoglossiformes > Mormyridae > Pollimyrus > Pollimyrus isidori. The sequence goes on along the minus strand of JABFDZ020000118.1, from coordinate 26,517,982 downwards.
GCTGTACATTTGGACGCTGGATGTTCCCCATATGTTGCAGTTATGGGAACTGGCATTTCTAAATTGCCCATTGCATGTGACTGTGAGCCTGCATGTGCTCTCTGATGAACTGGAATCCGATCCAGTGTTTCTCTGCCTTGAGGGCTGCCTGGGATACTCTCTAGGTTCTATAAAACCCTGTATTAGATACCCGATTTGCAAACGGAAGGATCACTGAACTAAAACGAAGAGAAATGATGGATATAGAGAAAGGGCTGGAGACGAGGGATGGGGGAGGGGATACAGATTAAATGAGACAAAGCAATGTCTGACCTCCAAGACGAATGTTGACATCAGCCCCTCATCAGTCCAACGGTCTCTGCAGGGGGACCGAACAAAGGAGAGGAGCAGACCATTACTACTGTGTCTGTGTAGACTGAAAGAGGGCTATGAAGGAAGACTGCATTGTGCTCCTCGGACAATTCCATCTCACCCATCTAAGCCTTACTCTTCCCACACTCCCCAAACTGTACAATTTCTACAATTACTGGATGCATCAACTACAAATGTGAAATCCAGTTAATGTGTTTTTACTCGAAAGCTTTGAGTCACAGTCGTGGCAAATAACTCTAAAACTACACATATTATTTATTGCACATTCCACTATCATGCCAATTTGAACAATTTTCCTCAACCAATTCGGTGATTAACTGTATTTCTTTATATGTCTTAATATGCATGTCTTAAAAAGTTATTTATATTAGTCTTTATATGTCTAAATACATATTTTCTATTTATTTCTTATTATCCACTTTCATAATGCTTAATTTCTGCTATAAAATTAGCCGAAGATTTATTTGGACGTGCCGCATAAAGTATAATTAGAAAAAGTTAGATTGAGAGAAATATATTATACAAGATTACAAGGACTTCAGTAATTAAGTTTACCCATAAAACCCATAGTATTCTCTGTAAAACCCATAGTATTCACACACTTCACTCCAGCTTCCGGCTTTGGGGTCATATTTTCTTTAGGAAAGAACACAATTAACCAAAACTGCATTTCATTAAATTAAATAATTAAGGGCCCTTAATTCTGTGGCAGGTACAAAACAGAAAAAGAATCAGATTGTGCATATTGTAAGATTTTGTGAGCTCAATTTAGTATTTCATGGGGACTGTAATTTTAGACAATCATACTAATTTTAATCCTTGCTGTTTAAATCACTCCTTGTATTTATTAGAACAAAATCTCATTGCTGTATTTCAAAAAATTCCCAATACTATGCTGTCCTAGTACATTATACAAAATACTTTAATAAATTGTATCTCTTCCTCCTAACCAGATTGCAATTTAAGCTTGGGTCTCTTCATCTGTCCACGCATCCATTACTGTTAACTTTTTTTTTTTTGCTTCATTTATCATTGTTTTCTGAGTTTTTTTCCAAGACAATGGGCTATTTGCATGACTGAATGACAAAGTTTCAGGTTCCACCACAAAGTACCGAAGTACCCCAGTAGGTTTGGCACTTTAGCTACTGGAACTTTTGGTACCGGTACTCGACCAGAATTCAGTGGAAAGGGGGGTGTACTGGAAGTGCCAAGCAAAACTACGGTACCCGTTGTGGTGGTAGAATCCTCACTGTCCCACTACTGCACATTTCCTATAAGTACCAATAAGAAATGACAAAGGGATCCCTAACACCTGTCCCATTGAACAATTCCTTGGGGGGTGAAGCACACAGGAGTGGCAGGTGGAAGACTAAATATCTTCCTTCTCCTTCCTGTTGGCCTCTCCATCTCTCCCTGCCCAGTACTTCTCCCACATGTCCCACACGCTGGGCTGAGGGGACGCCCACAATTACAGGGCTGCCTGCAGGCCCAAACCGCAGCGGTTCCCTCCACATGCTCCAGTCCAGCCCAGCCCACACAACACCCTGCCAGTCCACACTGTTAAGACCAACCCCCTGTCCCCTGAAGAAGTGCAAACGCGATACCGTCATCTCACTGGGAATGTTTTTCACGGGTCTCCGCAGTCAAAGCAGCAGAGTCAACTTAAATTTAAGACGACAGGTCATATCTGAGCCACCACATACTGTACCATTACACTAACAAAATAAAAGCACAAATGTCTGTTACTTGTCATTATAAAATAACTGCATCTTCTTATTTAATAGAATTTTGATGAAAAACAGTCATATAGAACATCAAACTCCGCCTAATTCAAAACTTGGACAGTTACATGTCTGCAAAGTTTGGATAAAAGTTTGGATTTTTGCTGACAAGATCAAGTGTCTGAAACTGCCCTTCTCGTTGCTGTCACTATGTAATGCTTATTCAATTTTGAGATAATCCGTCTCCTGATTCAATCCGTTTTAGGTTGTCAGCCATACAACGCTTCTACAAAGTTTGAAAAAGGTCTGCAAAATGCATCTTGAGTTATTGTCTCAACAAGAAAGTGCCTGTGGTGGTATCAGACCAGACACATCACCACATATATTCCCATTCCAGGTATCACAAAGATCCTGCAGGCGAATATGCAGTTAATAACCACTTTCATCTCACCATAAACACATAATAAACACACGAATGTCTGCAATTATATTCCCAGTATGGATAATACATATGCTTTTAGGAACAGTTTGTCACCTCCATCACTGCAGACACTTTTGTATTTGATTAATTCAAACTTAGCACAGTTATTGTATGCATTGAATTGCAAATGCAAACTGTAGGCTCATTGCTGTAAGCAATGTAAGCACCGTCTCACAGCCATCCTGTAAGATCCTTTATCTTACAGCACCAGAAGCCAGTCTGTCACACTTATGAGTCACACAGAACACTAAATACATGCCCCAACTGATCCCTTCAACCACCAGCACCCCCCCTCCTTCCTCTCCCCCTCTCTCTCCTACTCCCCCCCCCCCCTTGTTCGGGTTCCCCATATCAAAGCAGAGGTAGGATACTAAGCAGCTCCCACAAAACAAAATGGTCCACATATGAAAGATCCTCAAAACAATACAATTCAGAAAATGACTAAACACACAATAGCATTAAAAAAAAAAAAACACAGCATGGGCAACATTTATTTACAAAGCTGCCCTTATTGATGAGGTCACTCAAACTTCTTTCACATATCTACAGATCTGGTTGATTAAAAGCAGCGACCAATTCAGGCATGATGTGCTTACCACAGGACAAGTTGAAGGGTCATATATAAGATAGTTCCATCCAAGATGCAATCTGTCTTATGCAATTGTTACAACTATGCATAACCCCTAGAAAGAGGTTTCTACCCTATATTAACATACATTTTACCCTATGTGGCCAACCACAACACTCCATCCTAAACGAGTGTCTGCCACAGCTTCTTAGCTTTAGGTAGTCTGCCCAAGCCCAGATGTGAAAACTCTTCAGCCAATCTAATTATAGAGTAATCCAATTAGAGAGCTGCAGTAAAAAAAACCCACATACACAATGGCCCTTTCTCAATCAGACTGCCCACCCCTGATCTAACAGAAAAGGAACAGGAGAATTTTGTCACAGATATTATCAAAGCATGGAGCATATTCATGAAGTCTGCAGCTTCCTGAGGCTAAGATTTCCTTGGTTCCTCGTTACAAATATATTTCAACATCTGATTAACACGAGTAAACCACAAGACGCTGACAATATGCCAAGAAGTTTCCAAATCACTGCACTGTTCCCTGGTATTAATCAAGCAGCTGCATCAGTATGACAGGAAGCACTTAGTACCAGCACTGTTTGAATCAGAAACTTTCAGCACAGCAGGCAAAGTAATAGCGGCGTAACGCTACTTCAGAGCCGTTCTTACTTGACGACACTGACAGTAATAGCAACATGGTCGGTCTTTCCCAAAAGTACAGCTTGGTTATTCACAGCACATACGTAGATTAAGAACACATGCTTCTTTGGTCACTCGTTTGCCGGTGTTAGTTTTAAGTTAACAGAAGCAAGACAGCGGCACTTATTTAAGCTTTATTCCTCCATTGCTTATGTAAACTAAAGACTTTCTGGGGCTGTTGTCCCAATCACCCCCACCCCAAAGCCCTAAAAGCATCCTGCCCTCAAACATATAGCGCTAATAGGCGGTCGGGCCGCCAGAGACGGTCACCCCCCCAAACCCCGAACCGCCAGCTCACGTCCCGGCCGGCGGTGTAACGTGGCTCCTCCAATCAGTCCGGCTGACCCCCGATAAAGGCTCCGCTGTTCCTCCCTCCCTCTTTTTCTCTTCCCCTCCAGTCTTTTATTTTTCCCCCTCCTTCAACTCACTGCCTCCCGGCTACCTTTGTTAATATTCGTACATGTACGCAGTGTAGGGCGCCTTACACAGATCCAGTATGATCGTTTCTCTTTCCCACTCGCAGAATTAAAATAGAACCCGTTTCTGTTAATGACAGTCCGCGTTTTAGTGATATAAAGGGAGAAACGTACAAGGGCGCACTGTTTACACTCCATCCGAAAATGTAACTCACCACGTATCCTGTTTCGCCGGTGAAGTCTTTGTTAATTCCCTCTCTCTTTCATGTATCTAATCTATCATTATTTTTTAATTTAATACCAGTGTTAACGTCTCTACTCACTTTTCCCCCAGCCCCTATCCCTAACACCCCGAGAGTGTGTGTGGGCTGACGGGTGTGTGGAGGGGGCAAGAGACGGCCAATTTGGAGAGGGTTAAAAAAAGACACTAAAATATCCCCAAAATATCCAGAATGCGCCAGAAAACCGTGCCCTCTCTTACAAAAGAAATTTACACGAAATACCGGTTTTTATTTGCCGTGTCCGGGCCGTCAGCAGTCGTGCTTACTCCGCCATGTTGTGCCTCGGCGTTGGGAATGTGAAGACCTCAATCCCAGCCCCTTCTCCTTCTTCTCCTCCTCCTCCCTCACCCCTCATCCGCCGGCCAGTGTCCTTTGCCAGCTAGCATGTGGGGCACTGTACTGTAGTCAATATCTACGGCTACGGAACATAGATCCCTTCATCATTCACAAGATACACAATAATTATGTGACGATCACACTATAATCCCTAACCCATATCAGCATATCTGTTTAATTTCAGAAATTACAGCGACGTTACCGAAAATAAAATAGTAATAGTAATAAAGTTAGAAGGTGATGGATGTAAATATCTACTTAAAATTTGGGTTCGATTTTGACATTTTTATATTGCTTTACACTTTATAAATTTGACAAACTATCTCAAAGACCAACCATACATCTCTACAGCATAGTTTGGAAGCTGCCACCACCTAGTGGTCTATATAATTCTCAACGCTGTAACCAACTCACGGCCGTAATTAGCATGATATTTTCCGTGTGGAACATCTCCTTGTGAATTTAAGTTCCGCCCGTGTCAAAGTATTCATTCGGTTCATTGTGTGTACCGAAATGAAAATGATATACAGTCATAACATTAAGCTAAAAACAATGTGTTCAGATGAACTATAGCTTTATACAATCAATGAAATACAAAACATTATTATTTAGTCTATCATCATCTAGGCAAGTTTTAGTTATGAGAGGGTTCCCTGTGAGATGAGCATTGTGCTGTCACACCTGTGCATCAATATAGGATTCTGCCACACTTCATAAACAATGACTTAAGAGCAGCCAGTGATACCCCATGCATGGAATCAAAGCACGTGGCTGCCTGGCACATTGGTGCATTAAACATTGAGGATCATGGCGGCGCCCAATATGGACCAGGCTTAAAGACTGCCTGGTCACATAATATCCTGCATTCAGCATGCTACTATACAGTGATGGGAATGTGAGTTCTATCTAGGCTGTCTGTGGTATCATTGAATCCAATTAACTTTTCTGTAATGAATTACAAACCTGCAGTTTGGAATAAACCTCTGAGAATAATGAAGGTTTAATGTCCATGTCCCCTGGGGCCCTTTCCATATACTGTGAGGAATAACTGCCAGGGCCTCCAACCCCCAACATCCAGACCCTTTATGTGGTATCTGCACTCTACCTGTATGTCCCCAATCCCCACCGCCCTCCAGAGGGGGGCATCAGGACCAAGATCCAGTCCTGCATGTGGCTAATTTGCATTTCCAGTTTAGGGTAACTCCTGGGTGGTGATGGGGTGGTTTTTAAAGCACACATGCCCGCAAATGTTCCTACAGTAAGTAGGATTTATAAGACTAAGCTGTGTGCCTTGGTTTACGCAAGAGTTAATAAATCTGACATACAATTTGTTAAAATATTTCAGTTTTCGTACAAACACAAATGTGTATGCATGAACATGTTTATAAATGAGCTCCCGGGGCGTCTTGTTTAGCCAGATAACTTTTGAGGCTAAGTAGGGGTAACTTTGGCGTTCTGGTATCACAACTCTGGTTTAACTTCTTAGTGAGGTTACATCACCCCGGTAACGCATGCTGCTCTCCTATGCTGCTCCGGAACAGAGAGCTCCTCCTCAGAGCCAGCGGCAGGATGTCACAGTGGTCGATTCATTCAAGGTAAAGAAGGGCCATCGTACATTTCCAGGCAGTATGTGTCACACATGTGTTGTCCCTGTGCTTTTTTTGTGTAGTGGGGGCTGGGGAAAGTCGAGCCTATAGGCAACATAGACGGCCACCTAGGGTACCAACTTCTGATGGGGCGCCCACTTACCAGCCAGTTTTACATTGCGGCGCCACAATGACTATGAACTACTGGGGGCAATTGTAGAGATTGTCCTCAGTCTTCTACCTAGGAGGACAATCTCTAGATCTTCTCAGGCCATCTGATGTTGAGGATGCGTCGCAAGCACTTGTTGATGAATCTGTATCTTGTTGGTAATGGTGTTGGTTACCTGCCACGTCTTGGACCCGTACAGGAGGACTGCTTTCACGTTGGTGTTGAAGATGCGGTGAGATAAGGCTTTGGAGTTCCAGATGGGTCTCAGGGTGATGAATGCAAGCCTTGCTTTGTTGATCCAGCTCCTAACGTCTTCATCTGTGCCGCAATCGCTGTTGACTACGCTTCCTTGGGTAAAGAAAGTGGTCGGTTTCCACCAAGTCTTCTCCCTGTAGCTGCAGTGGATGTTCTTGTCGGTTGTTCAGCCGCATCACCTCTGTTTTTCTGACGTTGATTTTCAGGCCGATCTTGTCCGCCTTCTCAGCCGGGTAAGCTTGGACTGCTTGTGGGACAGAAGGCTGACGTCGTCTGCAAAGTCCAGGTCCTCCAGCTGTTTGGTGAAGGTCCACTGGATACCAGTGTTGCTGCCCTCTGTGGTTCTTCTCATGATCCGGTCCATGACGATCAGGAAGATTGTCGGTGACAGTATGCAACCTTGCCTCACTTCGATTTTCACTGGAAAGGGGTTAGTCAGTTTTCTGTTGTGGATGATCTGGCAGGACGAGTCTTTGTATAGCTGTTGGATGATGTTGATGAGCTTCTGTGGGATTCTGTAGTGCTGCATCAGTTTCAAAATGGTCTACCTGTCGATAGTGTCGAAGGCTTTTTTAAAGTTGACAAAGGTTGTGTACAAGGGAGACTGCCACTCGATGGACTGCTCGATGATAATGCACAGAGTTGCGATGTGGTCTGTACCTGATCTATCGTGTCTAAATCCTGCCTGCTCTGATCTCAGTCTCTTGTCCAGGGCCTCCTTCAGTCTCTCCAACATGATACTGGTCAACACCTTACTGGAGTTCGACAGCAGCATCATTGCTCACCAGTTGCCGCACTGGGGTAAGTCACCTTTCTTGGGGAGCTTCAGCAGGTACCCAAGCTTCCAGTCAACAGGCACTTGCTCCTGCTCCCATATCTTCACTAGGAGAAGATGTAGCATCTCCGCTGCTGCCTTGAGAGCTTCTGGAGGGATGGCGTCAGGTCCTGGTACCTTTCCATTTTTCAAGGACTTGATGGCTTTGGTGATCTCTGCCTTTGTCGGTGGATTGGTGTTGATACAGAGGGGCTCTTCTGCTGGTGGTATGTGGGGAACTGTTTGCGGTGGTGGTCGATTCAGGATCTCTTCAAAATGTTCCACCCATCTTCTTCTTTGTTCTTCGACACTTGTGATGGTTTTCCAATTCTTGTCTTTGACTGGCTTACTTGGGTTGAAACTCTTTCCTGACAAGGTCCGGGTGATCACATACACTCTCTTCATGTTGTTCTGCTCTGGAAGATATGTGTGCTATGTGCTAAAGGTGTCTTGTTCAGAAAATCAAATAGAGGAAACACAAAATTCAAAAAATAAGGCAGAACATGGAAATGGAAGAATATAATAGATACAATTGCTTCAAAAACAACTATTGCTCTCGTAAGAATAGTGTGGCTATGGTTGGATGGGTTTCCTGAGTGGACAGCTCTGCTTAAATCTGTGATCGGATCTTGTTTTCATTAAATAAACCTGCTACCGAGAAGATTTGAGCTTATAGATAGGATGCAGTGACAAGAAATCCAACAACAGTTTTGAAGGTCTGAGAAATCCAGGATCTTGTCAAATTGTCAACAGTAAATTACGGATAATTTGTTAATCCAGGTACAAAGGCACCTGTCCCTGTATCAGGCGTAAGTATCGTTTAACAGATTTAGGTTATAAGATCAGTTTCAGCTTAATAAAACCAAACACATGCAATCCAAGATAAGAGGTGGCCATTAGCAATGTATCCTGAGCCACGTTTCTTTACTGAAATTGAGATTACTTCCTGCATGCATGCACATAGCTGTGTGCGACGGTCAGCCAATCGTGTAAGCCTGGATCGCAGCTGGGCTGCATATTTTGATGAAATGGAACAGAATTACTATGGTAAAATATGAAGAATTCAAAAATACAATAAGTAAGAGCAACATCATGGCTGCCACCAAAGCTAGAAAGGCCTGCTGCAGCCACCATGCATATGTAGAGCTTGATTGTCATTAGAAAATGCCAGTAATTGTAATTGTAACTTAATTTCTAAATATGTGCTTATTGATTTTTGTAATTATTCTTAGTCTTTTCATTCATAACCATATAAAACCTTTTTATTTTTCAGCATTAAATGAACTTGTTACCCTTCAAAACCCATTTAATATTCCTTCATGCAACACACACACACACTGACACACGCACAGATTAGACATCTATATTTTTGTGGGGACCCTCCATTAATTTATATGGGGAAAATTCTAATCCCAACATGACGGCCAAACCTCTACCCAGCTCTAACCTTAATCCCAAGTAACTGAACACAATGTGACACTTTTGGCTTTGTTCGTTTTTTGATTGCATTCTCGTGAGGTGAAGACATCGATAGCGCTGTAGATTACTCCTGTTCATGTAAAATGGACTCACATTCCTTGACGATGCAGAGGAATCATTAAAAGACCCCAACGAGACATTATGAGCTGAAGACATCCATAGGCTTTCATCAAATGTAAACCAGCATAGATGTAGGAAAAAGAATGAAAGATAATTCATCATTCATCAGGCCATATTGCATTTTTCCATCGCTACGGTTTTATGTTCCTTACACAAGGTCATGTACCTTTGTCCGTCCGCCTTGGTTGCAAATAGTTTCCAAATGGTAGCCCCCCCATAAATCCCAGCTCAGTGAAACTCCTGCATGCAACTACTTTTGAGACTGGATCATAGAGGTGCTCATGCAGTTTTCTGGTTACTTTTATGGCCATATTTTTGTGGTTTTGCACAATCATCCTGCATGTGGGATTTTTGTACCACTATAACATGAAATATTTTTAGCTGGCAGCTAATCCATTCAACACATGGCAGCTGAACTGACAGTGAAATAAAAAGTTTACCTTGTTTCCTACACAGAGAAATGACTCCGTCTTCGTGGCACTATGAGCTAGTAGGTTAGAAAACATAACAACAATGTATAAAAGTTACTGTTGCATCCTGTAGTTAGTTAACCTTCCATCAGGGAAGGGGAGGATAGGAAACAGGTGTTAATAAGAAAAGAGGCAAACAGAAAAGCAGACAGATGTTTCATCAGTCTGATCTTGTTCCTGCTGCACAATTCATAGCCAGGTACCAGCTGCAGAATAAAAGTTACACTATTAAGTAACATTATAAAATACTTTTTTTAATCAATGAAAATTCTCATACGATCCAAACCTCATCATCTGTTTAAAATTATTGCTGGCTTTTCATTTTACATTGTGCACATATAACTGGGCACATGCTGTCCTATTTAGAATCAAAATACAAAGATATAAAGATCGGTTTAAGATCAGTTTACATTAATAAATGAATGTTTCCAAGTGGTATTTTGGCATGTGTTATTTTGTGGGTGCACAGACGTGTGCTGGATCCTGGCACGATGTGAAGGACAGCACCTTGGGCGGCTGAGCATTTGTCCAGGAGAGCTGCCATCAGGGCATGGCTGGCAGCCAGGGGGTGGGATTGCCTTCCACAGCCTGGCTCACAACCTGCACTCTGGCAGGAGCTGACAGTGGGCGATTGGCATATGTCTCGTGCCTCTTTTCTCTCTAAAAAGCCTGGAGGACACGCAGCCAGTGAGGCAGAAGCCCTAACAAGACACTGGCAGAAAGGGCCGACACTGTCCTTCCTGGCTCCCCTTCCTTCTCCCATCAGTACTGTCCTTCCTGGCTCCCCTTCCTTCTCCCATCAGTACTGCCCTTCCTGGCTCCCCTTCCTTCTCCCATCAGTACTGCCCTTTGGGGGTCTCCCCTTCCTTCTCCCATCAGTACTGCCCTTTGGGGGTCTCCCCTTCCTTCTCCCATCAGTACTGCCCTTTGGGGGTCTCCCCTTCCTTCTCCCATCAGTACTGCCCTTTGGGGGTCTCCCCTTCCTTCTCCCATCAGTACTGCCCTTTGGGGGTCTACCCTTCCTTCTCCCATCAGTACTGCCCTTT
>JABFDZ020000118.1:26478812-26491694 GCA_019775955.2 Pollimyrus isidori | reverse complement strand
CAGGGGTAAATACACATGTGTGGGTGAGAGAGAGAGAGAGAGACTATGAGTACACAGGGGTAAATACACATGTGTGGGTGAGAGAGAGAGAGAGAGACTATGAGTACACAGGGGTAAATACACATGTGTGGCTGAGTGCCAGAGTCCAGCTCTCACTGCCTACACCTCAGTCCTGTGTCCTTTTTGTCATTTACTGTGTAAACAGCTTGCTTTGTTTGTATAATTTTATATCACTTTCATGCCATTCGAGGAAATGGAGCAGATCGGAGACACTCCAGTGAGGTGCAGTGACATCTTCACGTCACAGCTTATGGTTCACGTTCACAGACAAGAAACGGCTGATGAACGCATGCAGTTTCTAAATGTGTAGTTCCACATTTTTTTTTTGTCCGTCAGTATTTTGCCTTTCAACTATCTGTCCCTGTGCTCCTCCTTCATCTCTAATTCCTTCACTGTTTCCACTTTAATTGACCCTCTGTGGATGCTGTCCTGTTATTTCTAACTACACTCTCGTCTCAGTCCCCTCAGCTCCGTGTAATTCCCTGTCATTGATCCGTGTTTTCATGCAGCAGTTTAAGAGACAGGCGTTACACATCACCCTTGCCTCTCCCTGCTTTTCCTCTCATCCCTTTGTCCTTTATTTATTCCTGTCCACCTCCTCCTGCTTCTATGTGCAGCTTTTGCTTGATGCATCCAAGATTTTTGCAAAATTTTTCATAGTAAAGCAAAATATCATCACTAACCATCCTGGTGTTTATAGTATGAAAGACCATTTAATATACAAACGTAACCTCATTAGTACAAATGATCTGTGTGATCTAATGCATTTTATATAATCTAATGTAATCTTTGCCATCTCATGTAATATAAGGTAATTGCTTCATCGAAACCAGAAGCTCATTTGGTTATCAGAATGGTGACATCCCTCAATTCCATTTAATCTTTATTCCTCTTTTCATCCTCATTGTGGGTGTTGCTACTGTTTAAAGGAGGGTATGTATAGTCTAGCTGTGCCTGTTCCCAGCCGGTCAGCCCACTCAGATCAATATGTCTGAGATGAATCCATCCCAGTTAACAGCTCAGTCAACACTAATACTTCTATCAATGCCATGTAGGTTTATTGCACAGGCATACTGGGCATACTGGGGCCAGATATAACCTATAGCTCTGGGTGTCAACCTTTATGTTGTCTGGTGCACTCATGCCCCATAAATGTTTCTTCAAAAATAATGAATAATGCATCATCTACAGCATACAGCCGTATGTTTACAAAGTGATGTTGAAATCACAAGCCGTGCTGGGCATCTGATGGATACGCAAGTCATTTACAAATAAGCTAAGAGGAAAATGTTCACCTCCATTTTAGGTTCACAGCTTCTTCATGAAGGTGTAATATGCTCTGAAGTTGGGATGAGAAGCAGCCACAGAAGGCGAGGAAATAAAAGTGAAAGCTCTTCTCTTTATTAGTGTTTCCTGGACATAATATCCAACCTCTATGGAGCTAAATATAAAATAATATTACATAATGTATTATGAATTTAACACGTCACAGCTCCTAGCAGCACCGAATTAATTTAATTGAGTTGAAATGAGATGAAAGCACTGAGAGCTGAATCTACATCTGAACTCTACTTTTATAACTTTAGTAATTAAATTCAAGTTTAAGCAATTGAATTCAGAGAAAATGACACCGGAGCCCCAATCTTTGAATGGCAATTGAGAGTCTGACGGTTTGGAATCTACGGTGTTTTGGCTCCGGTTAAGCTGGCAGAAGGAGGATTTCTCATATATATCACTGTAAAAATGTGACACCCTTGTGTCTTCACCATGGGCCACCGCAGGCGGCGTTCCTTCTTACTTACAACTTCTCCCCATCTGCCCGTCTCTGACTTCTTCTCTAAAAATATATTTTGTACGTGTTTACCTCCTTCACACTCGCTCACTCCTCCCGCCTTTCCCCGCCCTGTACACGTCCGATAAAGTTAGCCACGCTCCAGCAATCCAATCTGACATCACTTTACATAACAATTCAGTCTGTTGCCGAGCTCTCTGCGGCCCCCACTTCCTACTCTAAGCACATTCGGTTCACTTCAGAGGTGATTCATGAGTATGAGCTGCACTTTCAGTATCGCCAGGCACACAGAATTCATAGCTGGACATTGACTAGATCAGGGTTATTCAAATCACGGTCCTCGAGGTCCAAGCACTGCTGGTTTTTCAGCCTTCCTTAACCTGTGAGTCAGGTGTGAAGCCTCTGACCAATAAGAATCAGTAATTATTAAACCAACTACCCGGGAGAACAGAAAACAAGGCCTGGATTTGGACTCGAAGTACAGATTTAAAGAACCCTGGACTAGATCACTGGACTGTATGATCTGGCCTCGTTTCGCCATTTAGATGCTTCACATCCATTAAATAACAGTGTGGCTTCATCAAAACAAACACTTTCATCCCCGAAACTCTACACACCTTTTGCTATCAAATGTCACACGCTCAATTTTGCTTGTGAGAATTTCTGTAAAATAATGATTTTCAACGAAGGGTTTGATTGATTTAATTATAGAATAAATGCCATTAACAGTTGCCATAGCGTAGTTTTCAAGTAAGGACAAGAGAAGTCGTTTGTGTTGCTTGGAAAACGTCGACGATAATGATAGAGAAATGCAATTTCACTCACATTACTCTCCCGCACTGGGTACCTGCTCTTCCTACTGAGGCGCAGAGACACGTTACAAGCATGAGGGAACAGTTCAGCTTGAGCTGGAGAGAGACCAGGGGAACCATTAAACCGTCAGCATTAACTTTTTTTGTTACTGCGTGGGTGTAAAACTTAGGTATTGAAGGCAAGAAGGCCCCCTTGGTGGGGGGTGGAGCTTAATGGGGAAAAGGGGGGTGGGATCACAATGTGAGTCGGCAGAACATACAAATAAAGGTAAAGGAACATACAATGTAGAAGGAGAAATATCTGATGATGTAGTGATGGTGGAATTGAGGGGAGGAAAGGGAATTGGTATACTGGGGGTTAGGGGAAACGGGACTGACGGATGAAAGCAGGCCCGTCGCGACAAGGCAGGCAAACCAAGTAATTGCTTGGGGCCCCGAGCTGGCCTGGGGCCCCAAGACAACAACTGGTTAAGAATAAAATGCAGCGACAAACTGTGTGGGGGGCCTCCATGTCCATTTTGCTTGGGGCCCCCAAATTCCTTCAAACGGCCCTGGATGAAAGTAGGTGCTGAGACCAGGGTCTCAACATCGGTAGGGACTGAATCAGCCCCAAACCCCCAGTCCCAATAAACATGACATGTCCCTACCATCCACATCCAAGTCTACGCTCTTAGACAGGAAGACAGGATTGGGTATGGAAAGGAAGAGGAGAGAGCAAAAAAACAACAGATCACTATAAGCAGAATCCACAGCAAGGAGGGAAAACTTTAAAATCACCTTCTAGAAAGGTTTGATGCACTATATGTTCAAAAGTATTGGGCCACGCCAATCAGTCATTGAATTCAGGTATTTCATTCAGAGCCATTGTCAGAGTTGTCATAAAATCAAGCACCAGTAAGGTGCCAGTCAGGTTTACAGTCAGGTTTACAAACGTAACATCTGCGAAAGAACGGGTTGTTCGGAAGAGCACAGTACTGTCATAGGATGCCACCTTTGCAATGAGTCAGTTTGTGAAATTTCTTCCCTGCTAAATATTCCACGGTCAACTGTAAGTTGTACTTTTGCTAAGTGAAGTGTTTAGCAACAACAGTAACTCAACCAAGGAGCAACAGACCACATAAAGTAACAGAGCAGGGTCGCCAAGCGCTGAGGTACATAGTACGTAAGTCGCCAACGTTGTGTTGACTCACTTATTGCAGAGTCCCAAACTTCCTCTGGCATTAACTCCAGCATAAATATTGTGGGTCAGGAGCTTCATGGAATGGGCTTCCATGGCTGAGCAGCTGCATGCATGCCTTACATTACCAAGCACAATTCCAAGTGTTGGATGGAGTGGTGTAAAGCATACTTCCACTGGAGCAGAGGGAACATGTTCAGTGGAGTGACAAATCACTTCTCTGTCTGGCAGTCTAATGGACGAGCTTGAGTTTAGCAGATGCCAGGAGAACCTACCTGACTGTATTGTGCCAACTGTAAAGTTTGGTGGAGGGATAATGATAAATGGGTTTATTTTACAGGGGTTGGGTGAGGCCCCTTAGATCCAGTGAAGGGAACTCATGATGCTTCAGCACAGCAAGACATTTTGGGCAATTCTATGCTTCTAACTTTGTGGGAATAGTTTGGGGAAGGACCTCTTCTGTTCTAACATCACTCTGCCCCAGTGCACAAACCAAGGTCCATAATGATATGGTTGAATGAGTTTGGTGTGGGAGAACTTGAGTGGCCCGCATTGAGCCCCGACCTCAACCCCATCAAACACCTTTGAGATGAACTAGAATTGAAATAGTGAGCCAGGCTTTCACAATCAACATCAGTGTCTGATCTCTTCTGGAGGAATGGACAAAAATTCCCAGAGACGGATTTCAAAATCTTGTAGAAAGACTTCCCAGAGGAGTGGCAACTGTGCAAAGGTGGGACCACTCCACACTGATGCCTATGGATTTGGAATGGGATGTCACAAATAGTGTTTTGTAATGGCCAGGTGTTATGAGGAGTTTTCTATTAGAAGCTGTACCTGAGACCTTATAGTGTGTCAAACCCACAGGAATATTGGCCTTCTGACCTAAAATTTGCATAGTGAATTCC
Organism: Pollimyrus isidori; assembly: GCA_019775955.2. NCBI lineage: Eukaryota > Metazoa > Chordata > Actinopteri > Osteoglossiformes > Mormyridae > Pollimyrus > Pollimyrus isidori. The sequence continues at coordinate 26,486,945 of JABFDZ020000118.1, read as the reverse complement.
AGGTTCCCAAGACTGGAGAAGCTTCAATAAGAGACATGATGCCCCAGATAAGTACAGTGTGGGTTATGCTGATAATCATACATAACTATTACTTCATGTGCAATATATGTAAATTACCACAAATATCTCATGATTACAGATCCAGCAGGTCTGGGTCTTCCTCAGTAGATGTTGAACGTTGTCTTGCAAGTGAATGTTTGACAGTTGTCCAGCTAATCACAACGATGCCGCTTTTAGTTTGATCCTGGTATTTTAATGCTTGAAAATGCAGGCACTGCAGCTAAAGGTGACTCACATATTATGAAATGACACCCAGAGGCTAAGTGTCATGAGACGCAAGTTTGAGTCTTAAAATATGACTTCCAGACTGTTCTTCCTCAATAAAGTGACATCCCTGAGTATATGATAGGAGAGCCTTTCAGGCACATCTATCCAAACTGTCACAGATATGAAAATATATAAAACCAGTCTATAAATATCTTGACTCCATACAGTTGGATTATTTACACTTGCCGTTTATTTGATTCATTGTGCGTCTGAAATTCACTCCGTTGCTAGTGAAAGTATTGCATACTCTCCATTACCAAGAGTGTGATGGATACATTTCTATAATGAGAGTTTCATTTGAGCTATTTGTCCCAGTGAGAGGGATTTATGCAAGCTTGATTGCCAAGATAAACAGGCTCACTTGTAGGCGGGGACACTGCACGCCCCTTTATACTATTTCCTAACTGTGTTATCCAGGCATTCTGTGAGTAGCTGCATTTCCTGCAGCGTCAGTGTGCCATTGTGCACATTCCTACATGTATATCTCAGCCAGGCTTTCACTAGCTAGAACCAGCACAGTCATAGGATGCCAGCTTTATTTTAAGTCAGACATCAGACCCTTAATCCACTCATCCGAGGAATAAAATATATGATAAAATATAATGTTATAGAATTTAGCTATGCTTGATACGTGTGATTTCTGTTTGACATTTTGCAACCTATTGATTACCTAAAATGACTTAAATATGCATATGTACATGCTACAAAGTCAAGAATTCAGAAAAAAAAACCCCATTACATGTTAGGGTCTATTTTCCATGGAAGTGGCCACTTTAGGGAACAGAATATCATCCATTTCCTTTCCAACAGCACAGTATCAAGCTAATAAAGGTTCACTATGTGCTGAGACCTATCAAACCAAGGGAGCAGCATCAAATTAAGCAGCGCCACACGGAAAGCTCCTCGCGATCCATCCTCTTGATCAGACGTGTTGATTAAATTCCCTAATTATCTAGAATAATATGGTCTGTTTGTTCATCATCACCTATGAATTCAATTAGCTGATCATTGCAACATAATGCACCTTGTAATCCAAAATTCACTTACAAGCAACAAAAACAATCAGCAGAGACTACTGTAGGTGTCGGATTTGTCCAGCAATTGGCCGAGTCAATATTATACCGATATATGTTTGCCAATTCATCATCTATCTCGATATTTACACAGATTTTGCTGAAGAGCATTTCAGGTCTACATCCAAAGTAACGACAAGGGCTGCAAAGGCTGTGACTTTTACTTACAGGTTTCAGTTTGCAAAGTGCAATGAAACAAATGAATAGGTTTCTTGGAACAGGTGAAACCCAGGGTTACTGTTTGTCCGGGTACACAATTTTTCGTTTTACTGGGTGGTTACAGAAGACTCATTAATATATAATTAATATATAAACGCTACTTGGTTGGCCAGTGAATGGGAAAATTCATTAATATTAATAAAAGAAGCACTACCTGATTGGTCGGTAAATGTGAAAACTCATTAAATCTCAAAATAATATTCTGATCCCTGGACACATCCTCTTTCTCATCTCACCAAATATGGCAATGAAACCTAAATTCATAAGTAGACGATGAAAATGGAAAACATTATGCTAGCACTGTACCTAACTCGTTTATAAAGAGTAACAATGAATTTTCTCTTTTTCAGGCTCACAATCTTTTTCTGGGAGATGAAGCCATAAGAATGGAGAAACAGAAGTGAAGGAAGAAGAGGAAGCAAGAAGAAGCAGCTAGCAGAATGATGCATTGTGGGATTGTGGGTTGTGCGATGCATGCTCACACGTTCTGCTCTCAGTACAAGACAAGGTAGCTAAACGAATGGAATCATGGTGGTCAGACTTTATCTCAAGTGCTTTTACATAAAACCCAGAGAATGGCTACATCATCGGCTTCTTTCATGTTGATAAGAACCATGAATGGAATCCATGGAACTATATCACAGATAAATTTGGCTGAGGACCAGAACAAATAAATGTAAATAGAGGAAGTACTTAAATTATTAATATGCTTCTTCATCTTTGGCTGTTGACTTATCTCATCGCAGGTAAAGGGATTCACTTTAGCCCTATGTCACAGTGCTGTGTTTTAGACAGTAGAGCGTAGAGTTATGGTCAGCAAGGAGCCAAGCCATCTTCCAACCACAAATAGCAGCAGCAGCAACAACAACCTGGAGAAAGTGGCGACCGTGCGCTCTGTCCTGCTGAACCGCGACTCGCCGGACATCGAGACGCGGCTCAGACGCCGGCGGAACCGCACTCAGCAGGTTCGCTTTAAAGATCTCGAAGATGGGGGGTCCGAATGCTCAGGGAGATGCCGCTCCCTGGCTGAGCGGGGCAGTCCACACCCTAACCGCAGATGCCCGGTCGTTGTCTCCTTATCTCCCAGTAAGGAGCTATGTGAGAGAGATGTGAGGAGGGAGTTGAATGCGAAGGGTGGCTCGGTGGTAGGGGTTCTTAGGGGAGACATGGCAAAGACTATTGGGGCAGTTGCGGCCAGTTTGGCCAAGGCACCCCCACATCCTCTGACACCAGGTCCCACACGCCGTGTGTGGGCGCCCTCATGCCCAGGATCCCTTACCCTGCCTAGCTCTCCACGTGTCTGTATGAGCACAGCCATCCAGACCTCCCCGAGTCTGCAGAAGCCCTTGCCGTTCTCCATGCTCCAAACCCGTAGCCATAGTCTTGGGGACTTTGTGGATAGAGAAGTCCAGGAAGATTGGGTGGGTAAGAAGACACTCTCCCAGAACCATGTGCTTACCTCAGGGGCTGTTCAGGATGACTTATTCAGTTACTTTCCAGAACATCTTAAAGATGATGGGCTTCCAGTTGAAGCCCATGGCACTTGCCCACTGAACTCCAGCCCAGGTCAAATGGTAGAGTGGCACTCTTCCTGCTCTCCAACATCTACTATTAGAGCCTCTAATGGACCTGACATTCTTGCTTCGTCACCCCTCAAAAGCCATGTACTGAGTGACCCAAACAAATTCCAGCCAACCTGTACCACAGCTCCTGAGTTTGGGCAGGCCAGTGCTCTTATTTCTGAGACTAGAAAAAGTAGTTCAGATCAGAGTGGACTATTGGACATTGCTGTTTCACATGCTGGAGTGAATGGCACCGCCATTTCCCCAGCCACATCAACCATAACTTACATTTCAGAAACTGGATTGACAAGCACCCCTCTTCCTCAATCTGATCCATCCTCTTCCTCCAATGCTGAAATGTTAGTATCCAGCTCCTCTCCCTATAAAACTTCCCAAACTTGTATCTCAGTCCATCGCACTGTGCCCCCAAATACTTTGTCATCCAGAATAAGGCCTCTGTATCTCCCAACAGTTCCAATGGCAGTACCTTTTAGCTTCCCTGCAAGGCCTACATTTACCGCTCAGGACACAGGGAGGGGTGAGGAACAGGAAAAGGGGAAGAAAAGAGAACTTCCTTTGCCTCCTCCACCTCCACCCCCTCCACCTTACATCCCACGCCGAGATGGGCATGGCCCCCATGGATTAAACAACAGACCCACCACAACCAACTGTGGTAGTGAACATGAGAAGAAGCCCAAAGCACCAGCATACTTTTCAGAAGGTGCGCACATGCACTCAAAAGAGCCCAGGTACCCTGTAGGACAGGACCCCAAAGCTTCACCATCTGGGTCAGCCCAAGGTACACCTTACCACAACCAACCCAAGTTTGGGGATGTCTGCACATCCTGTGCTAAGACGTACATTCGGTCTCCCAGTACAACTAATGACTTGCGCTGGCAGCTTATGGGCCAACTGGCTCCTTCGGGTCCCTGGATGCCGACACTCAACCGCATCACTGACACCTCTTTGACTCCTGACCAGGCCGAGACATTGAAACACGTGCAGGAGCTGCTGGGAGGGTTGATGTCAGGCGCGTGCAGCAAACTGCAGCTCTCCGAGGCCCGGGAGAAATTGCTCGGGCCCCAAGGGGCCCTCCACAATGTCAGGGGCCTGCAGACACAACTGCAGAGCTTGGAAGGAATTCTGGAGATGAGTCAGAACACTATCAAGGTTCTGCTGGATGTCATCCAGGACCTGGAGAGGAAAGAGGCAGAGAGAGATGGGTGAGTCTTTTCATCTCTAATGCCTTGTCACTATGCTATGTGTTAGCTGGAGATGTTTAATTTAGTCGGCTGTTCATCTGTTGCTGGATTCACATTGACCTTTTGCAGTCTGGATCAATAAATCTGTCCGGCTGACGAACAAGTCAGGCTGCATCTCTTTCTACTTATTTAATATGAAGTTAAAAGCCCTTTGGATCTGGTCAATCAGTTATTATGGGGATGGTCTCAGAAGCCTTCAAAATATATCCGTGGATATATTTTATTTTTATTCAAGTCTATTTTGCAGTACAGAGTAGAAAAAAGGAATAGGTATGTGTAACTGCACTGGTAAAGCATCATACTACAGGCAAAAGAGTTGGGGTATCCGTTTTGAATGACAAAGACAATCATTCTATAAAACTAAAAGGCCTCAGTAGAAGCAGAAGGTGAGTCCTGAAGCGTAGTGATCACAGCTGGTGGTACACACCAGAGTCATCTTACAGGGACCTCTCTAAGCCAGGCTTAAGTGGGTCATGGTATTTCTCCTTACCCATGTTTAAGAGCCTCAGAGGGACCTCAGATTTTGCTGAGAGATGCTATAACTCTGCTGTGTGTCAGTGTGTGTGTGTGTGTCTGTGTGTGTGGGTTGCTGGGTGGTTTTAGCTATGCCACACATAGCCTTTGACTCACAGGACTGTGCACCCATCGTTTGCACCACATGATTTTTAATACGAATGGTGGGTGATGATGGTGCTCTTCAGACAACTAAGACAATCATGTAGCAGTGGGTGGTCCACAAAGAGGAACTAACAAGCAAATGTAATACAGCTTTACTTCTATTTACAGTGCATTCTACTCTTTTTATTCGGTATATACATGTTGGTAAATGGGGGGCGTCATGGTAGTACAGTGGTTAGCACTGTTACCTCACACCTCTGGGACCTGGGTTTGAGTCTCCCCTTGGGTTACATGTGTGTGGAGTTTGCATGTTCTCCCCGTGTGGTTGTGGGGTGTTCTTCAGGGCTTGTTCCCTGCCTCATGCCAATCGCTTCCGGAATAGGCTCCTGACCCCCCGTGACCCAACAGGTTAAGTGGGTTGGAAAATGGATGCATGGATGGATATTGGTAAATTTGAAAGCTGCCAAAATGTCAAGGGAAAAAATTAAATATCACTTCCGGTCTTCCCTGAACGATGTAAAAAGAAATTACAGACATTTAATGATTCCTTTTCACTAATAAGTGGAATTCAATCACCTTAATACCACACCAGTGGAGTTCCGACCCATTCTTCAGTTCCCTCCCACAGAGCTGGCATAGAAAATAAATACATGTCACGAAAAGTTGTTGGTACAATTTCACTTTGAATGGTAACAGTGACCTGAGCACCAGCACAATGAAATACCTCTCTGTGAGCTTTCTTACACACCAAAGCAACATACAGCTGAACACCACATCTTAAAAGCCAGGAAAACCACAGCCGTGCTCTTAGGAGAATGTCAACATACTTCAGACACACACTACTGTTGGTATACAATAAAACTTAGGGAAGAGCATCGAAATGTCAGCTTAATATCAAGTCACAGAGAACAGGAAAACAGGAGCTGTGGTTCTATCAAAAGAAGGTCCTTTTAGCCCATTTTTTTTTCTGAATTCCCTTAGTGGATTGTGTCAGAGGGCAAGATATCTTGATCTATTTTTTATCTTTATTTATTTTGGGGGGTATTTACAGAACATATAACTAGGACAGAACTCTGGAGATGCTAAATACAGAAGAAGCAAATTGCCGCTCAGTGCAGCAGACTGGAAGGTTGGGTTACATTTCTCCCGCAATGCCAGAAATGTAGTCACATATGTACAGTTATACAGTTCTACAGCACGGCCGGACTGGCATGCCGTCCAAATAGTGTAACATTACAGGGAGAAGCTTCCTCCCAGAAAAGGTAATTGCATATGCACTATAGACATTATAAGCTACTGAAAAATACATATTGACCTTCAAAGAGAGGGATAGAACTATGAGAAAGTGCTGCTGAAACGATTATAGTTTTTACATTGTAAGAAGCAGAAACAAGCCATATAACCATACAGGAAGATTGAAGGTAATATGTTTTAATAGGTTTGGGGGGTTGTTTTGATAGTGTGACTATCAGCCTCTGGGGTTCTGGCTTTGTGTACAGTATGCGTGGGTTTTCTTCTGTGGTCCAAAAACCCATCAAGGCATCCTGTTATAACCCAGTGCTTCAGGGCAGACTTTAGACTGACTGTGACCCTGGCCACACACAATCAGTTCTCTTAAAATGTGAGAAACGAGTTCCTGAAAAACCTCAGGTTTACTGAAATGGCATACTGAAATGGCATACTGAAATGGCATATTGAAATGGCATACTGAAATGGCATATTGAAATGGCATACTGAAATGGCATACTGAAATACACATATCCAACTGGAAAAGGAGGGCTAGGGGCAACACACCTCTAAAACTTAAGCAGGCCAAATAAAATTAATACCGGTGATTCCAGTAGCCAATAATTTAATTATGTGCATTTTAAATAAGAAATAATAATAGCAATACATTAAGAAATTATATCATAAAACATCTCCTGTGGGTCTTATTAGAATTGCCTAGTAATCACACATTGTAGCAGGATTGACTGTCTGCCTCTCCAAATTTTGAAGAGGGGTGGTGGGGTGGGCATATATTTTACATTTCTCTCTTTAAAAGAGAACAATATTACTTTTGAAACTCATCTTAGCACTGATTAATCTTTAAAGAAAACAACTGTAAAAAGAAGCAAAAAGAAGCAAAAGCAATGATTCATTTCATAAAGATGCAGAGCTACAGAAATGCACACAGGTAGAGCTTACAGTACTTGCGGGTAGCTATAAAAAATTAAATTGTTGATTAAGCGGAAAGTGAAAAGCTTAGCTGAATAAGATAACCTACATTGTGAAAGTATATAGATTCAGACAGTTGCTATGGATACTAGGAGACATAGAAATATGCAGGCTGCAGGGATATCCCACATACCTGTGTGTGTGTGTGTGTGTGGGTGGGGGGGGGGTCCCCTTTAGGACTAACTCCCTTGAGATCCTAGAGATAATCTTCTGTATCCGAACGGCTATAATTATCAAACTCCTGAATGTCATTCTCTGAATACAATGCACAGCACTTCTAGCCACTCCTCTTAGTCAGCGTTGCGGGCGGCATATACTGTAGGTACGGCTTTAAGTTAGAAGGACTTGAGGGAAGGCGTCTCGATGAAACACATGGGATTTTACTGACTTAATACTAAACAAACAAACAGACTGGAAGTAAATTGAATTGCGAGGGATCAGACTACTGTGAGGAAGGACACGGAATGACAGGGGGGTGACGTTAATGACTGGACAGGGGAACATAGTACTTGGAAGCACGTATATACACACGGTGTGGGACTTAGGGCAAGGCCCAGAGGGTCCTACTCCAAGTCCTCTGGCTGGGCATCATCTGGGTTGGCCCAGCCTGGCCTGGCAGTGGCCAGAGAGTCAGGCATTGGCCTGGAGGCAAATGAAAGGGGATGAGGAGACTTCCTCAACTAGCTCAAGGACCACGAGGGGATGGCCAAGGTGATGACAGCAGATGAGACTGGAGCCAACGGGACACCAGGAGATGAGGTTGGAGCCAACGGGACATCAGGAGATGGGGTTGGAGCCAACGGGACACCAGGAGATGGGGTTGGAGCCAACGGGACACCAGGAGATGGGGTTGGA
>JABFDZ020000118.1:26417875-26434501 GCA_019775955.2 Pollimyrus isidori | reverse complement strand
GTCACGGCGATCCAGTGCCTATCCCGCCTGTTCATGGTCACAGAGATCCAGTGCCTATCCCGCCTGTTCATGGTCACGGCGATCCAGTGCCTATCCCGCCTGTTCATGGTCACAGAGATCCAGTGCCTATCCCGCCTGTTCATGGTCACAGCGATCCAGTGCCTATCCCGCCTGTTCATGGTCACGGCGAACCAGTGCCTATCCCGCCTGTTCATGGTCACAGCGATCCAGTGCCTATCCTGGGGGCTACGGCCGCAAGGCTTACCAAAATTTATCTAATGAAAATTTGTTACATTTTGGTAAGTTATTACATGATGCAGACTTATTACATAATGCCTTGTTACATGTTTAACCCTGAATCACCTCAAAATACTTTATCTCAGGTTAGAAACAGTAAGGACTCAAGACTGCACTATTACTGAATAATTTAACCAAACAGCACATGCAAATGCAGGGTTTTATAAGAATGGAAAAGTTGCTTACTGTTATGTAACCCATCTATAAGTAAATCCATCCATCCATTTTCCAAACCGCTTATCCTATTGGGTCGCGGGGGGTCCGGAGCCTATCCCGGAAGCAATGGGCACGAGGCAGGGAACAACTCCTGGATGGGAGCCCACCGCAGGGCATCTATGAGTAAATTACAACTCCAAATCAGAAAAAGTTGGGACAGGGTGGAAAATGTGAATACAAAAAGAAAAAAGCAAGCTATATATTTTCCTCAAATTTTATTTCATTACTGATTTGGCGTTGTACTAGTACATATCAATCCTGTGATGGATGGAAGAGAAGAAATTATATCATGAAATGATCCCAGAGAATAAAATGAATCCACCCTTTTGGTGTAGCAGGACCCAGGTGGTGAGTCTGTCAGAGGTGACATGCCATGGGGCAGTTTAGAGACACTGATAGCAACAAACCAAACATCTCTGGAGTTCAAGAGCACCTAGGAGAACATCTAAGCACCCTCATGGCAAGACATGCAAACTCCAACCAGTCATTCATCTAGATAAATGCATTTATAAAAATAGGAAATAATTCACAATTTATTATTATTACACATTGATATGACCGACACTAACTACATGTTCAGACGTAACTTTATTATTATTTTGAACTTAATATGTTCAAAAATAAGCGGAGTGCAATTGTACCCCTCGCACCCCCAGTACAATCGCTTTTGTGTCAGGCTACAGTTGCCAGTAATTGTGGCTGGTGGTTTAACTCGCCTGATAATATTACAAGTTTTATGAATCGCTATAAATCATGTCTCTGAGTGGTTTTCAGCTTTACCCCAACACGGCACCTGCATCCACAGTCAGGCACACTCTGAATCCTACAGCCTGCGTGACACGCCCACAACAACCAGCAAAACAGGAGCCACTGGATACCAGTAAGCGTACCCCTGCAGCGTCGAGGCTTATCGCCGGGCATGACACAAAGGGCACAGGAGGGACGGAAAGGAAGGGCTGTTGTTGCCAGTTCATGGGGATTCCCCCAAGCTGGGGTGGGGGGGGCTGCAGTTCCCACGACGAGGCCATCCATCCACCAGGCTGATTAGCCACAGAGGAGAAGAGAGCACAAGCAGCCTGCGACCCGAGGGAGATTCCCCCCCGTGGACCTCGACGGCTGTGTTTGCGACAAACTTCATCTTCATCACAGCAAAAGGACCCCGGCAAGTTATAATTCTTCAAAGGGCGTTTCAGAATCTGGTCGAACTGTCAGATTTTTCAAGGGCGGTGGCCTGATTTCAACACCTAATCAGCCCCCTATCACCCTTGCACCCTCAAATACGCACATAAATATGCTGAACAGTACCCAAAAATATTAACTGAGCATTACAGCAACCAAAGTATAGGGTTTCAAAGTAAATATATTACAAAAAATAACCATATTTTTGTGTAGACATTGCTGATCAAAACCCCTAAAGTTACGAAAGCAGAGATTAATTATCCCCCAGATCATTAATGGCTCTGCTCTAGTCAAGCTACCTCTGGATGTTCTAGCACCATATCAGGCAGGACATTCAGCGACGCATTATTGTTCATTATTTTTTCTGCTCGTATTTCTCTCTAAATTATATGATCTTGGCTCGAATATCAATCTGCAGGCGTTTGTGCCTTATAAGTCAATAGAGTTATTTGGTTCAAATGAATGACTCAATCTGGTCTGTGAGCCGTTTCCAAAATGTAGGACTGTAGGATTATTGTCTTTGGGAATACAATTAAAAAATAAATGATAAAATGCTGAGGAACGTAATACAAGCATTCACCTTTTGATCATGGTGATGGCAAAATTATATGACTCTAGTAAAATTTATATTAATGTCTTTACTCAAGGTTGTGACTGGAGGATATTCATTACCCAACAAGTACTTGGCTTCAGTTGCATGGTATTAAGGAACCTGTAAGAATCGTAAGGCCTTGGAGCATTCTCTTAATATAGGACTGTACCTGAAAGGTAACTAAGCAGTAATTGCAGGTAGACTGCTAGGGAAACAGAACACGATATTTCTCATGGGAAACTGTTGCCCTTAACAAGCATCAGACCTGCCACAAGTAAATTCTCCACAGCATCCAAAGTTAATTAAAAACCTAATTCGCAAAATAAATATGTTGGGCAGAAGTTCATTAAAAACCTAATTCGCAAAACAAATATGATGGGTGGAAATGAGTTAGGAGGAGGAACTAAAAAAACACACCTTGTTCATCTCACCGGCTACTGGCCAGGTTGCAGAATGGCCCTCGACGGCCGTAACTGAGAACCTCGCTTTAAGTCAAAGTGACACATGATGGGTCAGACAGTGCTCAGAGCGACTGGCATTAAAGGCATAACAAAGGGGAGATATACAGTATAGTCTGATTCAATAGCACCCATAGGACATCTACAGAATATTTACAATATTACACCTAGCCTGGGTGGGTTATAGATGGTACCAAAGAAAAGAAAATGGCTGAATCCCAATATGCGTATTCGTGTACCGGTTTCATGTCATCTTCCATTCCAGAAGACCGGTACCATTACAAAGGCGACAAAACCAGAGGAAACCCCAGATATTGGTTTTGATCTTAAACCAGGTGCATTCTCAGTCCTCACGATCAGGCAAGATCATTCCTGGAAAGCAAGTCCTCAAGACCGCTCTTGCCTAGATCACAAGTAAGGTCTTTGTGTTCTTGGTATTGAGATGCACCCAATAGATACATGTGCACACAGATACCTACAGTACAGAGTGGCAAGGCCAGGGAGTGCCGTACGTTGTACTCTCCGCAGTTGGTTAATGCAATCCTGACAGTGGGGCCAGTAGCAATTAACCAACCCATGGGCACTTCCCCACCACACTTCCAGTCCAATACTAGCAGTACCTAAACTACCAAACCAGCTGGGGTACATTTTTGGTACTTTGGGGTGGGACTTGAAAATGTTTTTTTTTTTTTTTTTCTCCTCGATTGGTTATCCAAACAGCCTGCTTCTGAAATAAGTGCTGTCTTGAAAAAAATTAAGAATTAAAAAAAAAACAATAAATGAAGTAAAAAAGAAAAAAAGTAACAATAATGTGCGGACAGATGAAGACACCCAAGCTGTAAAAGGACAATTTATGCCTCATATACATCTAGGTTGTTCTGCTGAGAGTTGCCTATTTGTGGAGATATTGGTAATAGAAATATTGGTCTTCTCTCGATTTATAACGGGAGCGAACGGCATTCTTTTTATGAAGATCGAAGCAATCAGAAGATACATTTGAAAAATTCGATAGTAATATCACTTACCAGAAATCATGTCCTGGTTCTTAAAGATCATCCAAAGACTGAGCAGTGAGCTAAGGAACTATTTTCTTTGACTGAACTCCACACAAGTGTATCACTGCGCAGAACATGAGCATAAGCATCCTGGCACAATCTTCTGCGATATGATTGGTGTGTGTGGGGCGTTCAGTGGAAGAACCCCTTAGTGATTATTATTATTATTTTTTTAACTGTGCGGTTTGAGGCCGTTGTATTATTGTGACGTTTAGGAGAGGAGATGGATTCTACTGTGAGTGTTTCATGTGTAAGTCAGTATAGTGAGGTAGGAGTGCAAGACTTTTTTTTGGCCTGGCCATAGAATTCATTATATTCTGAGGTATGTGTTACTTCTGCTTTCTTTTATGTGGATTCTTTCCTTCATTTTCCCTTATTTCCCCCAAATAAAACTGCCAAAACTAAGTATTACTTGCCTCTGCACAGGTGTTTTTTTCCATATTTGGGTTCTCTTATATTATATATCTGGTCCCTTTTCCTCTACACGACGTGTTCAGCCTTTCCTGGAAAGGGATTAGAATTTCTCCCGTTATACCAAAAAGCAGAATATAATAATATTATTGTAATTTTATTATATATTATTCTATTATATTTTCTCCCAAAATCATCTTTAAAAATATCAAACAGGATCCCTGTTTTTTTCTTTTTCCCCCAAACAGGTAATTTCAAACATTACATTTTTTAAAATGTAGTGTTACCTTTCGTTTGATTTCCAACGCCAACTTAAACTATGAATGTTTCAGACAGCAACATGTAGATTTGCATTTTTTTGTGACCCGACATACCAATCTAAAGCTAAATAAGCTACCTAATAGTTAAATAGATAATTGTCTTACTTTTAATTTAGGTTCGTTTACTACAAATTGCTTGGTGAAAAACAGTGTATAGAGCAAGAAGTAACAAAGACAATTTTAAATTAAACAAATACAATAAGTTTAAACTTAGCCACAAAACAAAGCCTGAACAAAACCAACCCTGAGAATTAACACTGACAATCACTGTAATTACTCTAGTCTAATTTGGTAAATTGGTTCTTCTGCTGTCTGCTTTGCCGATAAAATAAAATATACCACCTACAAATATTCCACCAGATATATTATTATCGTTCACAAACTTCAGTGTTCAGTGTTGTCTGCAATAACGGAATACAGAACCAGGTTCAAATCTAAAATGTTTTCTTACAAAACTTGGCATAAAAATATTGCTTGCATGTAAATTATTTAGACACATTAACAATATTTATCAACATTACCATGAGCTCATTATTAACATTTATTTATCCAGATGAAGGCTCGAAAGAATTAGCAGTTAAATCTAAGGCTGGCTGCTATTAATTACTGCTTTTATTGCTCTTCAATCACACCAGTTAAGGCAAAAAGGTCCAATTTGAAGGTGTATAAACTCCTGTCTGTAGCTTTCACCCAATTTAAAATGTCATGCTACATTAGCCCCGTGTGTTTAAGTTATTTTTAATAGGATATTTGTACATTGTTGATTTGTTGTGTAAGAAATGGGAGGTTTGCACAAAACAACAGTATAAGAGGCTCTGGGGATGCCACAGTTATTGCTGCCTGGTTTTCAATGTCACAAGCACAGTGCGTCACTGCAGTGCGTCATTGCAGTGCACACAGTTCCGTGCTGTACTGGTTCCCAGTCCCATGGGTCCTGCCATGGGGTCCATCCTCTTCCGCCTTACTGTCCCGTTCTCCCGGCTCCACCGTCGACAGCAAGCTGCCCTTCAGCTCCATGAGCAGCTCCTTCCCTTCACTAGAAGGTAGGTTCTCCAGGTAGTACTGCGGGGCCAGCTCCACTAACCTGCAGGTACCATGGAAGAGAAAAAAGAGGGAAGCATGGGGGTAAAGGTGGGCACTGGACGCTACAGAGCAGGAGAGATTTAAAACGAACTCGACTAAAAAACCACAAGTGGACAGAAAGACAAAGGAGAGAAGGACCACGAGCTGGTTTTCGAATGAGCTGCTAAGCCAAGGATCGATTCAGGCCGAATCGCGCTCGGTCGCACAGCCGCGTTGACGGCCTCACATTTGCGGCTGAATGTCGGAGACGGTGCGTATGCAGTTGTCGTGGGAGATGGTGAAGTCATGGTACAGGACCCAGCTGGGCGGGTTCGGACGGGGACGACGACACAGGTACGAGGAGAAGGAGTGCAGGTGTGCCACATGTCGGTGGGTCAAGAGCAGGTAGTTCCCAGAGCCATCCACATCGTGAGCGACCTGGGGGGAGATGTCCGCTCATTCGCTGAACAGCAACGGCGTCATTTTACAGCGCCAGTAAACATCCACTGGTATTTCGGCACCCGGGAATGTGTATGATTTAATTACGATGAATCAATTTAGAGCTTTACTGTAAGTAAAGTCGTCCTCACCTTGAGGAAAAATCCGGAAACGAGTGCCTTCTTTATGTTGTTGATATTTTCGTGGGAACCAAAGGCAGGTGCTGAGATGGGCAACTCGATACGCTGCATGACGTCCAGCAGCTGTGCTCGAATGGTTACCGCTAGTCGTAAGGAGGCGGCATCGAGGAAGTTTTTAGCACACCAGCCATCGGCCTCTTGGTCTAAACAAGTACATAAAGGGAAGACAGGCTGGGCTTTAAAATGATCTACTCTGCAGGCACATAGCTACAGATCTCAGTCCAGTGTTCTTTAATCACGCGAACAGCCTCAAAGTTATAGTCAACGTGTTTAGGCAAAAGTAAGACTCACGCTGGACATACGCATTGAAAACATTGATTAGAGTGAAGTGGTCCCCCTCTGGATGCAGGAGGAGGCGCCAGTGAGTCATGGCCGCTGCTTCATTGTGAGGGAGCGGTGTTACAAAGCAAGGAGGAGCTGTGAGGAGGAACAGAGAAGAACAGAAATGAAGCTTAAAGAAAACACAGCACAACATACGTATTGTTGTAATATTGCCCGTGGTGTGAGTGTATGTGTTGATACTGATTCAGTTTTAAAGCCATAAATCGTTCCAAAGAGGCATGGTCAGGTTAGGTGTAAACGGCAATGCCAGCTGCCAGTGTGTACAGCACAGACCACAGAACCGGATCACAAGATCCAATTACATTAATCAGAACCGTGCGATGCAACGCTGTGCAATCCCAGTCATTACCGGAGAGCATAGCTGCAATGGTGAGCACCTCGCTGACGCAGTCAAACTCGCAGGATGCGATGAGGGCTTTGGCCAGCGCCGGCTCCAGCGGCAGCTCCGACATGATGATTCCTACTTCCGACAAGTTACCGTCATCGTCCAAAGCTGCCAGATAATCCAGATCCTCAATGGCCTGCATCAGGGACTCTGGGGCTAGATGCAGAGACCAGAACGGTGCATTGAAGAGGTGGAATAGAGACATATATTGAAGAATGGATGGCAGTAGAGGATAGGGGAGGAGATGAGACAAGCCAGTAATAGAAGGCAAAGAGCAGAAATAAAGAGTCACAAGAAACAGAGAGATACATATAAAAACACGGTTGAAGAGACCAACACTGAATGCATTTTTATTGTCTGGAAAAAACTATTTTCTGGTTGTACTGGATGATGGCTTGAGAGGAAACAAAGGGGCCGACAGCAGGAGTCATTCAGCGGAAAGCTCTCACCAGGCCTATCGAGGAACTTGCACTGGCCCATGTCAGCTATGTCCAGCCGTTTGAGCAGGAGCACCACGTGGCTGAGGTTCTCCTCCACCACACCAGGGCTGCGAGTCTTCGCCATCACCTCGTCGTACAGAGACTGCGGATAGAGCCGGAAACAGATTCCTGGAAAGAACGAGGGTTTGACTTGTCAAATGAGGATTCCTCACTCTCGGCGTGACAGGCTTTCACCGCATATGACATTATACGGTATGACTTTGTCAATTAAGAAGAAAATCCACTTAGAATTGTATCTATTTTTGCAGATGGATATTTTTATTCAAATACTTTAAGTCAGGTACCCTAGTGAAGCCTACAATAGCACAGTTTCTCCAAGGACTTTGACAAGTTACTGGATTATTACTAAGTGATAGACGCATCTTTGCCCAATTACTACTAGTCATTAGCTCGGCACTCTGGTTAGCTATTCTCCCACTCCTTTTGACAGATGTCTCAGCTCACAGTACTGGGCAGAAGTTTTAGGTAAAAAAAAAAAAAAAAAAATGATTTTCATGTTTCGACAACCAGCACTCCTTCTTTCCTAATTAATACCTCACTGAGTTCTTTAACCAATTAAGTTAATTAACTTAGGTGAGCTAATGGCTGAAGTATGGTTGTACTGGATGACGGCTTGGAAGAAAACAAAATAGCAGGAGTCATTCAGCAGAAAAGTCTCACCAGGCCTATCGAGGAACTTACACTGGCCCATTTTTACTTGTTCATTTTTATTGTTACTGTTAATTTGCGTTAAATAACGTATTTTACATTATTTAACATTATACTAATGATATTTCTTGCATACTGAATCATTTCCCCTGCTAGAACATCCAGGCACTTTTAGAAACGACCTTTTCCCGCATCCTATTCCGAGCAAGACGGCTCTTTCTGAGTGAGGTCTTCTCTCCTACCACCCTCCCATAAAGACCATTATTATGCAGAAATCCATATATACCTGTCGGATGTACCTGCACCCCACTGTCTGCCACTGAGTTCTGTAACTCTGCAGCTCACAGTGGGTTTGGCTGCCCTCAAATGTCTGAGTCTTGTCTGGATTTTTGAGGGCTGGCATTTTCAATGTCTAAATCTGGGAGGTCAAACTCAGTAACTAAAAGGGGCATATAAAAAGCCACCGATGAATCTGCAGACCAACCATGGCTAATTTATTTGGTTAATAAAAGTATGACCCAAACTTTGCAGTTATTTGGTTGAATTTTCATATATATACACATATATATTTATGTATATATTTATTTATATATATATATTTATGTGTGTATATATATATATAAACATTCATAAATGTAGACTTTGTAATTAAACTTATTCCTGAAAAATCTTTTTATATGAAACATAACAGTGACTTACAAAGCCTCTCTGAAGACTTACAACTAAATCCCGAAGACACATAACTAAATCAAATGTATCGACTGGGCTGATGAACTGTTATTCATCTTTTATCTGACATTATCCATGGATCCTTCCTTTAAATGAGAAATAGGTTGAGTTTAGTCCCAATAAATCAACACAACCAGATTACAGCTAGAATGTTGTGCTGAATTTTCTGCTGTTGAACTTGTCAATGGGCAGAGGGGCTGAAAGAGGAAAGATATAGTTTGGTAGGGAGATCTGCACACGACGATCCCTGCCTCCCTGGTAGAGCTGTTCAGTTACATCATTTTCATTTCAATACACACAATGAAAAAATGATTACATTCCTTCCCACGGATGGAACCTAAATTCCCAAGTAGATATTAAACATGGAAAACATTGCGCTAATTGCGGCTGTGGGCTAGTTACAGCTAAAGCTGTTTAGTCAGTCATATCACTAATAATAACAGTCCCAATAAAATACACCGACCCCAGATAAGGAGCAGCTGATAAGACCAAGACTGAACACATCAAACTCATTTGAGACACTGATCGACCCGGAACAAGGCAGGACCAGCCTTAGCAGGTCGGTCTTCCAGAGGCGTTTTAAGACTCTTTTGGCAGGAAATTCAGACTGAGCTGAAGAAACAAACGCAGCTACGGGGGTGTTTGTCACAGCAGATATGCGACCGTGCCTGTGGTAGCAGAGAACGCAATTAAGAAAATTCATTTAATTCACATTATTCAGTGTTTCTAATTGTGCTCATAGTTTTAGTAATAAATAGTTTCAAAGCAAATTCAGTTTTACCCTTTGTACCAAAATTGCACTAAACTATAATTCCAAGACCAAGGTTTTCGCTGAACCGTAAATTTAGTGTACCATTAAACCCCTAATCCCAGGTCATTTTATTTATTTTAACAGAGTATCAACATTATCTTGCAGACCAATATCATGCTGTGGACCCACAGGCATTGAATTTGACACATGTGGTCTAAGCGGTCCAAAGTACATTTCTGTGTAAATGTGCCACTCTGCAATGAACAACTGTGAAATGAACAAAGAAATGTATGCAATTATTGCAATGCAGCAAAAATTGAAAACTTTTACGGGGTCAAAATAATTTTGAAATGCATTGTATCTATCCGTGTGTTTAACTACCACATGATCTGCTGCAGCAGTCAGGAATAGAGAGCTAATGCTAAAGTGGTCATATCCATTGAATTGCAACCAAAACCCTGCATACCTTTCAGTATTTCTCATAATGGTTCCCACCTACATTTGTAACCTTTCCAGCTATTATATCAATAAATTCAAATTCAAATTAAGAATTGCATTACCACACACTACCGAATGTGCTCCTGCAGTTTAGTTTGTTAGGTACAATTCCAAGGACAAATATCACAGAGACTTTAAAGGCGTAGATTTGCAACACTGACTGTTAATCCCTTATTCCCATTAATCTTCCACCCACTTACCTGGAGAGCTGCTATTGACTCTATGGCTACGCATATCTGCCTGGTCACAACTGATTGGTTGTAGTACGTGGAAGTTTGCTCTGACTTGTGGGTTGTAAACCTAAAGAGTGAGAGAAAACATATTATTGACAATAGGATGGAAACTACATAAACTAATATGCAATAACTAAATATGCAATAAAAAAAAAATCTTACACTTAAGCAGTGAATATAAGGAAGAAGGAAGCTAACCCTAACTAATATATTTGAAGTTGGCTACAGCACAATAAAAACAAACAATGAACAAACTCTGATGGGTTATGATTGCTGAAAGTAGCTACAGTATATGGAGTTAATTCCATTAACCAAACTTCTATTGTCTCAAATAAAAGTGGCTATGTAATAAACCCACATTATGCAATAACTCGATAGAATGTAACAAATTGAATGATAATACTTCGTAACATCAAGCTATTACATAATGTGGCAATATTACATAGTGCATTGTAACAGGCTTCATGCAATAGAATAACACAGAAATAGAATATGTTTCTTAGCAATTTTTCCACAAGATACACAGTAGCAATTTTCTGTTATCACTGCAAGCTACTGTAGCACTTCAAAAAGCAATCATTTTCATAATCGATTGGAGCACAGAATTGTCCAAAATGTCTTGGTATAGGGAAGCTATAAGGGGTCAAGCCAAACTCCTGAAAAACGACCCCATACCATTATTCCTCCTCCACCAAATATTAGTTGGCACAAAGCAATCAGATAGGTACCGATCTCCTTAAATCAATCCAGACTCATTCATTAGACTGCCAGGTTTGTCCCTCCACAGAACAAGTTTCCACTGCTCCAGTGTCAGCGTGCTTTACACCAGAGGTCCCCAACCACCGTAACCATTTTCGTCTTTTTATCTCGTCGTATTTACCCCCCACACTTTAGAGGCTGGTCTGTGAAAATATCGTCTGACATGTACAGTAACCGGTCCGTGGTGCAAAAAAGGTTGGGGATCGCTGCCTTACACCACTGCATCTGACACTTGGCATTGTGCTTGGTGATGTGAGGCTTGCAAGTAGCTGCCGGGTCATGGAAGCCCAGTCCAGGAAGCTCCCAGCACAGTTTATGTGCTGGGATTAATGCCAGAGGAGGTTTGGAATCGCAGTTATTGAGTCAACAGAACGTTGTCGATGCTGCTTACTGTCTGCAATCTGCCACCTCATAGCCGAGTTGCTGTCGTTCCTAAATGCTTCCACTATTGCAATAATACCACTTACAGTTGACTGTGAAACATCTAGAAGGGAAGAAATCTCACAAAGTGGTTATTGCAAAGGTGGCATCCCGTGAGAGTACGACTCGAGAATTCACTGAGCTCTTCAGAACAACAAATGTATGTAGACCTGGCTGCATGGCTGGGTACTTGATTTTATACACCTGTGGCAACGGGTCTGAATGAAACACCAGAATTTAATGATTAAGAGGTGCGTCCCAATACTTTTGTCCATATAGTGTGTATGCCAAGGTTTTTCAACTTGCAATCGCCATTGGAATTTCTGCTATTACCACTATTAGTGTACAATGCCTGCGAAATATATTCATGTGTGCCTCCACGCCTAGCAGATTAGCGCAGCGCACCACACACCCAGCCAGTGACAAACACATATGGTATTCACAGAACAACAAACATGGACACAGTATGGAAGAACAGGTAGCTATAGAGTAACGCATGTAGTCAAGGCTACAGGCAGAAGACAGACACAAAGTCAGTGACACACTGTTAAACAGACAAGCACAGCCAAACAGAAAGTTCCAGGGGCACAGACTCACCGTCTTGAGCTGACGGCCTGTGTCGATGACATAGCGGATATTGCTGAGGGTGAAAGAAGCTTCTCCGAGGATGTCAGTCAGGATGACCCTACGTCTTGATTTCCCTGAGTCCCCTTGGTTCCCCGACTCCTTTACTTCAGACCCGGTATCGTATACACGCTGAGTGGCCGCCCCCAGGCCCGGGTGGAGAACCAGCACTCTGAGGATCCCCAGCTGGGTGTTCAGAGCCACAGACTCCTTCTCTAACAGCGCCTCGCACTTGCCGATCTCCTGGTTGCAGATGAGGCAAAGAGACAGATCAGGGAGCTGTACACATCCAAACCTGCAGCAGAACATGATCTGGTTCAACATCCAAGTCACTGCCCTGTTCAATGAAAAGTTTACGTGCGTAACAGCTGCCCCACGTATGACGGAAAGAATCAGCAAAAAAGCCAAATATGGCGGCGAAAGAAGGATTCGTCTGTTGTTTTTAGTGAAGCTCTTGCATCTCCAGGTTCTTTAAGCTTTTCTTTAAATGTGTTGCGATTTGGCAATGCTATAAATAATATGTGCTGAAAATAAAGGCTCGATGAAGCAGATACGGAAGAGGCCAGAGGGAGGGTGACAGAGCCAAAAAGCCAAACTACTGCTTTCATTTATCTCAGTACAAGAACATCATTTGTTGTGCCGAGACACAAAAAACAGGTGCTACAGTTACAGTAGTTACCAAAAACATCCATGGGTATTACAGACGTCAAAAAATTCCACCATTTTTTCTATCATAATTTTAGAAATATGTGTTTCCAAAAACAAGCCACTAGAAAAAAGCAATTGAAATTTGAATTGTGCATCTGGGTAATTATACAGGGCTAGGTACATGGTACATGGTGCATGGTACATGGTGCATGGTACATGTACACAAAACTGTACCATGTTTTTCTGCGTTGTTATTCTATTGCATGAATTAGGAGTGGACCGGTTCCAAAACCATCTTAATCCCCCAGGGGCACAATTAGGGAAAACAGGAACCAGAGTCAGATTACAGTAGAAAAAAAAACATATTGGAAAATATTACAAAAAAATGGCTATAAGGATCAAGAACTGTCTGGGACCAGACGTACAGCAGAGGACATTGAAGTCAATTTGTCATGTTTACACCCAGATGTTTTCAAAGCTCAATGAACAATATATCAGAAAATGGGGCAGATTCAATTTTTTTAAATCATCACAAGAAAAGCAACAGGATTAAGCACTAATGTATCGCCGTATTACGTATATACCTGGGCACTGGGAAGGAAGACCAGGACGTCACCTTCCTCTCCTCTACGGTGGAGATCGAGGACCATGTGACAGGCAGCCGCGGCGGGCTCTCTTCCCGCAGAGGGCTCGCGGTACAGCAGATCAGCGGCGGCGGGTCCAGCGGGCTCGGGCACAGCCAGCAGGGGCACCCCCTCGCCCAGGAAGGCGGCCGCGCGGGCGGCCAGCGGCGGGGACGTCAGCACCACCACGCGGAGCTCGGCCCTCTGCCGGCACACGTCCCGCAGCAGCCCCAGCAGCACGTCGCTGGCCACGGTCCTCTCCTGGGCCTCGTCGATCACCAGCAGCCCGTACTGCCTCAGCAGCGGGTCGGACGTCATCTCGCTCAGCAGGAGGCCGTCGGTCACGAACCTGAGAGGTCGGGACACGTTCGAGGCGTTTATATGCCTCACGCGGGACCGCGGCGGTACGCAAGCAGGATAATGAAATCGCTACGACCGCGGACTGTGCGATACGCAAGGTGGAGGGATAGCAGGATGAAATGGCGAGGTAAAAGCCTTAATGTCCTGGACCTACATTGTTTGACGTAGACACCCTGCACCATATCGCCCCCTACAGGGCTCCATGGTCCTCAGGGCTGCAGATGCCGTACCAGGCCGTGATGCCCTCAGGAAGCACAGATCCCATGGTAGTGCTGCAGGCGGTTATTTGCGGCGCAGAGGAGATTTTGAATTTTCCCCGCTACCTCAGACGATGCAATCGCTGCCCATCTCTCAACAACTCAATGGACGTTTAGTTTGTCCGTGTCAGGTCCTCAGAGACACCCGTGGCAGCTCTCTCGCTCCATCAGAGTCCTGAAAATCTTGAGAGGTATGTACTTCCCGTGAACCACAGGAGATGGGTAACCGCACATCTATTTCCCTCATCCTCAACACTGGAGCCCCACAAGCAGGTGCCAGGTGTCAGAGCTTGGAAACAAGCATTGCGGGGAACTATGGTGTTGAAGGTGGAGCTACAGTATAGTCAATAAACAGCAGTCTTGCATAGTTCCGGGGAAGAAAATGATGGAGTGAGGAACGTAAGAAATGGCATCGCCTCTGCACCTGATTGGGCTGGTAGGAAAACTAAGTCTAAAGAGCTAAGCAGAGATAAACAGATATAGTCTTTAATGATCTTCTTAAATCACTTCATCACCGCAGAGGTCAACGAGACAGGATAGGACTCATTTAGACAGGCTGGGTTGTTGTTCTCTTGAAACAGACACAACTCTGGATCTCTTGAGGTATGCTGGCATGACGGACTATGCCTGGCACTGTTTGAAAATGGAAGTGAACAGCAGGGGTAGATGGTCTGCCCAGGACTTTAGGACATGCCCTGGGATGCCATCAGGGCCTGCAGCCTTCCCCTCTTTAACAGGTTTTTCCTCAAGTCATGTACTGAGACTGTCAATGGACAGTGCTCTGTAATGCTAATGCGATTAGCAGTATTTACATTAACACAGCTATCTTCGAAGCGTGCATACAAGTACAGATCATTTATCAGGGATGGATCTGCCTTAGCCACAGGTCGGATCCATTCTCATATAAAAATAGTGATTTCATGTCTATGTCATTTTGTTAATGCTGATGATGATGTCATGCAACCAGACCGAAACGTCCCAGTCAATATCGCTCAGACCATCCTGTACTGCAGTTTCAGATTAGGCAGCATCTGACCTCTCGCGTAGATAGGGCTTCTATAATTAGTTTCCATTTTTATTCTTGTATAAGTAAAATAGTGTCATGCTCAGACTTGCCAAAAGTCGGTGAAGAAGTGGCTTTACAAGCCTTATTGAACAGTCTAACAGCGATCCAGTACCATATCGCCCCTTGTGGGACAATTCATATCTTGCTTGAAACAAAACTTTAAGGTTGGTCTTGTTAAAAATCTCCCACTGTGAGGGCTGCATCATATTGTTTGGTGGTCATATCATGCCACTGCTCTATCTGCTTGTGGTGGAATGAACACGCCGGTGATGGTGACTGCGGTGAACTCCCGAGGCACACAGAAAGAGTGATAAGGGTGATCAGAGGTTCCAGACCATGTGAGCAGGCGTGAGAGAGAATAGTGACATTCTTTGGATTGTGCCAGTTGTTGTCAGTCATAAAAGAGGCTCCCCTGCCTTTATATTTGCTGGACTCCTCTGCTCTATCCAAGCGAGAAACGGAGGACCCAGCTGACTGTACGGCATGGTCAGGCACTAGCGGGGTGAGCCATGTTTGAGTGAAACAAAGGATGTTTCAGTCCCTTATGCCCTGCTGAAAACACGTCAGGGCCCTGATGTCATCCAGTTTGTTCCAGGTAATGAACATTTGCGAGCAGGATAGTGGGCAATGGCAGACGGTTTGCTTTTTCTCATATCTGGTTCCGAACACCAGCTCATTTTCCTCGATGATATTTCCCTACGTGTCCTCTGAGGTGCGCTGCTATGGTTTTGGTCTGCATCTCGGAGGAAATCCTTTGACCAAGTGGGAAAAGTTGTATGAAAAAGGTTGAAAAACTGTAGGAAGACTATATACTGATGTTTAAAAGCATGCTATAGTCATATGTGAAGATGGTGGTGCAGAAGGCAGTGCTATCGTTCGGCAACCAGAGGGTTGCCAGTTCGCGCCCCGCTTTCTCCTGATCCCATCAAAGTGTCCTTGAGCAAGACGCTGAACCCCAAATTGCTCCTGGTGTGCAGGTTGGTGGTTAAACATTCTCTTTTCTTGGTGCCTTGCATGGCAGCCTCTGCCACTGGTGTGTGGATGCGTGTGTGGATGGGTGAATGTGGGGCAGAAATTGTAAAGCGCTTTGAGTACTCAGAAGAGTAGAAAAGCACTATATAAATGCAGTCCATTTACCATATGGGATTAGACCAGTGGTCAAGGAAGCAAAAAAGGACTAAGAAAATAACACATAAAATGCCGTTTGAGAGGAGTAGATATGATGGCGCCCAGTCTCAGCCATGCCATGGAGAGATACAAGAGAGACACTGACACTAAAAGGAAGGGGAAGGAGGTATCTACCTCAGCAGGGTGTCGGAGGTACAGCCATCATCATGTGGAACCCTGTATCCCACCTCCAGGCCCAGACTAAGGTCCATTTCATCAGCCACACGCAGGGCTAGACAGCTTGCTGCTGCAGCATAGGGCTGTGAACAGCACACCAGCCCAGAAGAAAAGTCCAAAGAGAAGGCATATTCCACACACCACTGCGGAACCTAGAAAAGAGAAACCCTCAACTTAATGGGCATATTCCACACACCACTGCGGAACCTAG
>JABFDZ020000118.1:26343555-26356557 GCA_019775955.2 Pollimyrus isidori | reverse complement strand
CCAGTCTGTCTCAGACCCTCCCGCCATTCTGTCTCACCCTCCTGACATTCTGCCTCAGACCCTCCCGCCTTTCTGTCTCATACCCTCTTGCCTTTCTGTCTCATACCCTCCCGCCATTCTGTCTCATACCCTCCCGCCTTTCTGTTTCATACCCTCCCACCATTCTGTCTCATTCCCTCTTGCCTTTCTGTCTCATACCCTCCTGACATTCTGTCTCATACCCTCCTGACATTCTGTCTCATACCCTCCTGACATTCTGTCTCATACCCTCCGGCCTTTCTGTCTCATACCCTCCCGTCTTTCTGTCTCATACCCTCCTGACATTCTGTCTCATACCCTCCGGCCTTTCTGTCTCATACCCTCCCGCCTTTCTGTCTCATACCCTCCCACCATTTTGTCTCTTACCTCCAGCCTTTCTGTTTCTTCCTAGGTATCTCAGCTGAGGGACAAGCTGGGTACCTTTGAGGCAGAGGTTGAGAGTTTGAAAAGAGCCCTTGGCAAAGTGAACAGAGGGGTGGGGAGGGCCTGGGGGGGGCTACCTTTGACACAGAGCCCCACAGAGGCAGCCCCTCCTCCACCTTCTTCAGGGGGTGACACCCTCCTGAGTCTGCAGAGTGATGAGGCCAAGGCCCAGCGGCAGTTGGAGGAGGCCGGGGATCTGCAACAGGAGCTGGAGCGCCTACAGGGGGCGCTGCGTTTAGAGCGACAGCAGCGAGAGCAGCAGGCCCTCAGCTTTGCTCAGGAGCGCCACAGCTGGCTGGATGAGAAACAGCGAGTGCTACAGTACCAAGCACAGTTGCAGCTCAGCTATGTGGAGCTGCTGCAAAGGAACCAGGTACTGGAACGTCAAGTGGGCCAGCTCGGGACGGCAGGAGCCTCACCCCCACCCATCTCTCCATCCTCACCTGAGCCCCTCGCTGACCTCTGCAGCCCGCCTGCCACCAGTGACACGAAGTCCACTGCCCTGCACCAGCTGACCCCTGCATGGCAAGCTGCTTCCCGCCTGGAGAGGATTGAGTCCACAGAGATCTAGGCCTTTAGCCATCCAGTACGATAGTGTTTCCACCATATCTCCCTCCAAACAAAAACGATACAGAACCAGTAAGGGTCAATAGGAGCAATAACCATCATAACCACACCAAATCCACAGGAGAACCAAAATCAATATCAGCTTGTTCAGTGTGGGTTTGGGTTAATATTACTTGCCTTTTGTTTGTTTTACCTCAGAAGTTCTTTCCTGACTGGACATATTCAGTCAGTGTTTGTGGACTTCTGAGTATTTTAAAGCCAGACACCAATGGTAATAATTTTAAGAGCATATTAGGACCATTGGACTGGCGTATGACTGAACAGCATTTACCAAAATCTCCATGCAAATCTAGGCCCAGCTTTCGATACATGCAGGCAGATAACCTTAATTAACCTTGACGCTTAAATATCACGACCATCTCACCATAAGCCGTGTACAATCTCACTGATAATCACATCTGTTTAATTCCTCCACTCGCCTCCAGTGATTTAGTTTGCGTCTTTGACTTGGATACAGATGCTCCTTCATTTGAACATCTCTCACAGTCATATAGCAGGTCAAACTGTATGTCGCTAACAATGTCAGCGAAGCAGCCAAAATTCCACAGAAGGAAACACCTTAGTTACACCAAGCATACCCAGATATTGTACGCTCTGTAATCACTACTCAATGAGAAGGTCTTTGTTGGTATGAAAATAGTGGCAGGTTTGACGGTCTAAAGTAAATTAGGATTGCATCATAATTTTAGACAGGATGAAAGTGACGCCTAGGAATATTGTATGACCACTAGAGTTTATGGAGGCACTACTATAGCGCTGTGGTTGGTAAAGGCTACACTGGGAAAGCATCTGGGATAAGGTGGGACCCAAATTCATCACAACTGTCAGTTGAAAACTCCCAACAGGCATACATCTTAATGGCTGCTTCAATGATTAAACAAACCAAGGAATACTAGAGAAGATCACATGTGAAAGTTGTTCCAGGATATGAACTTCCAACTGTGCGATTCAGCAACACGTAAAAGAATAGCGCAGTAGTGTGTCTTGAAGGCAAGATTGTGAGGGGATGCTGTGCATTTGAATGTGAAGCAGTGCACATCAAGTGAAGGCAGGGACTGTGGGTGACTGTGTGAGCACAGGGCTAAGGGGGTGACAGTGGTGGGGCAGAGCACAGGGCTAAGGGGGGTGAGAAGAGATACAAGCAACAAATGTGAAGGCATACTTCAAAAGAACTGGAAGGCAACAGCTCAGGATGACTGATAAACTGAACGTGACCGATGACAGCAAATGGTCACATTCTTAGTAACGGATATGGACATTGGAATGATGAGTGTGAAGTTCATCACTTTAAATGAAGGTTTTGTGTTATTAAAAATAGAACAAGAGACTGAGAGAGAAATAGCCACAGGATGAGATACAGATTACGGATTCTGTCCCTTTCTGAGTAATATGGGTCAGACCTGCTGCTATGTACATCTGTTGTGTCCTGCTGCGTTATCGGTATGAAACTCAAAGGCAGTATATTTGGTTGTAAATAGCATTGTTATTAATGAGTACATGTTTATTCCAGTAATGCTACTGTGTGTGAATAATTTAATACCAGTATTGTGAAAGGAAACACTTTAATTTTTATTTTTTTAATTTTATTAATATATAGAACTTTCAATTCTACTAATGAACCAAACATCAAAACACGTCTTTTTTTTTTAACATTAACGTAATACATGTAACTCTCGTAATGTTTGAGAGAATAAAGTGCTACTACACTTGTAAAAGCTGATGACCACCATAAACTCCCTCAGAAGCCCTGCCACACACAAGTGAACACACACACACACACACACACACACACACAGCTCTGCTATGCCTGTTTTTGCAAGGGCTCTCCCTTCATTTCTATGGGCATAACCCTAATCCCAACAATGACAGCCTTAATCATTACCCAGCCCTAACCTTAGAATAAACTAAAAGTAACCAAACCTAAATAAATTCACCGTTGTGGGGACTGGATAAATGTCTCCACAATGTAGTATATACAAACACATACACAAACACACTCAGTCCCCCCCAAAGAATCCTTTCAAATCAGGCAGTAATTCTGTGATAAACCCTTGTCACTACCAGTAAATATAGCTTCTTTACAATAACGTAACAAATGCAGTATCTTTAATAATTGATTATTGTGATGACCAATGTATTTCTTATTTCATAACAAAAATTTAGCACATCTAAATTATTTATTTCACAGCCTAACCTTCATTTAGTTTACTTTAGTAACTGTTTTAAATATTCTCTGACGTTTGGTCACACCATGTTATTAATGTGAGAAGGTGCATGAATTCAGTACTAAACTGAATATACATGTAACTTTTACCTGAAAGTTTGAAGGACCGATATTGTGAAAAGCTTTATCATCATAAATCCCCCAACCTTCAAAAAAGAAGGAAAGAAATTATTTTAATCATAGATCTAATCGATGCTGGACTGGGATTAAAATTCCTCACGGTATTTTATAGGAGGGGGCATGTACGGAACTATTTTTCGCAGGGTAAGACATATCTGGTCTAAATATCAATCTTACAAGTTATCCGTTTACGCAAGAAATCCTGCTTCGCGATACAGGCCCCTGATTTAGATTACGCGTGTGTATTAGTTAGCTTCAAGTTAAATTTAGAACAAAACAGCAGACTGTAATCATTTTTCATGAGAAAACTACAAGTTAGTAAGGGCATTTCATTATATAGTTATTTCTTGAACTAGCAAGCTAATCTTACAAAAGGGTGCCGCTTTTGCGTGTTTGCGTACATTTTAACGTGTGCACTATCGATTCAGCCCGCATAATAACAATGTGACTTCAACCTCTCTTTTGGCTTTATTCTCAGTGTCTCTCTTTTTAGAGTTAAACAATAAAGTGATTGACAACGTAACACTATAAAATGTATGTGTCATTGTACCGTATTTGTGTTAGCGCCACCCAGCGGTAGAGTATGAATGCCGGTAGAGTTCCCGTTAACCTTAGCTATAGAATTAGAAGTACAGTATTATGAGTATAAAGGGACCTTTCACTGAGTGAGCAGTTGTCCTCTCTTTTCTCTTTAAATATTTTCTAGACTTAATGTTCTATGATTATGAGATTTAAATGCCTGTAATTCATGCATGTCACTTCTTCAAACTTAAGATAGTTATCAAATTTCGGCTAACCAGTGTGTCGAAAGGCGACGGTAAGGCTAAATTATTCATTTCGGCTAAAACAAAGGGGATTACAGAGGAAGTCCGATTTTCCTATTTTTGACGAAAATCAAGAAAACAAATCCATATATTTATTTACATTTGGGATCGTAATTAACGTATTCTGAAAATGAAACTTAAGTGAGTGTCAAATAAAAAAATATAAAATTATGTGTATTTTTTTAGGACTCCTGTCACTCAGAGCCCATTGGAATCGTGCTACCTTTCTTGCCCTTTACGCCACCCTGCCCTCTAGATAAGTTTTTATCGAGCCCACCCAACATGTCCAAATGTCCATATTAGGATTCCATTCTTGTAACATCACTGATTTCGGTTAATAATTTACCACTATAAAACTAGTGAATAGATGTAAGATGGAATGGCGTTAGCCTGTGTCGAAAGTGTCGAAGGCATAAATGTGAAACTAGTTTAGGCAGCTCTGTTTGTCCGTTCCAGGGCACCGTACCATACGCTACTGTATCTGTGTCATCGTGGCTACTGACCTTTTCTTACCAAAAAAGTAGCCGCCCTGGCTGAGCTGGTAGAATTAAATTCTGCCAAATGATTTGTCTGTGGAAAAACGAATACCGTGTAAGTAGATAGATCATCGCTAA
Source organism: Pollimyrus isidori (assembly GCA_019775955.2). Classification (NCBI taxonomy): domain Eukaryota; kingdom Metazoa; phylum Chordata; class Actinopteri; order Osteoglossiformes; family Mormyridae; genus Pollimyrus; species Pollimyrus isidori. Next base: position 26,351,686 of record JABFDZ020000118.1, on the reverse strand, counting down.
ATATATATCTCCTTTAACTGCTTATCCATACGGGGTTGCGGTCTGTCTGAAGCCTGTTTCGGAAAGTACTAGGCAGGATGCTGGCGTTCCATTATATTTTTTAATCTTTTTTTTTATCTTAAGAAGAGCTATACATATCAAACTATTGTTAGCCCATCAGCTTAAGTAAAGACGTGCAGTGGTCTCCGTTTATTATGTTGTATGTTGCATGTTCGCTTAATACTGTGTGGGTTTTTTCCCTGAGTACTGTAACGTGCAGTTAGGTAAGCTGGCGTCTGTCATCTTCACTATGACCTCTTAACAGACCAATGCACATTTATGTAGTTATTGCCAGACTGAGCCCTACTTGTAATCTGTATTTGATGTATCTTGCATATTTAGGATATTAAAGAATGACGTTCACTGCGAACTGTGTTTTTAAAATTCTTATGAGTAAACACTAAGTTGTCAAACTCAGTCACTAAAAGGGCGATATTAAAATCCACCTTGAATTTTCGGGCCGACCAAGAATTATTTATTTAATTAGTAACAGCGTGACCCAAATTTTGCAATTGAGATCTTCACTCTATATAAATAACATTTACAAATATAAACTTTGTAGTAAACATTTTTCTAGAAAATTCCCTTTTTAAATAAAACATTGATATACAAAAATCTCTATGACTATATATAATTAGGCCTAAATATGCATCCAATGTACTGATGAACTATTATTCATCTGGTTTTATCTGATGACTGAAACAAGGTATGAACTGCCTCTGCAACTTGGTGTCACCAAGGCATTTAAGGTGCTTTCCCCAGGAAATACAGACCCGGCAAAACAAAAAAAAAAACACAACTAAAGAGTGTAATAACAGCAAAAGGGGTGCCTACAGAGTGTGAGAACACAGGTTTTAGTTCATTAGGATGTAATTGTGCAGTTTAGGTTTTGTTATTCTGACATGTCAGTGTCAGACACATTGTCCTTGGTTTACAGTGGTTCCTAATTCTATTTATGTTTGCAGATTTAGTGATAAATCATTTCAAAAGAGATTTCGTTTTCTCCGCTTTACTGAAATTGTGCCGGATCATGAACCCAAAACTAAGGCTTGTACCGAACCTTGAATTTTTCCACCGTTACACCCCTATCATCAGGCCATTTTATACAGAATATCAGAATCATTCCATGGGCCCTAAAGAACTGTGCTGGCGGCACAACGTGGCCTTGACACCCATGTGCAGAGAACAGTCAGATAAAAGGAGGAGTGTGTCTGTGTTTTATCCCTGAATGTCACCGTGGTCACAAACAATCTTGTGTCTTGCAGCACTGGGGATAAATGCCTGTGAGTCGGTGCTGGAGAGCCCGCCGTCTCCTCCTGCTCCCGCCAGCATCCAGGAGGGAGGTTTTCAAGGCCCGCTCCTTACACAGAGACCATGATTTACAGAAGAAGGAGGAGAAGCAAGAAGGGGGAAGAGAAATGCTTGGCGTGTGGGAATACAGGGTGCAGTACAATCCAGCCGCATATCCCCGGCATCGGCCCGACTCTGCTGCCTTAGCGGGGGCTCGTGAGGATGAGGAGCTGACGTCCGCCACCTTCGCGTCTCCCTTCCGACAGAGGAATAACCCCTACACTGTCCGCTCCTCTCGCCACCTCTCTAGTGCCAAGAGCACCCTACTGGATTTAGCCTTCAACCGGGGGGATGGATCAAGAGTAGCAGAGCAACCTGCGGATGACGTAAGGCCGCCTGCTGACGTCAGAGGGGACCCGCGTGCTTTCCAGAGGTGCCGTCCGGAGTACCGTGCCATCAGCCATGACCTGTCATTGTCATTGTCACCTCCCTCCATCACTATGGAAAAGGCCTTCGAAATTCTCCATGATGTCACTGAACTGAAGGGCAGGTTAAGCTCCACCGACGTCGTCCTACTTCTGAGCGGGTTGGGCCAGGTGCGGCGTGAGCAGCGGGCCCTCGTACACTCCGACACGCGCTTCTCCATGCTCCTACGCTACAGCGTGGAGAGCCTGCGCCTCTTCTCCCACGCTCAGCTCCTCGAGGTCCTGCGTGCTTTCGTGTGCCTGGGTATGCCGGCCACTCACAGCATCCTCGGCCTGTACGAGGCGGAATTCCGCCGCCGCGTGGAAGACATGGAATTCCGCCAGCTGCTGCTGACCGCCGATCTCTGGCGCTGCCTGGGTCGACAGGTGCCCCGATACTTGGAGCTGGTGTACGCCTGTGCTGCACGGGCGGTCGACCAGCTGGAGCTGCCAGAGTTAGTTCAGCTACTGTATGTAATAGGAGAGGGCCGGAGGTGCCCCCCCGCTTTACTCCCACCCTTGGAGCTGCTGCTGTTAAAACACCTGGACCTTCTGCTGCCAGAGGAAGTGGGCGCCATCAGCCTGGCCTTCTTCAAATCCCAGAGCAGCCTGTCGGCCGCCACGGCACGCCGGCTCGCCGACCGGGCGCACCACCTAGTGGCGGAGCTGAGCGATTACGCTCTGGTCAACGTCCTCAAGCTACTGCGCTTCAACCACTTGGACCACCGCGGGTTGCTCTGGGCCCTGAGGTGTGAGATTCCGCGCCGGGCTCCTCGGATGGGCATCCAGGGCCTCATGCATGTGGCCCTGACCTGCTCTTCACTGCACTACAGGAACGATGACATCCTCTTAGCTGTGGCTCGGTGTCTACCGCCTCTCGCACCTCTCTGCAGGAGTAAGGATGCTGGTAAGCTTCTGTGGGCCTTTGGCATGCTGGGTTTTCCCCCTAGTGAAGTTCCCCAGCTGTACCCCTGCCTCACCCAGGCCATGCGCTCGAAAGAGGTGGAATTACGGCACTTTCCTCAGCATCTGCTGACTGGGCTCCTCGGCCTGGCCTTCCTAGGCCTGTACCCTCAGGACCTTCTAAACCTTGCCTTGAGTGAAGATTTTGTCAGGCTCGCAACTGGATCTCAGCACCTGGACCTGAAGAAGGACCTTTTCACCCTGGACGCGTCTGTAGGCTTAGAGATCCCTAACTGGAACGGCCCAAGGATCAGCCCGGCCCTGAGTGAGCAGATACAACAGCAGCTGTGGACCTTTGCCCAGCAGGACGTATGCCTGAAGGCAGAGGTTTTGGAGGCAGAAGAACTGTTGCAGGAGCTTCTCGGCGGCGAGGCCTTTGTGCACAAGCGCATGATCTTGCCACACACGCGCTCGATTGACCTGGAGCTGCGGCTGGACAGCGAGGGCTGCCCCATACCACTCCACTTCGAGCCTAAGGCCAATGCCAGAAGTGTGAAGAGCACTTCATCCAGGCCACCATTTTGGGAGGGGGACCACACTGGGGTTATGATCACAGAGGACTTGCTGGCTCAACTGACGAGCTTAAGAAGTCTAGGGCGGCCTCATAATGAGGTGCCTCTTCACTCTAAGCCATGCAGGGTCCAGCTGAAGAAGGAGCACGAAGACGATGAGAGGATATTCACGAGCGGGGTCACTCTCACCAGTGGTGTCCTGGAAGCTCTTAGAAGTCCAGCCCGGCACCCAGTCTGCCCCCGGGTGTCGACTGGTGGGACTGCCCAGTTTATAGCAGTGCAGGTGTCTACCAGAAACCATTTCTGCTATCAGTCCCAGCAGCTGCTTGGCCTACAGGCGCTGAAAAGGCGGCAGCTGGCCCTGGTCGGCTACAGGGTGGTGGATCTGCCACCATGGGAGTGGTTGCCCCTTCTGCACCAGTCCCGCACAGAAAAGATGGCTTATCTGCAGGGCAAAATCTTCAGCGTGCAGGGGTGAGACACTGGGGTAGACACTGGGGTGAGACACTGTGGCGTAGGGTTGTGCACAGTGCGAGGCCTGCTTGAATCGACTGAGAAATAGCTTGTATTCCGAATCATTTTGTCTGCAATTACATAAGGCTGACATCATAGTGAAGTTTGTTTTTTTTCTTAAATTTATTGGGTAAACCATGACTTTGTTTTTGATGGGAATCGTCAGTGTTAAACTACATAAGTCACACCTCTGCCTTCTGTCCAACAGAACATTTGTGAAGAATAAATCAGAATCTAAATATCAAGTTTGGCACTTCATGACCCCAAAGTGGCAGAATTTTATTGCATCTACATTTAAGACCGTAGGCACACTTCTAAAGCAAAACATTTAACAAAAAAAAGATATTGCTTAGGTTTATGATCAGTTACACCCGTGGGAAGAACAACGTTGTGTTTACCTATTTTGTATACAAATATGTAAATGAGCCAGGCGTCATATAATGCAAACAAGCATCAGGGATGTAAATCGCAAGATTTACCGCGACTGAATTTCGATTTTGAAAGGCAGTGATTCCACAACTACTGATATTTTAAATGTTATTACAGGTGCCTCCATCTTTCCATATGAACTGTATTTAAAGGATTTGTTAAACAGGAATGAAATTGGATAAAATCTCCTTGCCAGAACAAGCAATGCTGACAGAATGAAGAAACCTCAATGCCACAGTTTCGTGATTCAAATTCTTTAATTCATAGATACAATGTAATGTACTAATACAATTCAACGATAAAAGGGCAGCTGTCAGTCATTAAATCAAAATATTTAAAAATGAAAATTAACACGTATTTACACAAAATCGAAGGAACCCAATGTTAAAATGTTTAGACATTTTCATGAACTAAAAATGAAAGTGTCAAAATACCGCAACAATTTTACCAAAAGAAAGTTAAATTAGCTGACATTAACAAATTTGGTAAAATGTAAAACATTCAATGGTATATTTTAAAAAAAATCTGTTGCTTTATATTTTCTCAGCCATTGCAGTACACTGTACTTAACACAGGCTTAGATTTCAGCTTAGTGTGAACGAAAGCTAGCGTAAAACAAACTGACGGACTTATTTTCAATATTATCATAAATAACCTATTATGCTTAATCAGAGCTGAAAGAGAACAAACATAGAATCAACACACACTTCCAGTTTCTAACAAATGAGACGTGCTTTTACTGGGCATAAACATAGCCCAACTTACACATAAATTCTGTAATCGTCTAATTCCAAATTGTCCTATACAGAGTAAAAGAATACAAACACAACTTTTCACTTCGAAAGTTTCAAGTGGGAACGAAAAGGAACTTCACATGAAACTCAGGAATCAGGTTTTAAATACGATCAAAGTGTAAACATGTAACTTTTATAAAGTTGTCACAAGAAGAACACTTCCTAGTGCAGAGTACATTTTCAGCATTTCCTTGAGTGTAATCACAACCTTCCCAGTCAGATGGCTACATCTTCAATAGAGGTTCTATACATTTTCATAACTTTCATTTGGTGTGTTAAGGGCCTAAAAGATGCATTAAATTTATTGTGCAGCTTAGAATTTATAGAATACATTTTAATTAGCAGAATGTTGGAAAACAATTCAGTGACAGAGGTCTCTCTCCCTTCTTCCTATAAACGTATTCATGCCTGCCAAGTTCACAGTGGATATTCAACTGGCCCTAACTTTAGGTAGATGTGTAAGTGCTTCCACACTCAGAAGCTGTACGTCTAGTCATTGTTGCTTGGCTTAGATTTTCTCCCATAGTTGCAGTAGCTGATCTCCAACTTGTGGCTCCAATTCCTATGCAATAGTGTGAAATCAAGCAAATATTTTGCACTCGGGTCCTTGACTGTTAATGAATATTTAAAATTGTTAATGCAAGATGCAAAGTTTCCCCAAACCATTTAGAAAATATGGCCCAAAAATTCAGAGAAACCCACCTGCCCATCTCGGCTGATCTGCACCTTCTTGTTGTCATTCCAGGGGTTGACCAGCTGCTGGGCCAGCTGGAAGGGAAGGCTGTCCTTACGCACCCACTCCACCCTGAAAACCCCCCCCAGTCCTGCTGAGCCCCAGTCCTGGCACCGCTCTAACCCGATGGCTGAGGACATGCGGGCATAACCCTGGCAGTTCGGGAGAAATCAGATTTAAATCAGCATCGCCAGGCAGATGGTTCTCTTCAAATCAACACTCACAAACAATGCCGGTTCAATCACATACCATTGCGTTCTGGGCATTCGGCACAGTCACCATAATCAATAAGGCCTTATGTATTTTTGCATACATGATTATATATAAGAATAATGATTAAATTATTATTGTCACTGAATTGAGGAATTCTTGGTAACTCGCTGAAAATGAATGCAAGCTAAACTCCATTTAATGTCCAGAGTTGTACTGAAATTCGGCAGCCGGGGTACCTGAAATTGACCGGAGCCCTGCACAGAGAAGACGAGGAAGACGACGCTGCAGTCCGCGAAGGCGCGGTTGAGTTTGAGCTCATTACTCGGTGTGGTGGACCAGATGCCTCTTTGCTGGGAGAGATCGATGTTGCGCAGGTTGCTGCTCTTCATGATGAAGTAGCGTGCGGCGCTGCTCAGCCTGGAGGAGGGTGGCTTGAGACAAACATGGTCACATTAGAATACTGAACGTGTGACAAGGAGAGACAAACTAGCACAGTTTGAATATGATACTTTAAACACAGCTTAAAACACATCGGTATATTCGGTGTGATGCGTCAAACTTGGCAGATATTAGAACATTATCAATATTAAAGAGTTATCAGCAGCAAAAGACAACTACTAAAAAAAATGGAGATGGCTGCCTTGGATGGTCAGCCATTTTCCATAGTGGAGGACAAGGGACTTAGTTCATTATCACTATTATTATCTGGTCCGCAGATCAATACACAACATCATGCTGCTAATCAGTGCAGGCAGCACCCCCCAAGTCAGGCAAGTAGCTTAGCGGTTAGCCAGTTACTAGTGTGACTATCAGCAAACCTAGAAAAAAAAATATATAACAATTACTGGTATCCCTCATAATTTCTACATCGTTTTTTTTCCCCATAAAACATTCCTAGACTTTTGACTTTGATGTCAGTGGCATTTTAAACACAGGATCTCTATTACTAAATGCTACCACCTTGCCCTCTAGAAAGATGGTGATGATGAATGTATTTCTGTAATATGTAATGCCAGTACTGCTATAAAACGGGATCAAGAACTTTTGGAAATAAATTGCTGAGGAGATGAAAAACCGCAGATGGTTTTGTTCATGAATGCAGAGGTTCCCACCTTCACTGACAGATGGTAGGATGCTGGGCTCACAGACTGACTGGAGCAGCTGAGGTTCCTGCCCGCAGACCTGCCAGCAGACTGAGGCAGACGGTCATCACCAAGCCGCTTGGCCTGTGAGGCCCCCTTCTCCCTGTGTGCTTTAGCCGTCGAGCCTGCAGGGGGTGGGGGTGTCTTAGAGACACTACAAACAGAGTGCCAACGTAAGTCAGCTTGCTGAGGATTATGGGTAGCGTTAAACATTTAAATCAAACACATCTAATGCACAGAAAATGGTTATAATGTTAAACGAAAAATGTTTAAAAGGTATGTAGTACATTACTTCATTTCAGAAGTATTTTAATCAAATAGTGCCTAGAGACAGTGTTTTGTGATTTACTGCCACGTATAAAGGAATGCTACCCGATACCTTCCTTCAATTTCTAATTGTATAATTTGCTGCTACCTTAATAACACCAAGCAAATCTGGTATGTTGGGACAAGTTTAACAAATGTCACGATACATATATGAATTTAAAAAGAGTTAATATCCACTGTGCATTAATTTTACTCTCCATACACTTTTACAGGGAGTTAAATTCTCCATTCACAAATTCCATGCAGGTATTATAAAGATCATGAGGATTACTGGGCTTAGCTCACACCTTTCTGACACAGATGAGACGTCCGGCAGCTCAGCCTCAGCCGGGCCCATATGGCTGCTGCTCCTCCAGGAGGGCGACTGTAGCGACTCCTCTGGGCATATGGGCCGGGGTCTTTGGCCAATGCCAGCCGGCTGCAGGAGACCAGCCGCCTGCTCCTCCATGCTCAGGACTGACACCAGTGCCCTGAGGGCGGCCTCATCCGCCTGGGACCAGGGCTTGGAGGGCGAACGGATCCGCCGCAGGAACAGACTCTGCCATTTCTGCCTGAATTGGAACAGCAGGCTAGCAGTCTAGGGGCAAAAATTGAGACCGATAGATAAGGCTTTACCGTTATTTTGAACGGTGTAGACCAGGGGTGGGCAATCTTATCCACAAAGGGCCGGTGTATATGCAGGTTTTCGCTGCAACTCCCTAATCAGATTACT
>JABFDZ020000118.1:26321497-26336559 GCA_019775955.2 Pollimyrus isidori | reverse complement strand
GTGGTGGTGTAATGGTGTGGGGGATGTTTTCTTGGCACACTTTAGGCCCCATAGTGCCAATTGGGCATCGTTTAAATGCCACGGGCTACCTGAGCACTGTTTCTGACCATGTCCATCCCTTTATAACCACCGTGTACCCATCCTCTCATGGCTACTTCCAGCAGGATAATGCACCATGTCACAAAGCTCAAATCGTTTCAAATCCTTTAGGTGAGTGTATGTATGCACACACACGCGCGCGCACGCGCACACGCACACGCACACACACACACAGTGGAGGGGTTAGGTGAACAATTATGGAAATAATTTCAATATTTTACGGTAAACTATACAAAAAGATGAAAATAAGGTCAAGAATCAAACAGCATGCTTCCTGAATTTTACAGTTTATCACAATTATTGAAGCAAAACTACTTGACAGAGCATCCAATAGTTGGTATCCACACTCACTGGTATGATTCCAGAAGGTCCACCACTTCAGCCTGGTTGAAGTGTCTAGCCCAGTCCAATGCTGTCCTATAATTCAAAGGCACAGATCACAATGTTAATAAACTAGTATATTCATTTTGGCCTAATTAATTGATCAGTTGATCATCTGTTCACATGATTATCAAAATATTTTTTTTTCCTGCCCCGACCAAACAAAATATTAGCACCACCTACTAACATTTTGCAAGCTTCAGTCATACAAGTAAATAAGCTGAAACTACAGGGGCTGTGGCCAGTTCTATAAATGTCGATATATTTATACATCTTAAACGTAAAAAGGTACCGACCAGCCGTTTGAGGCCTTCAGGTCCGCATTGGCTCCCATACTTAACAGCTGCTCAGTCTGACTTAGGAACCCTCTTCCGGCTGCGGCCATCACAGGGGTCACACTGGTGTCACTGTGCCTGTAGTCAACTGGTGTCGGCATAGGAGGGAGGGGCATAGGAGGGAGGGGCATAAGAGGGAGGGGCATAAGAGGGAGGGGCATAAGAGGGAGGGGCATGGATACGCGCGTGACACACAGACCCTCTCCTCAGCCGTCCACGTCCACCTTTAAAAGTGCCAACCTACCGCTAACGTGCTCGCTTATGATGAGGTTGAACAGCTGCACAAAAGAATCGGCATCTTGGTTGAGAAAAATATCAGCGATGCACGCGTCCATCTCCTTCGCTAGCCAAGGCTCTAAGGACGCGGCGTCTTTTTCATTCTAAGGAAATTAAAATGGGAAAAAAATGCAGCTCATCATCATCATCAATATGCAGACATCCCATCATTATCACTCTGGCTCTTTTTAATAACTGGAATTACCAGCTGGCAGTACATGCCGTCTCCCCCTTCTTCCAGCAGGGCAGTCTCCTGCAGGACACTTGCTGCCGCCTTTGCCCTCTGTCGTTCGGGCCTTGAGCGTCCATCCTGCGCCTTGCACCACTCTGTCAGCGAGTTCTGCTGCATTTCCTCTGAGCAACACAGCACGGGAAGGCACTGCCTTGTAACAAACGCAGCGGCGACAGCTAGGAACCTGACAGCTGTCTAAAAGCCTCAGGAAAACCGGAATTCAGATCTCAGGTGATGCCACTTCATGTCCAGAAGGGACTGTTATAATGTTGATTTACCCAACTGAATATTTTTATATGTAGTAGTCCTACATGGTGCTATAGAGGAACCACTATTTATAGTTGAACATTTCATACATGGGAACAGAGGAGAACAGAGGTGGACAGCAGACAAAAAAACAGGACTGGAAACTTTGGACCAAACACTTTTACCAGGAGATGACATGACAATATTCAGAATTATATCGAATAAGCAAATCCCTTAAGCTATACTAAAATACAATTGGAACAGAGGAAGCAGTTCTAGCTTCTAAAACAGTACTAGATGAATTTATAAAGCTGCATACTGTAACATTATCTGGGCCAAAGCAATGGCTTCGATATGGAGAGTGTATATCACAAATCAAAGAAAATGAAGAAACGTAACATACAACCAAACACAAATTAAGGGTTCCTCTGAAGTACCTTGAGTAGATGGATTCATTTGAAAATCCAAGTACAAAATAAAATACTTGACAGCCTTCAAACATAGGAATACACCAAATTACCTTTCTGCATGTCCTTTCTGTATTTCATCATTTCTTTGTTGGCATATCCAGTTGTCCGTAAGATATCTTCCAGAAAAAGTTCTTTTACTTCAAAGCATCTTCCTTCAACTATTAAAACAGAAATGGCATGTCAGGTTTGGAGAAATGTTATTCGGAAAACATACCTCTAAACAAAAGCTTTGGTTGCAACCAAGCCTACTAATGTGTATATTTTACAATCCATACTCCTCACACACTGACCAACCTGTGCAATTTCTAGAAGCACTAGATGGGTCACCTGGAAATGTGAAAGCCAATAAATGTGTTTTTACCTGAATGCTCAGCGTCCCAGTTGTGTCAACTCCGAAACTACACCTATTCATTTATTGCATTCCATTTACCTTCCTTCCATTTACCTGCTAATTTTCAGAATCTTTCCCAACCAATGAGGCCGTAACCATTATCTTACTATCCACGCCTTAAAATGCCATTTATATTATTCATAGGCCAACACATACTTTTCCACGCTTGGGCTGTACATTCATGCGTCTGCACAAGTAACAGATGCGGAACTGGCCAAGGCATGCACAATGCACCTATTCTAAAAAATATTTACGTCAATGTCATCGTAAGTGTATGTGCATGTCCACATGTGGAGAAGTAAAAGCAGGCCTTAATGACTGTAACAGACACACTGATGGTATATAAGAAGCCCTGGATGAAATAATGTTTTTGTTTGTGGTCCAGCAACCCAAGAACATTAATCTGCTCGTTCAGAATCTCTTGGTTTTTGCTCACCATGCTCTATCTGGCTAACTGGAGACACACACTTTTGTCGATCAAGTATCGACACTTACTCATGTTGCCACTGTCACAACAGAGACAAATCACGTTTCGTAATCTATTCATGAAGTGGCAGTAAGGTCTGTCCAAGATCATACAGAGGAATAACAACAAAATTATATTCACAAGGTTAAGCAGCCATCTAATCCCACATCCTCTTTGCCGTTACCAAGCGTTGTTACTTCAGTGTTGCTGCGATTTGTCACAAAATAACAACTGGTTCAGATACCCATACAATGTGATTGAGTTATCAGAAATCTTGAGGTATCAAATGTCTGAAGCCACCCTTTTACTAATCACTATGCGGTGCTGCTTCAATTTTGGGGAGATCTTCTTCAAAATTGTATTATTTCCAATGCTTCACCCATACAATGCCTGCAGGAAGTTTTAAAAAGATTTGACAAATGGTTTTTGGGTTATCGTCTTAACCAGAAAGTGTCTACGGGGGGCAGCAGAATGGCTCACAAAAAAAAAAAAATCTGTATTCCTTGACTGGGGTATACAGTAAAAACTGCAGAGATGCAATTATCATATCACACAACATTTTATGTAGTAACTTTAAATAATTCAATGTTGATGGAAGGGAGAAGATCTTACACATCTAGGGTGCTAAAGGAAAGCGCTCTGAACTCACTATATATTACAGGACAGGATCCAAAGTATCTGACAAAGAGGTCGACGTCAAGGGCCGCACTGGATAGGATCAGCTTCAGTGTGGGTATTTTCTGCAGCATGTCTTTCATCTTTGTAAGCAGGAAGTCCGTCAGGCCGTCCCTCTCGTGGACTTCATCCTGGTTTACAAGGACAATCAGATGAAGCATAAAGTGCGAGCTCTCTAACAGTCATAGGCTACACACGCGCTCTGTAAACCGGGTCACCTGATCTCACCCACGAACCACAAGGATATAAGCCTCTACAGCAATTGCTCGTATTGGCATTAGTCTCTCATTAGTTTTAATACTGCTTACTGGGCCTACTCTGCACAAAGGTCCAATAACAGGGGCGTAAATCACCGGCCCCAAGACGATTTGATTGCGATTATTGAAAGAATGATTCCATGCATTTCTTTCACAATTTAATTAATCGATTATTTTGATAACCTAAATACAAACCTTTTTTTAAATTTCACAGAACAAAAATCCTAAATATTACCACGGGAACTTAATTACACTAATTACACTATTAATGTAATACAAAAAAAGTAGAATCTCAGAACAGTCATTTTTGCTGTTGTTATCGAAAGGCCTGCTACTGAACCATACAGGGAAAACCCAACGTGTTGAAAGCACCATCACAGCATCATGATGGGGCGGGGGGTGATGATATGATGGTTGCTAGTTGTGAAACTTGCAGTTTCCCGGCGGAGATTAGCATAACGATGTTAGTTTTTTTATTCTTTATTTAATAATGAACCATCCTTCCACTATGGAAAATGGCTGCTCACTAGTGGTGTAACAATTCTCCAAAACCGTAATTTGGTTCAGATCTCGATTTCTCACCCACGGTTTGGTTCACACCTCAGTTTTTTTTTTGGGAGGGGAAGGGGGGTAAAATAAGAAGAAATGGGGAAAAAGTTCTGGATTTTATTGGAACATTAAACTCTACATTACACTAAATTCACAGAAACAAACTATGTATGCGAAGTTAAAGAACAAAATACTATACTCTAAAGGATAACCAAGTGGTTCCCAGGCTGCTGACTTGACTGTGTCTGAGTGCTTGCAATCCCAAGGTTATTATTCATCTTGAGCTAATGAGACTAGCCAAGCTTTTACTGCAGGAATGGCCATAATTGGACCAAAATAGTCACGTGACACACGCAGCTGGAAAACAATAAAATAGGTGTACTGTGTAAAGCTTACTAAATACGCAGCTTGTCCTAACTTTAAACAGAATAATGACTTTGTGATTTACATGTTCTATTGTGTTACTTGTGACATGAAAAATAAGTTTTGTAGCATGAGTAATGTAATTGAGAGCTCAATAGGCTACACCTGCAGTAGTGGGTTGGACCCCTGTCTTGCAGTTTGTCTAACCTTTGCACCACTGATTGCCCAACACAATACTCTCCATTATTTTAGTCGCTCGGTTTTTAGCACTGGTGACGGCAATATCAGCCAAGTCTGACACAATCAGACTAATGCTGATACCTTGGTTTTTAATGAATATCGGCCAGCACTGATATGTTGAACAGCATGCAGTGTCTCTCTATGGCTAACATTACTTTGTACTTAGCTAGTTAGTTACTTCAGGATCTAGAGCGATATGATAAATTGCAATGCCTTCACTACAAAACAGAGGCGTTTCCCAAAAGCATCATAGCCCAAATATTATCTTAACCATTTGACGGCGCTATGCATTACAGACTGGGGAAGCTTTCAAAAACCAATGCAAAGCAAATATCATGGAGGTAGCACCTCCTTCATGATTATCAGTGAGCCAAACCCTGACATCCTACGCTATGGAAATTCGCCTGCCGGCTCAGCTACTTAGTGTGCCTGCCTGCAGAATGTGAACACGAGAGCACGCCACCCAGGAGGATCATCTTCTGTTTTACCTCCAAAAATCAGTTCTGAAGCAAAACAGAATGATATATCGAATAGTCAATTCATCACAAAGCATAGACGCTTCTTTACACACACGTCCGATAAACACAACTTAAGGCAACTTACAAAAGCCACGAGAATGGGTTAAGATGAACCGAATCGATCGAATGACTGAATTGCACGAAAGATCATTGTTAGGAAGACTGTTTCCCAGAAGGCAGGACGCGAGCGAGGAGTGCATTCTACTGCAACAGCCAAGCAGCCACAGTGTGCATCACGAGAATGCAAAGTAAGCCGTCCCCTCTACACTGACACAAGAACGTGCTCCATACCACAATGACGTGGGTGATGCTCGACAGGGCGGAGTCTCCTGCCATGAGGGTACGAAGCAGCACCCCACTCGTGCAAAAGGTGAGCAGCGTTTTGGGGGAGACCCTGAAAGGAGGAGGCAAAGAGTTCAGACAGAAGGCGTGGTCCCCGCTTACTCACAACGGGCACTATAACACCGCAGGAACCCTTTTCCAGAACCAGCAACTTTAGCCACGCTGACGGCGTGGGAACTCGGCCCAGTTGGCGTTCCTTGGAACCCTTTTTCAGTCTCTACTCCTAAGACTGGAGACTGCAGCTGTAACTAATGTAACTGTGTAGCTGGTAATTTGTTTTGTTTTGTTTAATTTTTACTAATCTTCAATATGCTGCGTAAACTGTTAACACAAAGCATTAAAACAACAGTTTGTTCTTAAAGCAGCAGTAGGCCTGTTGATGTTATGGCTCATGTGCAAGTACTCATAAGCAAACTACTTAACAGTGGGTAACGGTCACAGTTCAGACTGAGAAAAGTTTCTCAAATATGGTTCCGACACTCACAACAGGCCACAATGCATGATAGTCAAACAATGTAAAACACAGCTTCTGCACACACCATTTCAGTTTGTCTCGTGCCAATTTACAGTACATTATATATTGGATGAAATCTACAGCCGAGTATTCAAACAGCTCTACGAAATGGGCCACTATAGTAGACAAGTGGACATTTCAAACACAGCCTCAGTTCCAACAGGGTGGGGCCACACGACATCACCTGCTCTCCAGGCGGATCTGGTAGCCCACGGTCTGGCCAATGGTCTCGCCGCGCTCAGTGGAAACGCGCTCCGCCATGGCGATGGTCGCCAGCCTCCGGGGTTGCGTGCAGATTATGCGGCAGGGGCTGCCCTGCTCACTGCAGTCATCGAGGATGAACTGCGGGATCTGGGGAATGAGACGCTGTTAGCTGGGGGGCAGAGCAGCGCGGTGACATGCCCTGCCAGACTGGAGCCACAGAAAACATTTGCTAAATAAAGAGATGGAGAATAATGCATGCTGATACAAAGCCTGTCACTTTGCTCATATACGCCATTTTTAATGCTAGAAAAATTCTCATTCCAGCTCATGGAAGGCATCTGTTTTGGTATTTTCAGTTCTAAATTAGAATAGAATGGAATAAATCTTTAAAGGCCATCAGATTTACATCAGATAGAAATTCTTCTTTGATAGTGACATAATTAAACGTACAATACAACACTATACACAATAAACATATGTTAATGCAACTAAATATAAGTAAAATATGTTATAAAACACTGACAAAGCTGTAATCCAGAGAAAGTGCATTAGACAAACATCGAAAGTCATACACTTACTAACGGGAACCAGGTTCTTTTATTCTTAAGGCAACAGGTTAATGGCCAAGCAAAGGCCTCCAACATCATTTTGAAACGCCTAAATAATTTAGAAGGAGACAAAAAAATCTCCAAGAATATTTTTATATTCTTGGATACTTTTAAACTCGACCTGCTGTCGCCCCTGCCCCGTGTTACCTGTGTTGTTTTCCCGGATCCTGTTTCTCCCACAATCAGGACCACCTTGTTATCTTTGATCGCCTTGATGATCTCGTCCCGGCGTTCGTAGACAGGGAGAGAGCGACGGAAACAGTCCAGTTCGGAATGGCCCCGGGGCTGGGGGACCTGCGGTATCCCGTTATTCAACCGACCGCTCGTCCTGTTCTTATCCCGGCTGCTGTCTGCGGGAGCAAGCGGGTAAAGAAAAGCGGAGATGGGATCGAACCTGTAGTGCAGAGTTCATTTAATACAGCCATCATCCAGGCACTCAAGCTGGGCAGGGAGACAGGGGCCTATAGCCTGTTCCAGGCTGCAAAGTGCACAAGGCTGGGGTGCATCCTGGATGGGAGATTAATCCATCGCAGGACAGACGTACACTATGAGAAATTTACAGATATCAGTTAGGCTAACTGCATGTCTTTGCTCTCAGTGTGTTCTATCCAGGCCAGTCCAGAGGTGGCATTCAAACCCCTAACCAAACAACACTACCTAATGAACTTCCCAGCTGCTCATAACATTCAATCTTATTCACTTGATAAAATAAATTAAGAGGTAATTGACGTCCCAACTAAAACATCACCACACATTGGTGCTGCACCGTGTCAATGCCTGCTTAAATCTGAACGACCAAAGAAATGAATAAGAGTATTTTTTTATTGAGCTGCGAAAAAATAAGACCGTAGCTTTCATATAAATTTCATTTGGTGCAAATCTATTAACGTTTAGCTCATCATACAGTCTTCACTGAAATACTGAACTACGGACCATGGAAAGAACAGATCAGCACGGTCAACACTAAATGAGCATGCGTGCACTGACAAGAGTCAGGAAAGCGGTCGATTAGCACGCTTACCGACATCCATGGCCATGGACACGCCTCGCTCAGTACGCGGCAGCAGGTCCACGCGCTCTTTGCTAGTGACGGGAAACCTCTGCAGGAGACTGCGCACTACAAGCTTGGCGTTAGGCATCAAACCGAAGGTCATTATGGGCTGTGCCAACTCAGAACCATCCTTTTTTCTAATCGTGAGAAATCGGTTTGACCCTTTTCTGCAACGACAATAGTATCCCATTAGCATGCTATGCAGAATGTTATAGATGCGAGCGCTCTATAATCATTAGATTTTATAAGGAGATAACAGATACTTGCCCTCGACTTTTTGAAATGAACCCTAAGGACTGGGCCAAGCGATGAATAAAGGCTCGTTCAGTGCTTGTCAGGGAGGAGGGAAATTCCATTTCTGTAGGTAAATAAATCAAACAAATAAAGAAGACATTCGTGCCTGTTTTACTATGTTGTGGTTTGTAAATTGTAATTATACAGTAGAATGACCAATTACCTTTTTGCTCACTGTATCGGAATCTTTCCAAAGACATATTGACAGCAATTTTAACTTCTTCATTAATCCGGATGTCTTTTAGGCATTGCCCCCCGCTGGATCTGCTTTGTCTGGATTTATTCATTGTAGACTTTCCTGATGCGCTGCCTGAATAGGACATGCTGCCAACAATGGTCAAGAATGAATGATTCAACTTGCAATTTGTTCACATTTCTGGTACAGGTTGCCTAATAACAGGAACACTACAATGCCTTGAACCTTTCCTAATGCATCCAGAATATTAAACCTGCAAATTAGATTCAAACTGACAGAGTATCAGGTGACATTTATTCAATATTTACATTTCCACCAGTATATGTTTTTCTCTCATCTCATTTTTTACCATGAATGCAGGAGGTCAACAACAGAAAGCCATCTTACACAGAAAAATACACATCCCGTATTAAAACGAGAAGAAATACATAGTATTCATTTCGTACAATTGACAGAGGAGACGAGCTACAGAGGAACCATATTAATTTCATTAGAAGACTAAACGCCGGTGCTGCTATGCTGTTGTCCGATTCATCGTCACGAACTACCAGAAATGACAAACTATACAAACTATTCAAAGCCACCGTGAATTATATGATGGCCTAGTTAATACCTTCGTCACCTAATTTAATAAAATAAAAAGACTAATGCAGAATAGACTGCATATCTACACATCTATACTCTTATGATTCGATACTTAGACAAGTCAAATAAACTTTCGTTGAATGTGTTCAGAGGGAGCATTTACCTAATTGTAATATATGCCGCTATAAATTATAATTTAAAAACCAAGTACTGTAAACATAAACATACATAGTTTCTTCAAATATCCTACAAGACGAAGAGCGCATACAACTTCCTCTCAAACAGTCGTCAGCTACAGGCGCACCAATCCCGGAAATGACGTAAACGTGCATGCCCAGTAAAACCCCGCCTCGGATATGTTATGGCCAATGGGCTTAAAGTGAATTTTCAACAAGCAAATTGTCACTGGGATTACTTAAACTGGCATTTAAATCATCTGTGTTCTGAACTTCCAGAAGGTCTCTCTGAGCCGGGCCGCGGTTGCTATATAAAACAGTTTTACAGATGTTGCATTTATACATGTAGGTAACTGTTTAATATGTGCTATAAACGCTCAAGTTTTTTTTGTTTGATTATTTGTATATCAATCTTTTTTCTGTAAAATATTTCATGATGGTACTAACAACCCTTTGATTAGAGCAAATGGAATGCTTTTTTTACTCAAGCAACTGACCGAATTTTGAACATAAGACACGCAAGCTTGAGGAGAGCAGGCAGCTAATCTTGCTAAATTTGTTTTGTCCTTCACCTACATTGGTAGGAAGCTCATGATCTCCGACTATCTTTATTCAAAGGCATGTATTATTTGTTCGAGTCTACAAACCAACTAGATTGATGGCTTTGAGATCTTCAAACACTCACTCTAACACACATAACTGCTGTCTATCCTACAGCATGTCATAATCCTGAGTAAGAACCTTTCCCGGGTTCCACTATTGCAGTGACTGCACATGTGCACTTGAACTCACTACATTGCAGATTCTTTCATTTGCAGTTTGTTTGCGTATAGTCTATGTTCTTATATATCTTTCGTATATCTTTTGTTTTGTATATCTTTTGTTTCGTATATCTTTTATCTGCTTCTGTACCTTTTTCTTGGATTGACATTATGTTGACTCCTGCACCAAGAGAAATTCCTTATACACTCAATGCAGTACTTGGTGAATGATAACGATTCTGATTCTGGCCATTACATTTTCATCTACATTGTTACGACTTGGTATGTCACTATTATTTTTACAAGACAGAGAATTATGGCCTCAAAATACATGAGATCTAATCTTTGGCTCCAATCCCCATTTTCCTGAATATTGCAGTGTGTTTAATGCCATCACTCCAACTATGAGATCTGTGGCACCCTCAGACAGCAAAGCTGGCTTTCAGTGTAAGTTCTCAGTGTTCCCAGACGCATCTCAGTGTTCTGCATGCCATTTGGTTAAGTCATAGAAAAGACTTGTAAGCATGTAAGATACAAGTAGCAATTAAAAATGTCTGAAATTGTTACTCTATAGTCTTAAGTCAAACCTTTCTCTGTGAGTATAACTCAACTCAACTTTTATATGGACATTCCTGATGACTTTAACTTCTAATTATGCATTTTAACAGGTATCACGCTCCAATTATCCACAGGGCCAATCGATCCTGTTTGCAGTGTAAACGGCCAAATAGGACAGTGACTCCTGAGAACCAATTTCACTTTGCCTCCGATGGGGGCCACCACAGGTGAGGGTCCCTTGGGATGTCACATTGGCTAGGACCCATACTTATAATGATACTCTGCATCTTGAAATGTTTCATTTGTAATTTTAAAAAGTAAGTACTTTCAAAAATATAGTTTTTGTGCAAAGTTTGAGTACTGCTGCGAATATTTATTTATGGCATCCGATTTCTAAATTCGAAGGTTAATCTTGCTTAAACATTACTAGTGTAAAAATGAGTTATGCTTTGCATACTTATGTATTTGCTGCATTTTACTTGCCGTTTCAGGGATTAAAATAATTGCTTCATTAAAACTTTGTTTTTCTTGCAGTATACATCATATTAATAGTGAGTTTTTACGCATTCTATGGAAGATGTTGAAATGTTTCAAATCATGATGTCAAACTTTAAATCAAGAGTATTTAATGCATTTAATATAGCTTGTTAGATTTCCTTGCCTGTTCACCTGTCTGCCCTGAACCATGTTTGCTTGAAGTGAAAGACATTTTTATACCCAAACCTGGCCTCATACAATTACCTTCCAAGAGGAGGTAGATTGCATTTCTTTTCATGATGCTCGGTCTAAAGTTCAAATAATGTATTTCCATTTGCAGTATTCTAGTTTTTTGAGAATATCATCCACATCCGGCGTCACCTGCATCCGCCATTCCACATCCCTGGGTCACCACCACAGCCATAGCACAGCTTACAATTAAGAAAAGCATAAACTCCTTTCATCAGGATATTCAAGCTCATTCTCAAACCAGTCATGGTTTTTAGCTAATTTACATCCACAGTTTGGAATTTTGAATGAGCCGTTTCATTTGGAATGCTATTTGGAACTATCAACCAACACATAATAACTACTATTGACTTAAAAGATAATATGTTCTATCGTTGTACACCTGTTTAGTACAGAATAATTTCTGCCACCACTTTCAATTCAGCTGTTACAGCTGTAGTGCTGGGGATAAGCTACAGGCTAACTCATGACCGTGACCAAGATAGGCAGTAGGAAGATGGACGAACAACCAATTTTCCCAATAGTGGTTCAAATGTAGAGTCCCATCCTACGAGAAGTCTCTGAAATTTATCCTGAAACTGTACCTTACAGTCCACATGTCAGTGTAATATATGTAGTGCACAACTAAGTTGAACTCATGTTCCCATATTTGGCACCAGGATAACTGATGGGCATCAACCTGCATTTATTGAATCACAGCACCAGAATAATGAGTATGATTTGCCTTGTAGATAGATATGTTGATTGTAACTAGTGCCTTATGCTCTTCTTGTCCTGTAATTGCAACTTTCACATCCAATTAAAATGGGTCACAGAAATATACGGTATTCTGAATAATTAGAGAAATTTCCCTGTTTTGAACATAATGAAGTTGAGGACACATTTATTTTATTGCTTTAAGTGCATAATTGACCTCGATAAATTTAAGCTAATAACTACATCACATACCTATCATACCATGCTGGATGCGCACTTAAGCACAAATTCCTGAAGTAATACTTGCGAACTATTGGCGAAAATCGGATAATGCGATGTTGTCTTCTTCTTTACAGTCTCAGTTTAAACTGCATGTGGGAGATGTTATATTTTAGGGTATGTGAAAGTGTGCGAGCGTGTGTAATATTAGAAAAAAACTCCTGACTTCCAGAAGCCTTATGAGCTCAGCCCGCCCGCTGTACCTCCATCAACAGTTTGGAGGAGCTTTCTCCATGACCTCGCATGGACGCAGTTCGGCCCCCGGTTCTCCTCCCCCCTAGGACTTATACTCTTCACTGTAGCATGAAACGCCTATTTAATTGGGAAGTTTTGAGGATTTGATGGAGCGACGGCGCGTTTAGTATGGCTCAGTGAAGCTTTTTCAGAGAGCGAGCAGAAAGAGAGGCGCAGCTGACGTTTGGGGGGGGATCATGGCGGCGGAGGTGAGTCTGAGCAGCGGCAGTAGTGACACATCGAGTACGGGCGAAGAGGAGCGGGTCAAGCGCCTCTTCCAGACCTGCGACGGGGACGGAGATGGATACATCAGCAGGTAACGAAAGAGGTTCACGGTCAACGCAGCCGACGTTTGAATATAATAATGTCTAAAATCCGCCACCGCACACCCGCTTGTTAGCGTCCGAGCTAGCTGCCCTGAAACATTCTGTGGGTATTTTGTTTGCATCGAGATAACAACATTAAGTATAAGATGGTTTAGATTTTTTAAAACTAAGTTTCAACAAAACATAGCAATTATTATTATTTTAGTAAACTTTACTAAAGTGAACATAGTAAATGTTGGTGAGGCTGATCAAACGCCTTGGAGGTGATTTTGGACACTGCCTGCTGCAGGAATTTAACTGGCTTAATGTAGCCCCCCCCCTCCCCGAGGTTGAATTACTACTACTAACTTTATAAAGCATGCTGTCTTAGAAGTTTTGTATAAACAAGCTATATAGGGGGCATATTTTTAATACTCAGATGCTGAGTTGGTTTATTAGATGACTCACTCGAGACAGTTATTTTTTTGGTTCAAATATTTCTAAGTTGTCATTGTTGTGTTAAATCACACGTCAGTAATGATTGTCTATTTAAAAAAAATCACATTCCAGTTATTTAAGCAATGCGATTAAACTGTTAACGTAGATTTTTCTGTTTGATGGGTCCTGTTATAAGAAAAGCGTAGTGGAAAAACCGCAATAACAGAGATACGTTTGCGATCGACAAAATTCTCAAAAATCTGGAAGGAAACAAACACGATTCCAAGCTGTGTCCTGGTTGTATATTCCATAGTAGATATTGCACTTTTGCAACCATCAGAACAAAACTGGTTGTACGTGTATATTAACCGGTGTTTCATTTAAATCATGCTACTTGTGTTTTAAATCTCTTGCTCTGGTAGTCGTAACCAGAACAGCAACAGCCGAAATCCAGCCTCACCAACAAAATTGTCTGCAGTTATTAGTTTGTTTTGAGTTGGGGTTGACTAAATCAAAATGCTTACGATAATACACATTAAATTTGCAAACTGATATCCAATTTCTTTGGTGAAAATGCGTGCAACGACTTCCACAGTGATGTAGGTACGAGGGGGGTCTCATACCTTTTGTTCACAATTTACGAGTGATTTGATATTGACTTTTGTTGATATGTTCTGGCTAAGCTAAAACCTTGTACTGTACTAGTAATTGTAATAAAATACTGTGAGCCTGGCGCTTATCCCAGGAAAGGGGGGCACTAGGTACAGAGCACCCTGCACGTCAGTCCATAACGGGGCTCACGTTTTAGAGGTCCGGATTCAGCCGTGGGAAGCTCCATACGGAGTAAAGGCCGCTTCACATATGGCGCACAGGGCGAGCGGCGTTAATTTTGTAGGCACGGGTGTGTGCAGGACATTGTGCGTGTGAGGCCAGATTTTTTTTTTTTGTACAATAGACCATTTATGTGCGTCGACTGCCTATGTCAGGGATGGCGAATCTTGTCCACCAAGGGCCAATGTGTATACAGTTTTTTTCGGATAATAATTGTTAAAACCCGGGTATAAGAACTTTTCAGCTAATTAGTCCTCTAATTACATTTTGGCTAGTGATGCACTGATCTCGGCGCCGATTCAGACCTATTTCACAGATCGGGAATCGGCCCTCATATTTAGGTCTCGACTGTCTCTACAAAGATAGCTCATATTTAATGTTAAATATGTTTGTACAATCGATCGTACAACAATTGTTTCCCATTTTAGATGTGTTCTTCCGACGTTCAAACTGAGCGATAATGCTGCCACTCAGTACTTTTTCTACTCCGTGAGTGTGAGGGCAGTGACTTCCGCCTGCTAAGACGTAACGTGCATACCCTTGGCAGCAGGGATAAGAGGGTTATGACCTGGAAGCGTTTTCCGGTTTTAACAGTAGCAAAGTCTTTATAAAGCAGTCTACAGTCTTTATAAATATATTTTGAGAGGTGGGAGTAGCGTTTAGTAGAAAATCCCTATAAACAAATCACATGCAATCGTGGGATACAGTGGGAGTAATATGAAAAAGCAATGGATGGTTTGGGAGTCGCTGGCTTGGGCTGTTCTGC
>JABFDZ020000118.1:26291544-26302541 GCA_019775955.2 Pollimyrus isidori | reverse complement strand
GTGTGGATGGGTGAATGCGAGGCATAATTTGTAAAGCGCTTTGTAGAAAAGCGCTATATAAATGCAGTCCATTTACCAGTTACCATCTCCACACAGCCAGTCTGCATATTGCTAGACCTACCCTGTAGGATTCGCTTTCGACTCTGTAACCTCTTTCCGCTAGAGCGTTCTGTCTGAACATCACTGTTGCACTGAGCTGTTATTTTTCACTTCCTTTTAGCAGCTTTGGCTGATGGTGGCTTCTGAGTAAACAGATTATTCTGATCGCGATGACCTTTATGGGGGGGAGGGGGGGTGGTTGAGCAATGCCATGGTGTGCATCCTGTACACAATGGCAGTATGAATCGGTATAATACGTTTTGATCGATCCTGATTAGCCTCCAGGTGGTCATGATATTTATTGAAAATCGATCATTTTAAAAGCACACGATGTATAATATATTGCTCCAGTTTCAAAAATGCAATGATGAAAGCACTGCCTTTCGATTGTCTAGGGCAGGGTCACAGAAGGCCCGGACACACAGATCACAAAACATCCTGATGTATTTCTGTGTTGCATTTCTCGCCTTTTAAAATGCATTGCTACATTGTAGTTTCTGAACTGGTTTCTTATTAAGTTGGGGTATAAAGCATGGGGTAATTGTCCTTGGCTTCTCTTGAGCACTGATTCATCAGGGTGTTGCTTTATTGCTTAAATTCAGTAGGGAAAACTTTAAGAATGTTTCCGTATCTGACGTTGTGGGGTAATCTGGTTTTAATATTTTAAAAATCTAACTAGAATAATGACGCGGTCACAGCTAACTAAAAACTGAGGTGCTTATCGGATCTGTCTTGTGTGTGAAGATGGTTTAAGTGGACGCATGTGTTGGCATAAATGAATTTTAGTAAACCGAATTATCTGCTGGCAGTGTGAGCAGTCCCACGTGATGCGAGAGCATGAGGAAACACAGGAGCGGAATATGCTGCGCTACGAAGAGCGAATCACGGAGCTGCACAGCATCATCGCCGAGCTCAACAAGAAGATCGACCAGCTGCAGGGTACAACCATCAGGTCAGTTAGCAACACTGCAAGCTCAGATAACACGGGGAAGTTAGAGTTCTGGATTAGACATGGATTAGGTTACACTTTATTGATCCCAGGGGGAAATTCTTGTAAGATTTAAAGCGTCAGAAATTAATCTTGATTTTACTTTGTAAAGCTGCAAAGATTTTAAACACTTCTGAACATGACATGATATTTTGAATCTTGGTGCTGAGCTAACACAGTTATGGTACTTGGTATTTTTTTATGAACATGGTGTGAATGCAACACGTCCCCCATTAAAAGACTTAACAAGCATTGTGGCAGATCATATTGCACTTTAGTAACTTAAGTTTATGAATTTATTTTAAATGAACCATCGTATTTAACTACATTTTTTAATTGATTTCTGGTGTATTTTTTTTTATTGTTCATCGATGTTGTTTTATTGAATTGTTTATAGCGGAATCTTACAGCCCGTCTCAAGTGCGACCCCTACGGTGGGCCTGTTAGGGGTGGGCCTGTTAGGGGTCGGCCTCTTGTTCCAAAACTCCTCAAATTAGCAAGATTACAGAGTAGAGAAGTAAAAGAATCTGCCCCACATGATTACATTTTACAAGTATACACACTTTAATTCAATGTCAGACATTCAGTCGTAATAGAAATTGAACGACGAAGATAATTGTATTTATAAAACTCCAAGATGGCAACCAGTTGAAATGTACACACACAAATAATAGCATAAATAATAGCACCCACTGCTCAAAGTGTGCTGACATCGATGTCCGTACCTTGTACCTTTCAATATCTGTCATAGTTCTTCATTTAAAAAAAAACAAAAAAAAACAAGGTAAACTGGCTAAACATCTTATCTGCGATGTTATCCATGTTGTTTTCCATGCCGGTCATCTGGCGCTGCCATGAGGAAAACCCACAGCTGCAGTCGATTGCCGTGTCCGATTTCCACGGAACTATGCGTCGAATGTTCTTGTTGATTAAGCCTCTATCTCGGACGTTTCAGATCTATAAGCAGAATAGGGTTCTTGCCGTTGGAATCTAAAAACCAAGTTTTCGCCGAACAGGAACTGTCCAGTTCCAGGGTTGTTTACTGGCATAAACAGCACTTGTAGTGATTTGCTTGTGTTTGGTTAAAATCTCTAGATTATCTTGATTAAAAACAAGTCCGGGTTTGTGATTCTGGGACAGGTGGTTTCCGAGGTTAAAGCATTTTACACAAGCAGTTTGCCCACCGACAAGAGGCTTTAAAGCGGAGCTTTTATGGGGCGGCTCAGTAGGAAGCCCTTCCTGTACTTGTAGGGTTGAAGGTTCGAATCCCGCCCTGGCCTTCTGACTGGCTATTCTCCCTGTTTTGTGCCAGTTTCCTTCAGGTGCCTTGTTATCCTCCCTCTGTACAGTCTGTGTGTTTCACCTGGCATCCCTTCCACAGTGCCCGTTGCCGGTACACCCCACGCTCCTAGGCTCCTGCTTCACAACGTCATGCACCGTGAGGCACACATGAGGATGTGCACCAAGTTTTGAACATCCTACCGAAAGATGGTGTTTTTTTTTTTTTCCCCCAGGAACGTGACCCTTCATCCGTTGTCTTTTTCAGGGAGGAAGATGAGTTCTCTGAGCTCCGTTCCGAGCTGAGCCACAGCCAGCAGGAAGTAAATGAGGATGGACAGAGTGTGGACCTGGACCAGAGCTCCGTCTCTGTGCCTGAGAACCAGTCTACCTTAGTCACTGCAGATATGGGTGAGGATGATTTTGATAAGTGTAAAAAATCACCTGTATTTCAGCAACTTTTTTTTTTTTTTTTACTATATGTTAACAAACAAGAGGATGCGGTTTGCTTTCTGTTTTGAACAAGTATTAGAACAGCTAAGAGGCCTAAACATGCTTTGGAAGTTGACGCTGTACACTGTGGTTCCTGCATCTCTGAAACGCCCTCGGAGGACTTCTGTGCATTAGTGCTTAGAACTTGCAAAGAATTGTGTGACGACACTCTTTGTCAGTGAGGACAATAACAAGGCTCATTTCTAAGCTAACTGGAATGAGGCCTCACAGCATAGCGCCCACACCGTGTTTTACTGTGGGGATGGCGATCTCTGGGTGATGGGCGGTGATGTGACGTGTGTTTGATGTGTCTGTGGCTTTTGGACAGCTGCCAGCTGGGTGTTTTTTTATGGCTTCTCACAGCAGTTTTTACTGAAGCGTACAACTTCTCTGGCCTGAGGTGTGGCTCTTTCCAACTCTTCCTCCTTCGCTTCTCCGATCAGTGGTCTCCTCGCCTGAGTTTAAGTGGACGGACTTCTCTTAGCACGTTTGTTGGGTCAAACTCTTTCCATTTTCCAATTATGGATTTAGTGGTGCTCCATGAGATCTTCAATGCTTGGGATGTTTCATCATAACCGTTCGCTGATTGGGACCAAGGAGGAAGCTGTCTGACAGGGATGTCCGGGTTCTAACAGGACTGTATCCAAAAAGTATAAAACCCTAACTGCCCAACTTAAATATGCACCTTGATGCTCCCGTTTCCACCAAAGTGGTTTGAGGCCTTCACAGGGTCAAAATTCATGGTTGGGCTGCTATAGCCAAACGTTTGCTCACTTTTGCCCAAACATGGCTTTCAATGGTGCCAGTAGCCGCCAATCTTAGGCTGTGGACATGGAAACGTGCATTACTCTCTGACGTCCACCTTCACTGTTTTCCCCACATCCGGGAGATGTACAGTGTGGAGAAGCTCCAAAGGGACTTCACTGTGCGGCACGGGGGTGATCAGTGGTGGCTTGTGCTGCAATAACACAGCATTCCACAGGCCCACTACTTGTTCTGCATGTCTGGACTGGGTCATCGAGGACTGCTGAGCCATTCTGCAGGATCGTGTTTGCCCAGCGGTTCAGACATTGCACCCTGAAGGTGGTGCCAAGTATTGGAACGATAATGCACCAACACTCACGGTATTTCTGGTGGCAGAGTGGTCTGATGAACATGAAAATGAAGCTGAACATCTCGCATGGCCTGCAGAAGCACCAGATCTGAATATTAATGAGCCACTTTGGGGTGCTTGGGAGGAGCGAATCGGCAACCGTTTCCCTCCACAAGCGTCACGCAGTGACCTGGCCACTGTTCTGCAAGAGGAGCGGCGCACAAACCTTCTGCCGCTGCGCGTGGCTTGTATCTGTCATTCCCCAGATGAGATGCTGGTTTGACCGCAAAAGGAAACCCTACATCAGGGGTGGGCAGTCTTATCCACAAAGGGCCGGTGTATATGCAGGTTTTCGCTGCAACTCCCTAATCAGATCACTAATTAGAGGACTGATTGGCTGAAGAGTCCTCACACCTGGGTTTGAACAGCTGACCTAGAGGTTATCTCAAAAATTTGCATACACACCGGCCCTTTGTGGATAAGATTGCCCACCTCTGCCCTACATCATACTGATTAATTCTGCCTGTCCTAAAACCAGGGCTTTGTTTCACTGTCCAAACTCCTTTATACTTTTCATACACCCATAATATACATAA
Organism: Pollimyrus isidori; assembly: GCA_019775955.2. Taxonomy (NCBI): domain Eukaryota; kingdom Metazoa; phylum Chordata; class Actinopteri; order Osteoglossiformes; family Mormyridae; genus Pollimyrus; species Pollimyrus isidori. Next base: position 26,297,995 of record JABFDZ020000118.1, on the reverse strand, counting down.
CCCCAGTGTTATATAAGTTGTGTGTGTGTGTGTGTGTGTGTGTGTGTGTGTGTGTGTGATCCAAATGTCCCCACAACCTAATGAATCAACCTTTTTTGACCGTGATGAACACATGTTTTGAACGCACAGTCTCTCTCTCTCCTCTTGATGTATGTGATATAGTTTTCTCATAAGTAATATAACTAGTAGTGTTAGTATTATTATTAGAAGGTGTAATAATATTATTAGAAGGTGTTGTAGATTAGTACCTCAACACTCATATGATCTGCTGAAGTAGGAGTAAACAAGGGACACAGCGGTTCTGACTTTCCAATAAGGTGTTTAGCTGCCTATCGACATAATGAGCTCTTTATGATTTGCTCTTACCTGCATAAAATTTAGAGAATGCCTGCTGGGGCCTGTGAGGTTTATATAGCAGTTATGTGACGTGATCAGCAGCAGATCCATTACCCATAGTGAAGGTCCAGGGCCTGACTTGGTGAGCCGTTTGGCCTTTTATCATAGATACCTGCAGTGACCTGAACTCGGAGCTGCAGCGTGTTCTCACGGGCCTGGAGCGCGTCGTGTGTCGCAAGAAAAGCACATGCAACCTCTCTGTGGCGGAGGTGGATCGTCACATCGAGCAGCTGACGACAGCCAGCGAGCACTGTGACCTAGTCATTAAGGTAATGATGTGAATGGGTCTATTATGCCAACTCTACACGTGTTTTTATTTATTTTTACATTTTCCTTTTACGTAACGGCAAACTTTATAAACCTCCCATGCTGGTGATGCGTGCGAGAGGTTTGGCATCATTTGTTTTTTGTTTTTTTTTCTGCGGAACAATGTTGCAATTATCTGTGCTTTTACATTTAAAGACAGAGCCTTCCATGGAGAGGAAAGAGCTCTGATCCTTTTTCTGTAAAACGTATTTAAGTTTACAGCATATTTCTCTCCATGCAGAAAAGATCCATGATTAGTCTGTAGGCTAAAATATTTGGGTACTTAGAATCATTTGATGGATCTTCAGATGATCTTTGTAGCCCCTGGGCCACTAGCAGTAAATGTTCCGAAAGCGTCAGTGATCCGCCGATATATTTTATTGTAGGTTATCAGCCTTCCCACTACCCTGCTTTTTCAAGGCTTCCAGAAAGAAACGCCTCATAATTAGTACTGCAATAGTAAACCTAAAAATATATGCATTTTGAATTAATGAAGGGTTTCTTCGATTCTACCTGAATGAATCCGTGGCCTTGGTTTTGTCCCCCTGAGACTGTGGAGGAGATCGAGGGGGCCCTAGGAGGAGACCTTTACCCCAGCCTGGCGGAGGAGCGCCTTCACTGGGAGAGGGAGCTAAAGGCCCTGAGGGATGAGAAGGAGAGCCTGACCGCCGTGCTGTGCAGCAAGGAGGAGGACCTGAACCGCACCAAGGCGACCGTCGGCGCCGTTCGCGAGGAGCGCGACCGTTTGAGGAGGCGGGTGAGGAGGTCGGGGGTGACGGGCTCCTGCCTTCGTGGAGAATCGGCGTCTCTCTCCGTTTGATGATGAGCAAATATCGGTGACGTACGTTCAGCGTATGTTCGACCTGGAGTCAATAAGCTCGGCTTAAGACACAAGCTAATAAACGGAATCGCGCGGATCGATCTGATGTCGCCTGGATTAATCCGCCCGGCAGCAGATATTTTTCAGAGATGTCTCTCTTTAGTCCGCTAACGGTCTCCGAGTCGCCGATTCCGAGATGTCGTATGATGTTGCAGGTTCGGGAACTTCAGACCCGTCTACAGAGTGTCCAGCTGGCGGGTACCTCCAGTCCCGGGAGACTTACCCAGACCAGTCGGCCCATTAACCCCAGTACGGGTGAGCTCAGCACCAGCAGCAGCAGCAATGATATCCCTGTGGCTAAGGTGAGCACCGGACGGGTGCGTCATACGTGAGAGTGAATTTGGTTCATTGACGCCAGCTCGCATATAGAAAACCAGCTAAAGCTTATCTTGCTGCTTGGGTGTTTCAATAGACTGTGCTCTTTGGTCCAACTAGTGGGAAATCTGCGTGATTTTAATTTTTGTCTATTATTATTGTTGTAGTTTAGTTTTTTGTGAGCATCGCCGCCTCTGTCTCTCTTCCATGTGCTTCCTGGGGCCGGCTGCAGGTGGCGCTATGGAGCTGGGATGCGTGGGTGGATTTGCATGAGAAACTGAGATTTGTGTTTTGGCTACTTTCCCCACAGGTAGCAGAACGGGTCAAATTGTCCAAAACCAGGTCCGAGTCGTTATCCATAGAGAGGCCAGTTCTGGGCTCGGAGATCAGCAGCATTGGGGTGAGTGGGGACTCTGACATGGTCGCGGGGCAGAAAGCAAGCAAACGTGATTAAGACCCTTTGTGCTGGTTTGTCAGAGGAGACTTTGGACTTGCAGCCCGGCCAGAAACACCGGCCAACTACTGCAGTCAAGCCCATACCGAGAGGGAGTCAGAGCAATGGGGATATATCTGGCCTGTTTTTAGAAGCAGAAAGATCCTATCAGTACCTTTTTATAGTATCTGTAAAACAATTATTTTTTCACTTCATCAGTACATGTTCACCAATGTGCCAAAACATCAAGACCTTCCCCAGGCAAAGTGAATAATGTTGGCTGTCTGGCCCTAATCACTCTGATCTTTATTTCTGCCCATTTCATCTTCATTCAACAAGTTGACCATGAGTACCGAATATTAACTTACCGGCTAATATATCCCAGACCTTGACATGCGTCCGTTTTACAAGATAGTCAACATTATTCCTGTCACCTGGAGGTGGTCGTAATGTTGTGTCTCATTGGTATGTGTGTATATATACCACCCAGGTGTCCAGTGGAGGTGGTCATAATGTTGTCTCATTGGTATGTGTGTATATATACCACCCAAGGTGTCCGGTGGAGGTGGTCATAATGTCGTGTCTCATTGGTATGTGTGTATATATACCACCCAGATGTCTGGTGGAGGTGGTCATAATGTTGTCTCATTGGTATGTGTGTTTATATACCACCCAGGTGTCCAGCAACATAGCAGAGCACTTGGCTCACTCGTTACAAGACTGTTCGAATATCCAGGAGATCTTCCAGACCCTTTATTCTCACGGCTCTGCCATCTCTGAGAGCAAGATCCGCGAGTTTGAGGTGGAGACCGAGCGGCTGAATAGGTGGGTCTGCAGCACTTTACTGAATTACAGGAACGAGTATTTATTTTATGATTTAGGTTTGTTACACTGCCTGTGAGTGTGTGTGTGTGTGTGTGCGTGTGTGTGCGTGTGTGTGCGTGTGTGTGCGTGTGTGTGCGTGTGTGTGCGTGTGTGTGTGTGTGTGTGTGTGTGTGTGTGTATACACGCACACGCGCGCCATGATATCTCGGTCGATTCTTTGCTTGTCCCCGTGTTTCTTGAGATGACCTGCAGAACCAGATCTTGCTTTGGCCCAGAGAATGTGGAAATGAATGAATATGTAGACTATATACCATTTTTATTGTTGATTTGTGTTGTATTACAAAAAAATCTAAATCCAAAAACGTTAAAGAACATTTGCCCATTTATAAATATATAATCTTAATAACACTGAGGTATTGGGTTATACAGTATGTTCAGTTTATTCTCATTAATGATTCAGTTAGCGATTCAGAAGATTTTTCATGATAATTTAAGATATGTAGTTCTTTTTTTTTTTGATAAATCAATGTGTAACTTTTTTTTGTTGCATTTCCAGTCGAATTGAGCATTTAAAATCCCAGAATGACTTGCTGACGATCACGCTGGAGGAGTGTAAGAGCAACGCGGAGCGGATGAGTATGCTGGTGGGGAAGTATGAGTCCAACGCAACAGCCCTGAGGCTGGCTTTGCAGTACAGGTCAGTCATGAACCCCATATACTGTACTTCATCGTTTATACCAGCCGCCCGGTGGGGTATTTCCATTGTGGAAGTATCCATGCTTTTCAAACACTGGAATATTGTTTACATGTATTTATTGAATCAGTCTTCTGTATTCCAGAACCGTCCTGCAATGGTTAGTTTTCTCACGTTTGTCTTAGAAATCAGTTGAGTCATTTCTGCTTATCTGAGTATAAGTATCTATTTTGTGTCCTCTGCCGTAAACAGTGCAGTTCTCCAGCCAATCGTCTCATTCCACGTCTCTCTGAATCTCAATGTCAGCGAGAATAGACTGTAAAATTACTCGCCTCACAAAATGTGTAAATGGCAACAGGTTTTGGTATTTGTGAAAATTTGTGAATGTGCAACATTTGTCTGTCTTAATTTTTACATTTTTAAGCTATATCAAAACACTTAGTTTTACAACAAAATTCCAGTCACCCTTTCAGACATTTTGATATAATTTACAGTTGTACCTATACCAAACTTATGGAGAAGTCCCAAATACTTAGTCTGTCTCTATTAATAATTTGACACTACAGCCTTTTGATAATTCTAATTAGTTTTATGCATTTCGTTGACTCTGTGTTTCAGACCAACCTCAAACATTCATAGCTTTTTTTTGATACGGCTTACTTTACCCGTAGAATTCAAAAATGTAGATCAGGTGAATCTTAAATACTTCTTCTCCTACAAGGCTCTGAAAATGGCAGAACATTCAAAAGGTGTGTGTGTAAATTATGTTTGTATTACATTGTGCGTTCCCCATAATGTAATAACCTGTTTTTTGACATTGTGTATGGGGGGAGGGGGGACATTTTTCAGGTCCCCACAAAGATCTGTGAATGAAATCAAAAATGTCAAAAGTGTTGTATTTTGTTTTTTTACTTGTAGTTAAGGTCGTCATGTTGGGGTTAGAGTTCCCCCCATAGAAATGAATGGAGGGTCTGTGTGTGTGTGTTTCTGTGGCCTGAGGGAGATGTTCTGTCCTTCTGCAGTGAGCAGTGTATAGAGGCCTATGAGCTGCTGCTTGCCCTGGCAGAGAGCGAGCAGAGCGTGGTGCTTGGCCAGTTCAGGGCCGCTGGTGTCAGCGCTGTAGGTGAGTGCCGGGGACTCGCTGCCCCACCTGCACTGTACACGCTTTGCAGGCGGCCTGCCTTTATATCCGCTATGCTTTTATCAAGCTAAAGTGCCAGAATATCAGGTTTGTTATTTCAGATGTTAGCTGTGCTTTTATTTTATTTAAAGCAGAATGTTACTAGACACCTTTTCTACTGGGAAAAACTCAGAGCTAAATGTCTCATTGACCAGAAATATTTATTATCATCTTTTTGGTGTCAGATTTTGGTGTCAAATTTTTCTTTATCATACATTGACATTTTAAGAACCGTTTTTTTTTTTGACTCATAAATAACATCCGCTGTACCGGTGTTCTCGTCGCACCCCTGAATGCGGCCTCACCCCGCCATACCACTTCCCGCCTCCCAGTAGACCCGTCCAGCGAGGAGAGCATCACCCAGATTCTGAAACGGGCTCATGACGGCAGGCGGACGGCAGAGAACGCGGCCAAGGACCTGCTGGCCCGGCTGGATGGGAGCTGCCTGGGCACCTTCTCTGTGTCGGGCTGCGGCGGCGTGCAGCCTTGGGAGAGCCTGTCCTCCAACAGCCACACCAGGTCAGCAGACACACACCAGCACGTCAGGACGCTCAGCCCTTCCGCTTATTCTAGCCTACTTCCTAGGTTCAGTAGCAGTTCATTTTCCATTTATAATGTGATAAAAGCCGGCAGTATAACTTACCATCCCTCCATTCATCCATTTTCCAACCCGCTTACCCTATTGGGTCGCGGGGGGGGGGGGTGGGGTCTGGAGCCTATCCCGGAAGCAATGGGCACGACGCTAACTTACCAATAATGTACTCAGATTTCTGAATCAAAAACGTATTACATTTTTTTACTTTTATTACATTAAGAATGAAAGTTATTACATTAATGGTGGTCAGTACATTACTGGCTGCTACAGCCAAGGAATACTGGGTTTGTCTTGGCTAGCTATTGTTTTACTAACTACCCCAGAGGCAAAATTAGCATTTTACACAATAATGTGAGGAGTCAAACCGATTTAAAAAATTAGAGAAAATTGATATGTTACGGTAATGAGTTCGAGACTCATAAGCTTCATTTCCACCAACATGGTGCTGGTTCTGTTGTTTACGTGTTTTATCGCCGTTTGCTTGCATTCGTATGCATTTTAACCTTTATATGCTAATTTGTACGTCATTTGCGGTGTAGTTAAAAGTTAAAATGCATGATAATTTCTTGTCATATCGGCACAAATGCGCATAAAATACGTATGCATCCATGTTGTCGCAACAATCGATTGCCACATGTATTTTAAAAGTGAATGCATACTTGCGTACCAGTTATGTCAATCCTTGACTGTATTAGCTTAAAAAACTTAAACAATTAGAAAATGAGAAATAGACAACCAGATGATAATGAAAGGTTCAAGGTTCAAGGTTTCTTTATTGTCATTTCAACAATATACGTGTCACAGTACAAAGTGAAATGAAATGACGT
>JABFDZ020000118.1:26221933-26232437 GCA_019775955.2 Pollimyrus isidori | reverse complement strand
GAAATGTAAAGCGCATTGAGACAATGTAATGTTGTGATAATGCGCTATATAAATAAAATTGCATTGCATTGCATTATGTTGCAATATTTTACAGCTCTGCTATTGCTCAGCTAACCTTCACACTCTGCGCTTACAGACGGAATCGGAAATCAGTGAAGATTAAAATTAGTCGCCAGGCTGCACATATCGTAGCGTAAACCACAAATACTATTTTGGCGAGTGTCACGGTCCAACCCCTGTACATGACACATCTGAACAAAAATCTATTATTTTTTTTTTTTTTTTATTAACACACATACTGGACATTCGTTTACACTAGTGGCCACTGCACAGCTACACTTTGTGGTCATCATATCACTCTGTCACAAGTCACTTTAAATAAATCACTTTTAAGCATATTTGCACTGCACAAGACACTTTAAATATGTGCACAAGCAATGGTCTTTCATTACCATTTATTCTACCATTTTATTCTTTCCTAGTTAAATTTACCCTTTATTTTATATTTTTATATATATTATATTTATTTCTTATTACTATTCATAGTCGTCTACTTTTAGGTCACGAGCAGTTGTCTAAGCATTTCACTGCATATTGTACTGTGTATGACTGTGTACAGTATGTGACAAATAAAATTTGAATTTGAATTGAGTGATAAAACTGAACCCCAGAGTTAATACTTATACAGCGGTACTTCGGTTCTCAAACTCACTAGAACTCAATTTTTTTGAAAGTCGAACAAACTGACCTAGTGCTCGATCTGAATATCAGAAGTGAAACTGTGAGCGTTGACCTAATATAAATTGTAGGTGCCAGGAAATTAGTCATACTACGGTGCAATTTTTATTTTATATACCTTCTTTACAGACTGGACGATTAACCAAGTAATGCAGTGCAACATTACAGTAACTAACAGTAAATAAACCACTAACTTACATGTACTATTAGAGCATTTATGTAATTTATTTCAACTTTATTTTACCCAGTAAATTAACTGAAAACCAGTTCTCACTGCTTTACATGATATTCGGGAGAAATAGCAGATTACGCATAGGAACTGCCTGGGATAGAAACATCATGCGTGTAACTAAACTTTTCAGCTAATAAGGGCAAAGGTGTGTCGTTCCAGTTTGTGCAGCCAGGTGAGAGGTCGCAATGCATTGAACCATAATACATTGCGTGAGGATCAGAATGCTTTTTTTTTTTTAAGCCAGCGCTGTAAGCAAGTCGAACGCACCCAATGACCGGACTGGGGAAAAAACTCAAACATGGACTTAATACAGAGGACTAATGACAACAACCAGAAACATCTGATCACGTGGGGATCCCACACGAGGTTAACGAGGGGGCGTGGCACACGGAAGGAGCAGACGATCAGGGCAGGACAGAGGTAATGTTGGGATAAGATCTTTATCGTTTTGGAAGCCATTAAGAAAAAAATGCTCTTCTTGTTTTATCCTGTTCATTTTGTGTTTAAATGTTAAAAAAACACTTTTGGGTGTAAGTTTCGGGGGCCGGGAACCAAGTAATTGGTTTTCCATTATTTCTTATGGGAAAAATTTGATCAGAAGTCGAACTCTTTAGGATTCGATCTGGAGTCCGGAATGGATTAAGTTCGAGAACAGAGGTAACACTGTAGAAATATTTCGTGTAGTGTCCTAAGAAATAGCAGCTTTCCCCATTACTGTTAAATGGGACCGCATTTAAAAATGGGACTGCAGTTCCAATTTAAGACATCATTAACCGAGAATAGTCTGCAAATTTCTTTATACCTTGTGCAATGACAATAAAGGCATGCATTCATTCATTCATTCATTCATCTCCCTTTCTGACGACAATATAAATTTAGCTTCTACTCCAGAAGAACAAAGATTCAACGTAAAAATAATAATTGGACGTTGCGCATGGTGATGAAGAACAAGCAGAGACAAGTCTAGATGAAGACACACAGCAAACCTGTCGGGGCTGTTCTGAGGATCTCTGCGGGTCGCTCTTCACTTTGTTGCTGGGATGGTTGACTACTTTGGTGACCGGCTGTTTAAAAATAGACGCTGTTTGTCTGATTGGAAGGGAAGTGTTCAAGTCAGGTTTTCCCTGGATGGGGCAGAAACGAGAGACGCTATGAGTAAAGCAGCAGCGGAAATGGCATCCCGTTTTAATTGGAGCAAAAAATTTAAAAAGACAGACAGCCTGAGTCATTATAACATAACACCATGTTGTCACATTACGTCCTTCTCAGCTACAAATTAAATTTCTACCACAACTTATTTCCAGGGAACGACTCCCTACGTAGCATCCGGATACTTTGTGGCTATAGCAAGTTTCCAGCATGAAACACTGCAGAACGATTTCCCATCAAATTCAAAATGCATCACCATGGTGCATGGAGGCAAAATGGAAAGAGGAATGAGAACGAAAAGGAAACATTTTGTACTTCCAAGTTTATCATTAAATTACTCATTATAAATGCGATGCCTTCATGTGAATTAGCAGAAACATGGTTAAAATTATCAGTAAAAACTGACTAGAGACTACAATGAAATACTTAAGGAAAGACATTTCCAATACTGTCACCGTGTGGAGGAATCAATTTACCTGTTTTAAAAAATAATCATTATTTCATCAACTGCATGTAATGGGACTTCAGTCCTGCTTCTAGGGACCTGATATGAACTGTCCTTGCAGTGCACTTCACACCTGCACTTAATGTCCCCCATTCCTTTTCAAGGTCACTTGAGGTCATCCTCTGATCCATGAGAAACTGTCAGAGGAGTTAACAGTCACCTCTGGCATTAGAATATCACTTCTGCCCTTTGCCTGACTGGTTTCTGGTTGTTCCCAGTGTCTCCTGCTTCACCTTATTCTTAAAAATTTTGAACTCGGAAGCAACCTGCTGCTCAGGATTAAAAATGCTTTTTTGTTTTGTTTAAAAATATTCGTTCTGCTTCAAACAGCCAGATTTATGATATTTATACATGTAAGAAAAAAATATTCAATGATAATCAGTTTCGTGTTATGAAAAGGCTTTTTAAATCTCACACAAAACATTATAGGTAATTTACAGACGCCGATTCACCTCAGCACGCTTTGGAGCTGTAGGGGAAAAGTGCAGCAGCATCGAACGACACCACTACAAACGCTGGGTAAGCGTGTTAGCATCTCCTCCAAAAGCAAAAGGGTAGTGTTTTATATATTCGGGGAAGATGGTGGTGCTATCGGTCGGCGACCAGAGGGTTTCCGGTTCGAGCCCCGCTTCCTCGTCCATCAAAGTGTCCTTGAGCAAGACACTGAACCCCAAATTGCTCCCGGTGTGCAGGTTGGCGCCTTGCATGGCAGCCTTCGCCACCGGTGTGTGTATGGATGGGTGAATGTGAGGCATGAAATTGTAAAGCGCTTTGAGTACTAGGAAGAGTAGAAAAGCGCTATATAAATGCAGTCCATTTAAAATAAACTCATCTGGAAGTACAAGAGGGGAAAAATAATCTCAGATCACCCTCTTCTGTTCCAACGGAAAATGATTCCCTTGCGTGGAGACAGCAGGTGGTGTGGTGGTGCCATGTTTAGCACTGCGCCTCACTGGCTCCAAGTGTGTGGAGTTTGCTTGTTCTCCCGTTCAATCGCCGCAGGAAGAAAACCATTCACTCCCATTGATATCTCAATGGCTTCAGTCCCACCCATGTACATTCTAATAGTATACAGCCCGCCTAAGTGAATTTGGGGAACTTTCCACTGACTCAGTTATTAACTTGGGGAATATTATAATACTTGCCACTAGCAACATACATGAGGACACAGAGACTGATGCTTTCAGCAAAAGTGTCCTGTCCCTCCTGGACTCTGTTGGATGTCACCCGCATGTAACGGGACCAAGGCGTGTGCACAGTCATACACTATAGTTGATTACTGCTCACAGAGTTCGTGTTCTTCATGCATCTGAATGTCCATTGAATAATTCCTTCTCTGACTATTTTCTAATCACTTTCGTGATTCAGCCAACATCGATTATTATTACACGTCAATTAAATTGGCTACAATTAATTAATGCAAGAAGTAATGTGAGCTTCACCTCTAGTACAAAAATGTCAACAAAATCAAACTACTTTAATACAGTGGTTCGTCAGGTTTCGGATGAAACGGCACCTTTGAAAAATAAGGCAGTCTGGTGGTTTTGACTGTTCAATGGTCACACACATTCTTAAAAGCGTGCCACAGATTAGCGTGCAAATTAAAATCTATGGAGTTAGAGATGTTCAACTTGGCGCCGTCTGACAGCCCACTACAATACAAGCATGTCCTCTACTGTGCTTGTTCAGCCTGTCACTGTCCCCTTATTGATCACAATAGAAATAACCTTCACTACCTTTTTTAAGACGATACCTTACCAAGCAAATAAAGATGAACCTGTGCTACCAAGTAATATTGGTAGTAAGCATTTTCTTCCTTAACAATAAAACTACAAAAATGTTTAAATGGCTGCGATGGGCTGGGCCCCGTCCAGGGTTGTTCCCTGCCTCGTGCTCGTTGCTTCCGGGATAGGCTCCGGACCCCCCGCGACCCAGTAGGAAAAGTGGTTTGGAAAATGGATGGATGGATGGAAATGTTTAAATGGCTCACAGATAACTGTGATGCAAACAGAACGTGCACATGACATTAATGTATTTGAGTTAGTCAACGAACAGGAGTTAAAAATGCTAATAACTAAAACAAAATCGACCGGCTGTTCAAAGAACCCAATTCCCACTCAAATTCATTAAAAATCCCAGGGAGCTCTGGCACGACCTGGCAGTGCCAATGTACCCGTCTTCAGGCGATGTACCTGACTAATTCAGGGTGTACTCACTCCAGGCGATCGGTACCATGCTCGAGCATGTATGACCCCCCCCAAAGTCCAGTTCATTTGACTAGCGTGATTGCTCTCTGCTGTGCCCGGGCATGGCACGATGAATCATACCTCGGCTCGCTTTCAGAGGTGGGTCTGGGCACAGTTCAGTTGCACTCAGCCACGTTACGCGTCTAGCGTGATCGCTAACTCTGCCAGACGGAGGAATTCAGCCAGGAAGTCGCCTGTGACGCGCCTGGCCATCCTACCAACATGGCAGCAAAGGGATCACTTTGGTCTACGGCAGAGGGGCAGTATGGGCACCAATCCGTATCCATCAGATGGATCGGATATCAGCCGCATGTGACAGATCCATGCCCGATACTCACTTATTTAGTCTTCAGCAGTCTGTAATGAGATAGCTTCGATTTCACGTTAAATTTGCACAACGGCATAGCAGGTCTTTTGCAGAATTCGAGCCGAACGCTAACGCTGCCACTCAGTTCTTTCTAACATTCAGCGGGTGCGAATGCAGCGACTTCTGCCTGCTGCGACGTCACTGCATACCCTCCGAGGTAGGAGGAGCGCAAGAACGCCAGATAAAAGGTTGATGATCCAGAAGCATGCTATGCTTCGAACAACTAGCAGCGCAGCGATTTGCAAATCTCTGTGACAAAGTTGAGAGGCGGGAATAGTGTTTAGTGGGAAAACCAACTAAACCGAGTGCAATGCAGTTGGGTGAGACGACACAAATAATATTTAAAAATGAATAGATGATCTGGGAGTCGCTGGCTTGGGCTGTCCCGCACACTCGCTACCGCTTGTGGTACGCAAGGCGCTGCGGTGGCAAAGTGTGAGTGACGGCGTGTCCAGTGGAAGCAGAATCGTTGGGCATTCGAGGCGTTCGCCACTTGCATACACTCCCTTGGAAGATGTACAAATTGAACTGCAAATGCCTCAAAACACTTAACAAAAGATGGACAGATGAGGTGGAACGGCATGTCATGTATGATTCTAGTAGCCTAATTAACAAATCTTTTTTGGTCTGCATTTTTTCCCCCCCCTTTGGTATCAGATCAGTACTCGTATCCGCAGATGTCCTCTGTGCAGGTATCAGGATCGTGTCGGCACCAACGCAATTGGATCGGTGCACCTCTAATGATAATAATAAAGTAAACAGAGCTTTTGTATCAGAATCTGTATCGCTATTGGTGATTATGTAACAGAATCGGATCAGAACAGATAAAATGTGGATCAGCCCATCCCTAGTCGACAGTGCAACTGTGCTCATGCTTCAGAACCAGCGGGCAGCTTTTGACATCGACCGTTCTACTCTATCACATAGACTTGAATTTGATGTTGGGCTGCATGGAATAAAGGTGGTTTAAGTCCTATTTGACTCATTTGTGTCAAGATAACTTCAGCCCTTCGTCAGTGTCACCGGTCACATACGGAGTACCACAGGGATGAGCTCTTGGTCCTATATTGTTCTCTTTACATGCTGGTAACAATGAGATGACATCCAAATATACATTGCAGCTATGCCTAATGACACTTCACGTGTTGTTGCTTTAGCTAACTGCTTTAACGCTAGAATTGCCGGGATCTCCTTTAACCTCCAGCCGCACATCCTCCTGTGCATCACGCCTTTGATTTGCGTTAAATTAGCATATTAGCATACCGCTCACCCATCAAGAAAACGACGGGATAGTCAGTAACGGTCACAACAGCGGAGTCGTTGTAACCCCAAAAAACCCACAATACAGTTGTGTTTACTTCAAACATTTTAGTGCTCATTGGTTTAAGCATTGATTTTGATAATCCCACGCCGGAAATAATTTTTTTTTTCCTCCATAAATACCAAAATAACTGATCAATTACAATTACTCAGTTTATTTACAGAGACCACTGCGAGGTAGAAATACCAGCCAAAGTATTTTGCTGTGGTCAAAGTCTATTAGGCAAAAATGTTTGCATCTAGAAATAATGCCCGTGTCTAGTGTCTTAAACTGCAAAAATAAAAGTTGCAACAATCGTACTGAAATATTTTCCCCATAAAACCAAACCTAAAAACGTACCTGTAAAGGCAAGACAGCTAAGCATTGACGAGATTGAGGCACTCGACGAGAAGGCAGGCCTCTGTGTGTCGGTCCACCAGTATTACCTTGAACAGATTGAGGCACTCGACGAGAAGGCAGGCCTTTCTGTGTCGGCCCACCAGTATTACCTTGAACAGATTGAGGCACTCGACGAGAAGGCAGGCCTTTCTGTGTCGGCCCACCAGTATTACCTTGAACAGATTGAGGCACTCGACGAGAAGGCAGGCCTCTGTGTGTCGGCCCACCAGTATTACCTTGAACAGGTTGAGGTTCTCGTTGCGCAGCCGCTGCTTGTTCTTCTGCAGCTTGCTGGGCATCATTTTGCCCGTGCGAAAGTCGAAGCATCCCAGGTCCACCGCGTTGCCCAGGTATCGCGACAGCTGCGGCTTGCTCCGGAATTTCTTTCCTGAGGGGCTAGACGAGGAAAAAAAAGCTGTCGTTGTTGCTAGCGACATACCCTTACAGGTCACAAATTAAATAAAATAATTTTTTTTAAAAACACATACACGCACAAAGTGGCACGATGCCAAAGGATGCACAGCAATTGCTTTATTGCAACAGGGACTGGCTCCCATCATGTATAACAGGGATGCTAGCTAAAAGGCCAAGTTGTGCCCGACTTTCAGCTGTATGCTATTCAGAAAAGTAGCCCTTTTAGCTCCTTTAAGTGCGATGAATGCAATTAAATGGCCGGGAAGTTATTTACCTAGTATTAATGCAATTATGAATGCAGCTCTGAGCAGGGATATCTTTAGCGCAGCCCGCACCGTCACATTTACTCAATTACTCAGTTATTTAAAAGCGTCGATTAAAGTCTTCCTTCTCGATCACTCTGCATCACTGCAGAAGCAAGACCGCGCACAGCGGGTAAGGGTCCAAATAAAGAGCAACAGCTGTGCGGAGGCATGTCACAGAAACATTCCTATCAGCCCTGCAGAGCAGACTAACTTGTCTTTGACACTCACAATGACTGAAATCATTCTGCTTAAATTTTCCTTCTACAATTCCTATATGCAAAAATAAGTGCTAAGATTAGCCCCTTGGATTAGCCGCCTCATTTTACATTATACAACACATAATAACATTTATGATTATTAGGGGTCCAAAGCAGGTAGTCCTTATGGACGTCTGTTGATTTTGGTAGGATTTCTTTTATTTTTCCTTCCCTAAAACGACATGGGCAGCTTTAACTTTAAGACCGAACAAATTTGGTGGGAAGGTGTCAATTCCTACCCACTACTCAGACCGTCTGACCCAAACCAATACAGTCAAGGGGGAAGCGTTACAGTGCAAAATTGTACATGTTAGCCTACATCTCCTGACCTGTTAAGTCGAGACTTGAAATCCTTCTCCACAGATACAGTGGGCTGTGCCCTACCTATTTGTTCTCACACAATTTAGCCAAGAAATATTCGGGGTGGAGTTAATTTGCGTAACTTCCAAATCCTTCTTCTGCAAATTAGTCCTTTCAAAAAGGCACCGGAGCTGATCAAAAATTGTCATAAAACGTTTGGCATGTCTTCCACATGGCCACTAGCCCAAACTGCATCTTAATCATGCCAGCTTTTAGTAACCCCTCAGTTACTAATAATTATTATCATTATTATTGCCGTTATTATCATTATTATTAACGTGTGTTTTGGGTTGAAGAATACTTCTGAGAAGTTCAGGTTGAGATTTGCAGTTTTTGCGATATTTAGGGTTGAAAATTAGTTGTGTAGCCAAATAGAAGTTACTCAATTTTGTCTTTTGTGGATTAGAAAACATTTCCGTACAGCAGAAGACATATGTATTTTCATGACCAGTTCTTGTTCACTTTTCTCCTCTTCACTCATCTCACAGTCTTCTCACACACACACACCACACAGTCTATGAATGAGTCTGGCAGTAAGGAGATGGATCATGGCTCTTGGAGGGCACATGCAGAGCTCATGCACAACTAGCACTGGCAAACTGTAGACTCTCTTTTGTTTTTTTTACACACTAGATAAAGGAACCATCGTAAAAATTTCAAAGCTTGCGAAGGTGCGTTTTCATTGACAGTAAAAAATGTTTTAGTGACGCAACTAGTGACTATTTGAACCCGGAGTATCGTGATACTTTCATTTTGACAATTACATGTGCCGAAAACTCCATGTCAATGTTAACACTGCACATCGTGCAAGTCGAAGGCAGTACGGTGGTGTAGTGCGTCTCACTGGCGGCATGTGTGGAATTTCCATGTTCACCGTATGTATGTGTGTGGCTTTTCAGTGGATCCTCTGGGTTCCTTCCACTTCCCAAAAACATGAAATGTAAGTGTACAGCAGTGCCGAAAATGACTATATGTGATTCAGTGTGCACCCTGCCATGGCTAGTTCCTACCTTGTGTTTATTATATATAAACGATTACGGAATCATCAGATTAACTGATAAATTACTGGTCCCTACAGGGCATTTAAAAGTACTGCTGTTATTTTAGTCCAGCCAGAAAATTTTGTTTGTTCTTAATTGCCTTTGCAAGCCGATTTATTTGGCACAAAATGTTACATTCAATCAGCACAGAAGTATGCCTACTAGGCAAATTAATAGGGTAACGACATTTAAGATGACATTCATTTAATAAAGAACACCAGTTAGATTTTTAATTAAAGCACCACTTTAGAGATGCACCTATACCGATATTCGATCGGCGCCGATCCAGACCTTATTTCATGGATCGGGTATCGGCCATACGTGACCGATCCACATCTTATACTTACTTATTTCGTTTTCGGCAATCAATCGCACGACAGCTCTTTCCCATTTTACGCGTTTTTTGTGGCATTCAAATCGAACGCAATCGCTCCTCTTGTGGGTGCGAGTACAGTGACTTCCGCCTGCTGTGACGTCATGCGCATTCCCTTCGCAGTACGAGGAGCGTAAGATAAAACGTGGCAATCTAGGAGTGTTTTATGCTTTTAAATCAGAAGCACGGCGTTTTGCAATCTATGTAAAATAAAGTTTTGAGGTGGGAGTAGCGTTTAATGGTCAATCCCATTTAACAAAGCACACGCAACTGCGAGACAAAACAAAGCAATCGATGATTTGGGAGTTGCTAACTTAATTGGACTGTTTTGCGAGCAAATATGTGGGAACAAATATGTTTTGGGAGCAAATATGCGGACTGTCTGGGGTCCCTGGGGACTGGGTTGGGAACCACTGCCCTAAACCGTTCTCAGCAGTGCAATGACTAATGCCAAAAATGTCAAACAAACTAACTAAGCTCTAAAATGTCTTGAGACTAAATACATTTCCGATTCCCTTGTACACTATATCATCTACTAGACCCCTGAAGTCATCTGGGACAGATTTACTCCCTATTCTCAGAATCCTCAACATCCGTAAAGTATTGTGAATACCTTGCACCTGAATTGTGCTGAATAAGCTTGTTTTGCATTGCCTAACAACAAATGAAAAAAACTATGTAAATGGTAACTAAATGACCACATAGCATAGATTTTTGCTTTTAAAGGAAGTAGTGAAGAACACGGGGGCGGCATGGTGGTGCAGTGGTTAGCACTGTTGCCTCACACCTCTGGGACCTGGGTTCGAGTCTCCGCCTGGG
>JABFDZ020000118.1:26129344-26147797 GCA_019775955.2 Pollimyrus isidori | reverse complement strand
CCCCCCCCCCCCCCCCCCCCCGCCGGGCCCCCCAGACTCAATTTTTCCCCATATAAATGATTATGCCATTTTTTCTCATTACTTTTATCGGAATGTTCTATTGAATGCCTTAGTAAAGGAAGACCTTCTGTTTATGCCTGTTTGATCTAAATGAATATCCTACTGGGCCACTGGCAACCATAGTGTCAGTGGATCTGTATCGAATGGCATTTATTTGTACGGAGAACATAAAAGCATGCAAAGTGTCATTTTGATGTGGTTTTTCATTCTCCCCTTAAATAATTAGCTTAAAAAAAACACTGGTATTACTCGTCCGATGCACAGATTTCCTTATCGTTAGAATCTAAGAAAAAAAAAACAAAAAAAAAATCTCTTGGTGTGGCTCACATGCGAGACCATCCTGTGGTCTGCGCAGATCCCGATGCCCCTGCTGTAAAAATGGTTCTGTCCTTCGGATGAGATGTAACATCAAGGTCATGAATGGTCCCTGGCCATCTTCAGAAAGAATTGGGGTGGTACCCTGATGTTCTGGCTAAAGTCGGCCACTGTGGCCCTTTCATATCTGGCCCCCAAATCGTCCCCTATACCTAACTGGTGAATTCTCTCCTGCCTCTTCACCACCTAGCTGCTGTCTGGTAAGTGCACTGCACTGGTACCATCCCGCTGGGGGCTGCTCAGTGATGGTGGTTTTTCTGGCCCATTGCTTCTGTGAAGCAATTTGGGTGCCTTGAAAAGCGATATATAACATTTGTTCATTCATTCATTTTCATGTACCTCGAGTAGCCGATTTACGAAGTTTAGTTTTATTTCCTTTTGATTTTCTTGATAATATAAAACGACCACCCCAAGGAAATCCATTTCTAGAAGGAATTGTCCTCTCCGTAAAACGGATGCGGTTAGATGACTTCCTGTGCAGGTGGAACAGTTTTATGTCACGATAAAGCACCCAATTTCTCCAGTCCTTTATACTATCTAAGACAAACCCAAACTGTAGTGTTCTGAGCTATGAATATGTTAATCTTTCCTGGGGAGAATTTGAAGGAATCTGTAATGTCATCAGATTAGGATCTTTTCCAAACTTTGCGGAGGCATTGTATGGGTGATAAACCTGGAACAGAGAATTTTGGGACTGAACGCTCCAAAAGCGAAGCAGTGATGAAGTTTTGTCACCTGATGCCATATATATAAACTTCTTGCAGCATTATCAGTTACGTAATTGTCATCTACAGAAAATAAAATTATTTCTTGCAAAGTCGCAAATAATTTGTGTTTTTATGCATACTTTTTTTTAAATACACCTCTCAGCTTTTATCCAAAGTACAATCCGCATTATTTCAAAGCTTTTATTTACCAGTCTTTTGATTCTTGTATTACTTACTTTTCAGTAGTTTGTGTTATATTGGTTTCATCATATAAACACAAAATAATTAAAATGCATGCAGTCATTCAAACTTCAACACTTTTAAATATGTATTGACTTGTAAGTAGGACGTTATGGTGTCTCAGCGGGTGGCGCTGTTGCCTGACTGCCCCAAATTTGGGGATCTGAATCCCATCACTGTTCTGTGTGTGTGGAGTTTACATGTTCTTTCCATGTTCTGTGGATGTTTTCCAGCAGACGTTGCTTACGCTTCTACAATTGCCCCTAGTGCGTGCGTGCGTGCGTGTGTGTGTGAGACCTGTGATGGACTAGCATCTCGCCCAGGATATACCCCAGGCTTGTGCCCTGTGCTGCTTGGGATGGGTTCCAGATGATTCCAAGCTGGAGAGCCCTTACTCTTGCTCTGTGGGTGGGGTTTGCATGTTCTCATCCTGCATTATGTGAAACTTCTCCTCTGCTTTACTTCCAAGGTTTCAAGAGGAATATTTAGGTAAATTTGTGCCTCTAAATCAGGTGGGCAATCTTATCCGCAAAGGGCTGGTGCGTATGCAGGTCTTTGGGATAACCTGCAGGTCAGCTGTTCAAACCCAGGTGTGAGGACTCTTCAGCCAATCAGTCTTCTAATTAGTAATCTAATTAGGGAGTTGCTGCGAAAACCTGCATATACACCGGCCCTTTGCGGATAAGATTGCCCACCCCTGCTCTAAATTATACCTCAAGTGTGTGACCTGTGTGTATTTGCTATTGCCCTGGTTTGTGCCCTATGCTGAGGGGTGCAGGCTCATCTCGTCATTCTACAGAGGTCGTACACATTCCTAAGTCTCGCAGATGTGTTGTTTCGTACAACCCAGTGTTTCCCAATCCAGTCCATGTTTTTTCTGCCACCGAGCTTCCTGCCAGACAGTCTACATTTTTTCTGCCTTTGAACATCGTATTAATTTAGGAACAGCACTGTCTCAAATTGTCGACAGAGTGCATCTGGAATTCTGTGGTTGATGTATGTGTATCTTCCTTCTTCAAAGTGAGTGACAGAGTGTCAGCCTAAAATTTAAGCAGCCCCATGCAGCAATAATAAAAAAAGGGCGGTTTCAGACACTTAATTCCATTAGCATGGTAACTCAAAGTATTTGACAGATCTTTTTTCAAGTTTTCCGTGCTGTAAGAGTGAAGATCTGGATTGGGGCTGTCGCATATCAATAGCCGGGTAATCTACAGATTAATCTGATGATTCATTGAGTAATTGTTCATAATATATTACAACATAAACTATATATATATAATATAGCTCCACTGTACTGCTGGGCTTGTACGATGTTAATATCAATGCAGTAACTGTCCCATTGCAAGGACTGCGATAGTATGCTGGTTTCAAACCATCAATGACTTGTGCTAAAACATGTTTTTACTTGGTTATGGGAAACTATGTTTACCAAGCTCTGTAGCCCTAGTTATGATGGTTTCTTTTCAGCCTTATCTAGTATAGGTTTATAGAATCAAGTCTAAAGTTTACTTCCGCTGTGTTTGCATGAGATCGGCATGCAATCTCCAAAACAAACACATAGTTCAACAGAAAGGAAGAAAATTCTTTCACAATCTGTGTGGTGATTTCGTGAGAAATTAAACTAAAAAAATAGTAAAGAGGAGAAAAGTGAACAAGAAGTTGGCGGATGTGAATAACTGGAAATGTGACCTTTGTTAATTGGTTAAGCCCCATATTGTGTGGGTTGAAATAATGTGGCTAATCTTAATTTTATCAGTGATTATTTTGACGTACAGGAATCATAATAAGCAAGATAATTAAACGTGATGACAAAGTCAGCCTAGGCTACTACAAGAGGCCAAATGGCACGTACAGTATCTATGGCTAGCCTCTCATTACTGGGTGAGTCCATCAAATCTGATTGTCTTCTTTTAAGATATATTTGCATTGCAGTCGTGCTGTGCTGATATTTAAGTTCTGCTTTGCAGTACTGATAGACGACTGCATTCTCAGTCACTTTTAATGTAAAGTGCTTCTGCACAAATGATGCTTCCACTCTATCTGGACACTCATCCTGCATGCAAAATTTTGAATTGACGCTTTTCAGTAATTGAGTAATCAAGTTTAATCGAGTAATCATGACTGTTCTAATCTGGACCGGTTCAAATTTTGAGGAAAATGGCACCCAAATTGACGCAATGTCACTATTGACAGCTAAGAGATGGCTGAATGAAATAACAGGCCTAACCTTGAGAATCAGAGAACTCCATTTGTAGTTATTACTCTGTTTGATCTTTGGTAGATCTTCTATGAATTACTGGAACTGCAATGACAGGGAGCAGCTGAGAGCAAAAATGGAAGTTGCAGTCGGCGTCATGTGAAAGCAGCCGCCTTCCGTCTAAATTTATTTCGTGGATCTTTCTGTGAACTTCCCAGGAACATCGTAGGTCATGAGATGATTTTCCGGAATGTTCTAGTTTCATCCGTAGCAGCTCAAATTTATTTTGGGAGATTTTTATTGTCACTTTATTAAGACATGGGTAAAGTGCGTAAGAGAGGCATGTAGTAATATTTTCTTTTGACTACGCTATTTTAATTCACTGAAATTCATCACTGAAAGTACTCCTGGGTCCTGGCTTTGCCGTGTACTCGGAGACCAAGCTTTGTTCTCAACTTTGTATATGTCGTTTAGTCAAAGGTGTTCCTTGTGACTAAGGAACTTGTAAACACCAGTTGAAAGAGTCAAGAGTTGACCATTCTTTGATTTGTGAATACCGGTCTTGTTCATTTTAGATAATCCCTTGTAAATACTTATATGAATGTTTTATTGTTCCTTTTTTGATATTCATCCTGTGTATTGTATGATTGCCCCATATTGGAAAAATAAAATGTTTTTGTTCTAATATGCGATGTGATTTGACTAGTGAATTCTGAGCAGTTAAGCTGAAATATATGTTTCAGCAGTGCATTGATAGCTGTCATGTAGCTCAGCAGAGAGAGCCTTGTGCAAACGATATGGGGCTTGGGGGTTCAAATCTCATAATGCATCTAAAGGCTGGACTAAGTGGCAGGGCTGTATAACGCTGATGTTTCTGACAGCAGCACGTCTAACTAGTTTGCTTTCACATTTCCAGTTGATTCTTCCAGTACATATAGACATTGTATAGGTTTGGCAGTGTGGAAGGAATAAGGATTACATGTGCAGAGTTGACGATGGGGCTGTCCGGGGAATTCATGGCTGCTGGTCATACAGCCCCCTTTGTTATAGGAAATGATTTGTGATAAATTAACTTGATGTCATTACTGAATCGGCTGTGTTTTGTCTGCTTGACACAAATAGAGAACCATTTTAAGAATGATACCTTAATAAATTACCGCACTGAGCATTCTCACCCCGATTAAATTAATAAATGGCTTAGTAGATGGATTTTTTTAGTACAGACCTGAAAACGTGTATTGGAAACAGCTGAAGTGACGTAAATACAGTTTTTAATGACACACTTCTGAGCAATTTTGTGCCTTGTTTTCCAGATTCAGGAGTCTCACAACCGCGTTCTTCAGGGATGCGATGGGCTTCCTGCTCATGTTCGATCTCACCAGCCAGCAGAGCTTTCTGAATGTCAGGAACTGGATGAGTAAGTAGCCAGCGCCCAATGTCTGGGTGCCGATTATTTTAATTTGGTACTTTTTCAGGTAAAAAATAAAGTTGTCATGAATGATTATTAAATGATTAATAGTCTCCAAAATCCAGGAGTGTATTGGAGGGTAAATGGACATAAAGATTGTATACACACCCCCCCCTTCTAATTACAAAACACCGTTTACTCACCTTTATTATAATCCATGCATGATATAATGCATGCAGAGTAATGGATGTTGGACGACGTTTGGCAAGAATCGCGAGCCATCCCAAAAAAAACACGGCTTCAGAGTGAAAACGGTAAACCAATGGAGTGCTTCTTTATTTTCCGGTTAACAAGCTTGCATTAGTTGTCATCTAGCAATGTAGCCTCTGCACATTGATGTCGCTCGCAGTAAAGTTAGCTGGCTAATAGACGTAACATTAAAATGGGCAACCTATCCGGATCAGTCCAAATATGTTTCCATTTGTGCTAGCTGGACACAAACTGATCCATTTCCACACTGAATGCAGTTTGTGTACAGAGCAGGAGGCAGACAAATGGGGACAGAGACAGGAGGGCTTGGAGACTGAGCAGTGCAGTGACGACGGCGAGAAATGCTCATGGCGGAACATACAACATGCTAGCCTACATGGCAAAACTTAAACGTAACCTTAAAACAGAATGTGGTTTAGCCATATCCAAAATATCACAGTCTTAGCCCAATTATTGTATAAAGCAGTGTTATGAGATAGTTAACGTCGCATTCATTGCAATGTTGAGGGACCAGCGTTCTCTAGTGGGACCTTTGCTCACAGCCCAACACCTTGTAGCTCAATTGACATCCATCGGAGGACACCAGAATTGGCAGGCATGCCTTTGGCGACCTAGTCTCTTCAGAGATGAGACCATGTTCACACTGAGCACATGGGTAGATGTGAGAGAGTCTGGAGACTTGAATCTCCTTTTGTGAGGTTTAGGACTATTTACCTCCTGCCACATTGCCAAGTAAACGAGAAGGTAAATTTCTATCATTTTTTAAATCTAGTGATTGTGTGTCACTGAGCTTTGCACTCAGTGGTACAGAAACACAATGCTTTGCTCATAAATTTGGTAATTAAACTAGCCACCCACGTGGCATTTATAGACACAGCCAAATTTACTGGTACCTTTACAAAAAATAAATAAATAAATTACTGAACTAAGTTGAAACTAATGAAAGTATCCAACATTCTTTACTTCACATTTAAAAGAACAGCTATTTTGCTTTCCATTTAACATAATAAAACAAAAATATTTGAACCTGTTTCATAGCACAGCCTTTAGAGGCAGTAACTTCAGCCAGGCGATTTCTGTAGCTCTGAAATGAGATTCCTACACTTCTCACCTGGTAGTTCCGCCCACTTTTCAAAGCAAGCTGTTCCACTTCAGGCTTGAGAGGTGCTCCTTCTCCTGTCTGAGGTTCATCGTTTTCCACAGATCTTCAGTGGGTTTCACATCGAAACTGATAGCAGACCGCAATTTTTCCTGGTCGGTAATATGAGAGACACCCAAAGGCACTGAGCCTTTGTTCTTATAGTGCTGTCTCTAGAAGGTATGTTTACAAGAATCTACAGCGGCTGTAGCAAAGCCTGTTCACTCCTAGTGGCCAGAAGCCCGTTTCATTTGTTTGATAAAGTGCTCTATTGAGCCTCAAATCACTACCTCCAAGCTGGCTTCAGTAAACCTTGCTTTTAACATTTTGTTGAATTGTTTTGCTGTTACTTGATGTAGCATTGTTTCAGATCTACCACTATTTCTTAAGGCACAGTTTTTTAAAGTAAGTGCCAGAGTTTTCCTTTGAAGGGTTGAATGAATAATTTTCAGCTTCCCCATTTCCTCAAACTAGATTTCTTGTTTCCCCTTGACAAATCAACAGTGACGTGACAAATGCTTGTTTTTTGGAATAAAATTCCCCTGTGTGTGTGTGTGTGTGTGTGTGTGTGTGTGTGTATCTGTATCTATCTGTGACTTGCTCCTTTCCTCTAGGGACTGTAGGTTTATTCCCGTAGTTCAAAGACTCGTAGCTGGACTGACTGGCATCTTTAAATGCTTGTAATGGGTGACTGTGTGCAGGAGTCCTTTAAATTGAGTAAATTCAGGAGGCCCAATCATGGGTATGATCCCCGGAAGATACTGGCGCTGGGGTTTGGGTCCAGTATTTCTCTATTTTTCCAGTTACTGTGAAACTTCACATTTGTCTTGCTAAAATGGAGAATTATGTATCCTGTTCACAAATGGGTTCATTTTGATGGGTAGGCGTCCCAGTGACACGAATGTCGTCATTACGTTGTGTAGTTCAAACTACAGATGTGAAACTGTAGTTAAATGCTTAGTTCCAGGTGACTACATCATCGATGGTGGAAAATGCAGTCAAACGAAGGTAGTCACCATACAAGTAAGGTGAAAATATTGAATAATCTTGTCGTACAAGCATCTTCAGTGCTTTGAAAATGTAATTGTAAGACTACTTTTTCTGTACTCCTCAGTTCATGGGTGTGGTATGATTGGGGAGGATGTTGTTTACCTACCTTGTTTGTGCTATATGGTAGAATTCCTCACACAAATGTATATTTAGGACTGTACGATTATGACATCGCGTCAAGTGATATTGTGATATTTATAAAACCAAAAAAAAGATGAAATTACCCAAAATAAACTTTTTCCAAATAGTACTTATCTATCAATAAAGTGTCTAAAAAGTTGGTGGTGTTGCTGCAAGTTGTGAAATGTAATATGCTTATGAAGCGTTAATACATTGCCATTATTATTCAGGTCTTATGTACATAAAGTATAAAATAGGAAGAACATGGGGAACGTGAATAAAGTACAGGAAAATTAACGGCTACAAATAATTAATCACTTCATATAAGTATCATATTATTATGGCGCTATAGATTTTAATATTATTATTGCTGTTGTGTGACTGACAAATTAATAATGTGATATTGGCACAATTGTAGTATTTGTAAATAATATTACAAAGCTTGTGGGTTTTTACAAGGGACCAGCTGTGAATGTCAGACCGATCACCTTTGGAGCCATTGTACGTCAAACTGCAGCGGTTCGAACGAACGTGGTTCAAACAATGGAGATGCTAACAAAGTACAGTGGTTTTGGGAAACAGTCATACTTAAGATGTTGGCTCGTTTGAACTGGCATAGCATGAACGCTGCAGCGCACTAACTTCCATCGTTGTATGGGAAATGCACCCAGGTGGGGGGCTATACAGTGCTGGTAGATGAAGTGGCTACCCGTTGGTTCTATGAAGTGCTTTATGAATGTAACATTCATTCGTCTTGTGTGATCTTGTTGCAGGCCAGCTCCAAGCGAATGCATACTGTGAAAATCCAGACATAGTATTGGTAGGAAATAAGGCAGACCTGGCTGATCAGAGAGAGGTGCAGGAGAAGCAGGCTAAAGAGCTAGCAGATAAATACGGGTAAGTGCAAGGCAGTGCCGTTCTTCTTGTTTCCGGTGAAGAGTAACAACGTCTAATATATAAAGGCTGTACTGAAGCTCCATATTTTATGCAGACATGACTCTTAAGGTGTGATCTGATCTTCAATACAGTGGCATAATAAACAACAAATAAAGTCAATCTTATTGAACGAAAAAACACATGCAACATATTACATCGTCATATCTACTGAACGAATCGTTAAAACATTCAAAGCTGGAGCAGGTAGAGTACAGTTAGTTTATGGGTAGGTTTCACCTGCATTGCTGGTTTTAAAAAAAAAAAAAAAAAAAAAAAGTGGTTTGTTTACCTGCTTTACACAACATAATACTGTTTAGCTGCAATGTGGCCTTATCAAAGGATTTCGGAGTAGCTCGGACTAACAGTTGTTGAAGCTGACAAGATGGGACAAGACATTTAAAATGTACCCCTCACTTAAAAAGTGACATTTAAATTCCTGCTAATTACTGCAAAACCAGGTGGAACTGTTAGCGTCAAAAGTCATTCACTGATTAAAAATAGCAAATCTTAGTAGCAAATCAGTTGCTGTCAGTACGATTTTCATGCAGAAATAAAAATGACCCTTGTGTCTGTGTAAATAGTTGGTCTGTTTAAACTGACATTTCAGAGAAGACGTCTGTGCATGTTTTCTATAGGATCCCTTACTTTGAGACAAGTGCGGCGACAGGTTCCGAGGTGGATAAAGCCGTCATTACTCTCCTGGACCTGGTGATGAAGCGCATGGAACAGTGTGTGGACAAGCCAGCTCAGGAGACAAACAGTGGGGAAGGAATCAGCAAACTGGAAGCAATATCACCCAATGAGAAGAAGTGTGCTTGTTAGCTTTTAACTCTATATTGGTTTGCTGATTTTCCCATTTCTGTACAGGCACCACAGCAGATGTATAGTTTGATTAGACGCAAACACACATTCAGGCATGACGACTAGGCTAATTCAATCAATAGTCCATTAGGATCTTTGATTATTGCTATATACAGTTGACCCTTCACATCGCAGGTGTTGGCGATGCAGGCCCCCCACTATTTAAGACAGGGAAAAAAAAAACGTGAAATGTTTTGGTCCCTTGGTCTCCTAGACAGGTGCGCATTGGTGTGGTGAAACGAAGATGACGGCGAGATGTCACGTGAGAGGCTGCTGTAAACGCACCTGGCATTCTGCGAACCAACACTGTGCACGTATTTGACGCTTTACCTTTGATTGTCATCTGTAACTCGTTAAACACCAAAAAAACGCCACAAAATATTTTTTTTACGCCGACCGTGCTATCGACGCCGTTGTGATGCAGAAGGGTCGACAGTATAGATACACGTCCCTTGCGCCTGGCTTTTTGAACGGTTATGAATTTTGATCATGATATGGAAAAGTGGAAAGAAGATGGAAGAAGATGATCACAAAGATATCTGGAAGGCTTGTCTGACACATGCAGTTAGTTGTTACTAAAATGTACCCTGTTTACCCTATCCAGTTATCCGAGCTCGCTAGTATAGCAGCAAATAATTATCAATGGCTTTATGTTCTTTGTCTTTCAAGCAGAAACCCCATAGAGTTTTTCTCAGACGTCATAGATTTGGCAGTAGTTCGCTTTTGTGCATTTAAAGTTGTTTGAAAAGGGTTACAATTATTTGTATTCAACTCACTTTCTATTCCCTGCTTTAAGTCTGTTATCAGTAATATAAAAAATTACCGAAACATCTTCAATGAGAAATGTTCACATCCCAGTTCTAATTCTAATTCAAACTTTATTCGTCACATGCCAATTGTGCAGTGCATGACTTGCAGTGAAATGTTATCGCTCCGCACTCCGTGACTTAAACCTCAACACTGGGATACTTCCATAGACTAGACAGGACTAGAAATTACACATAAGAGTGTAACAGTTGAGGGGGCGGGGGGGGGGTGGATACAGATGTCAAAGTACAGATGTGCAGTTATAGTAGTATGTGCAAATAGCGCAGTAGTGCAACAGCGAGCAGAGGTAGTTCTATAAGTAATGGGTAGCTTTGTAACGGGGGAGGGGTTAGCAGCCAAGTCCAGTGCTGGTGTTGCCCTGGATAAGGGTTCGAATGGCAGAGGGACGAAGCTCCTCCTCATTCTCTGTGTTGCCCTTCAGGCAGCAGGAGCCCCTTGTTTGAGTGGCTGAGGTCTTTCACTGTGTTCCTGGCCTGCGCTGCCAACTTTGATCTGCTGGCTTGACTGAAGTTTTCAATTTGAGACGAGTCTGCACACACTTTTACGTGTAAGAGTTTCATTGCCTTGTAAATAGGCTGTAGGGTTCGCATACTGCCCCGACGCTTTTCAGGTTTATAATGGAATGATGTGGATTTGTGTGACCGTGAGAGCCTGGCACGCCCAATGTTTATGGGCTGGCAAACCCTGTCATATTTAACTGGAGATGTGGCACAGCGTTTTGTTTTCCAATCGCTAAATATTTTCGGAAATATTTCCTGTTAATTTGCAAACGAACGCAACTGTTGGTTTTTACTGTTGATATTTTTTTCCAATATCAAGTGACAGCACAAATAGCAAAATGCATAAATAATAATAAAAAACACATTTTACACTTTAATGCACAATCTAACACCGTTTTTCTGAATTGTTAAAACACCAAACCTCATTACTGGCACAAAACTGCCAATTGCCGAAACTCATTTATTGAATTAGTCACTTCTTTCATAAAACATTAAACATTGCTCACCTAGTTAGACACAATATGCAGGTCTGAGTCACCCTTTTTGAGAACTCTGAACACATCATTCATCAAAACACATTTTGCAATATGGTGAATATTGATCGAAATGGAAAACGCAGGTCTCAAAAGTGAAGCACAGGCTGCACACAGCATTTAAACACAATGACTCAACTCTTCACGTACATTTCTAAACGGGTATAGAAGCCAAACAGTGACTAGAACATACAATGCATGCTGGATGGGAGTGCAGGTGCCATAGGTTAATTGAATTTCGACGTCAAGGTACAAATGGGTCACACAGAGGATTCTTCTCGCATCGCTCAGCAAGGGAGAACATTTCCTGTGATACAGACAAAGTTCTCTGTCCTTTCCCAGCCATTAGACATGGTGATGAGGCAGAATATTCTTCCTTGATTCTGTCTTGGCAGTTTCTGTGATTTGCCGCCCATCTGAATTGTTCACTTTGCTCTTTACAGTAACCGTTTACATATCTGTTTAGTATAATAACATGCAAATTTTTTGGTATCAGTTTTTTTTTTTGCAAAATTTTTTGGTTTCCAATTTTTCCGCACAACATGCAAAAGACCACATCCAGAGTAAACATTTCTCTACATGCCAGCAACAGTTTTAACTTGAGGGGTTTTCTGTATTTTGCTATAGTGTGTAATGACTGTCGTATTTATGTACCGACTGGCTAGATGTGTGATCTGAAAGCAGTGTTTGCTTTTGAGCAAAGATTGCTTGATTGTTTGAATCGTAGGTTTTGTGCATGTAGCTCGATTTTATTCATTTTATTTATTTTTTTAAATGGTTTTTATGTGGTTAGTGTATTGAGAAAAGAGGAGATTTTAGGAAATGCGTTTTAGCAATTCAGAAAAACTGTAATATAAAGGGAAAAAATGTGTTTATACCCATTATTCTATTGAGTAGGACATTTTAAAATCAAAAAGTCTATTGTGGATACTGTAAAATCGATTTTAAAGCTTTGGAATATGGGTTTTCTTACTGTATAAAACCATGTATCATAACCAAAATTGGAGACGGCCTTTTCTGTATGCTGTATATCTTACCTACCCTGTAACTATTATTTTAATTCTAGCAATATTATTTGCCCAAATTTTTTTTTCTTCATTTTTTTCTGAGTTTTACTTGCTTTATAATTACAGCGTCACTATCCAAAGATTCACTGTGGCCTCACGCCGCAAAGGTTGTGGATTTTATGCATGTGCTTGGCACTGTATGCTACCGTTCAAAAGTTAGAGGTCACTAAAAATTTCTTTGTCTTCCATGAAAACATGCATGAAATGAGTTTGAATAGGAAACATAGTTCGATAAATGGGAAATAGTCATTGGCAAAGTTAGAAATAATCATTTTTTTAAATTAAAATAATTGTATTCTTCAAACTTTGCTTTCATCAAAGAGCCCTCTATTTTCAGCAATGACAGCCTTGTAGACCTTGGGCATTCTAGATGTGACTTCGTTGAGGTAACCTGATGAGATTTCAGCCTGAGTGTCCTGAAGCATCTCCCACTGGTTGGATTGGCTTGATGGGCACCTCTTACGTACCATTCTGGGATAACGTCTCAATAGAGGTGAGATCCGGTGACAGTGCTGGTCACTCCATTATTCACAGAATACCAGCTGACTGCTTCTTCCCTAAATAGTTCTTGCGCTGTTTGGAGCTCTGTCTGGGTTGTTGTCTTGTTGTAGGATGAAATTAGCTCCAGTCAAGCTCCGTCCACTGGGTTTAGCATGACATTGCAAAACGGAGCGATATCCTTTTTGCCCCTTTTACCCTGTACAAATCTCCCACTCTACCATCTCCAATGTAGCCCCAGACCATCACATTGTCTCCACCATACTTGACAGATCACTCCATCACTCCTCCAGCATTTCTTCATTTGATCTGCATTTCGCAAACATTTTTGATCCAAACACCTTAAACTTACTCTCCATAGCACTCTAATCTTATTCTGTCCAGTCTCTCTGTATTTATTTCCCATCCCGTCTTTTTATTTTATTGCTGCTTTTTCTTTGCAGTTGTACCCAGAAGGCCGGCATCCCGGAGTTGCCTCTTCACTGTTGACGTTGACACTGGTCTTTTGCAGGTACTATTTCATGATGCTGCCAGTTGAAGACCCATGAGGCGTGTGCTTCTCAAACTACACACTCTAACATGTCTAATCCTCTGCATCAGTTGTGCACCAGGGCCTCCCTCTCCTCTGTCTGTTGTGGTTGGAGCCAGTTTGCGTTGCTCTGTGAAGGGAGTAGTACTCAGCATTGTACGAGATCTTCAGTTTCCTCGCAACTTATAACGCCACAATTGCTGACGCTCCAGATACTCGACTATTCCAAAGACGGCCAGTTTTATTTCTTCCTTAATCAGCACAATTTTTATCTGCGGCAACATAATTGCAAAAGGGTTTTCTAATGATCAATTAACCTTTTAGAGAAAACAACATTCCATTGGACCACAGGGCTAATTGTTGCTGATAATGGGCCTCTGTACACCTATGTAGATATTCACTTAAAAATATAATAGTCATTTACAACATTAACAATGTCTACACAGTATTTATGATCAATCTGATGTTTTTTTTTAATGGACAAAGAAACTTAATTTTTTTCGAAAGCAAGGAAATTTCTAAGTGACCCCAAACTATTGAACAGTGGTGTGCATGCAGTTTGAGTGAAACGCCAGTCCAAAGTCATGTTGGTAGATGTTTCTTAGCTGCCCTTTGCTGCCGACCTGTAAGGGAATTCTTCCGGAATATCTGCCAACTTGTGCCATGTGCTTTCTCTCTTAGCTTCTTGCTAAGCTGTCATAGAAAACGTAACGGAATTCGGCCGACAGCATGGTTCGCGTTTACTTAATTGTTCTTAAGAACCGCAGTCATCAAAGTTGTGTAACCTTATATAAATATTATAAATGTTATTCTTATGCACATTACACCACTTTCGTTTATTTGTTACTGTTATTAAGCACTTTAAAAATCAATTTTAATGAGTCGCTTGAGGACTGATATGTGCCAGCAGTAGTTTAATTATGTGCACTGAGTCATGTGTGTGAACTTTTCCTGCTGGCCTCGTACCTTGCACAGCTCTCTGATATAGTGCTAACAATGATTACAGCTTTGCTGTAAAACATTTATGATGTAGGAGTGAAAGTGCCACTAATGATCATTTGTGACGACATGCCAGATATTCTATGTTTTTCACTTCGACTTACTGTAAGGTGACTAACCTTGTCTTTTACAGCGAATTTTGATAAAGACTCAGTGTTTTGTCTAATATGTTACTGATACATTGTACATTGAGTATTTTGGCAACTGTCATTGTTGCAGACATTTTATAAAATATCTTTATTGTCCCGTCTCAGTGATGCTGCCTCACACCTCCAGGGTTGTGGGTTCACACCCCACCTCTGCTATCTATTTGTGGCATTACATTTTCTCTCCAAACTGTGTGTGTTTCCTTTGGATTTATGTGGTTTATTCCTGGTGTCTAAATTGCTTACAAAGTATAATTGTGTGTGAGTGTGTGCGTGTGTGTGTGCGCGTGCATATGTGCGTGTGTGTGTGTGTGTGTGTCCTTCCCTTCCGCCCAGGGTGTACCCAGTCTTGTGCAGTCTAGGATGGGCTAACTGAGCTTAATCAGGATAAATGCTTAGAAGATTGATTGATGGATGGATCTTTTTAGTTTTCATCCACTTCTGTTGTACCTGTAAAGCTTTTTCTAAGAGCCTTTTTTTCTTTGTTTAGACAAGAAAGTGGTTTATTTTTCTATAACCACATGCCTACAGTGGTTAATACCACAATTGTCTGCCAAACGTAACATTTGTATATTATAAGGTGAATGTTAAGATCAATATCAAGAAAATAAGAACATATTCTGTAAAGACAAGAAAAAAGAAGCAAAATTTTGGCTGGCTAGCATGTAGAATGTAGCTGCAAATGATCATCGCTGGACTGCCGTCATGATCAGGGTGTTTTACTTATTGTGAAACGTAAAGATGCATGTTTACGTTTACGAGTGTAAAGTGGGATTGTAAACGAGCCAAATTCTGGAGACTGCAAGCTTGTGGAGTTTGGATCCTCTTCTCTTGCTCTATGGACTTGCAAATGCTTTTGCTAAGGACTTTTATGTTTCCATTCCTCTTAATGTATTTGGGTTTTAGGGAGTTATTTTAAACATTTCCTATAGCTTAGGAACCTGTAGCTTTTTAGACTGCTGTTCTTATGGCCAGTGGAATGTCGTTTCATTCAGTTTTCGCAAATACGTTGACTTTTATATTTCACAAAAATATCAGATGTTTGTTTCCTTAGTTTTAGTTTCACTTGATATTAATATGACTAGTGCAGTTTATATAGTAATTTGATTTTGATAGATTGTTACAAGTAACTGTACACTGGCACATTTGTATCAAACTACAACAGTCATCAAAGTTCTATCTTCTTCCAGTCTGAGCAGTAAAAGTAAAATGATTAAGATATTTATGGACCAATCAAGACAATACATATTTAAGAACTACGTGGCATAAATACATTACACTTATTTAAAGCTTTAAAAGTTAGAACTATATATTTTGTTATATGAAATACAAAATAGAATTTGTATGTAGTGATACAATATGTTGAATTAGATGTCCAAAACATTTGTTACTGAACATATGCATTGCATATTTAAAAAAAAAAAAACAATAAAAATTCTTTAAATATCACTATGCCTGCAGATTCTTGAGTGCATGCATTGATTACATTTTACCAGAGTATAGTATGTTTTAATGCACCCTTTGCATGAATAGCTTGAGATTCACTTTGAAATAGTCAAATTTGATGTCTGTAGGCTTAATCAATGTATCAGTTTAATATATCAATCTGTTTCTTTGCAGATAATGAAACGGCTACCAAATATAAATAAAACTTCTTTGAATAAAACAAAAGTACTTGGAAATAAAATGCTAGTGTTCTGTTCGATATCACTTGTTTGTGGGAAATGTTGATTTTATTTTTTACTTGTACGGTTGGTTGATGTATATGAGGAGAACCTAATTCTGTTATAGATTTTACTTTAAATGTTTGAATGCGTATATGTTTTTTCCAAATGAATAAAGTGTGTTTGAAATGTACAGTGCGTAAAGAGGTGGCTTGTTTTGTTTGCCTTCCACTGGTTTATGCCACTATGCCTAATCAATATAAACACAAACTACCCTTTTTTTTTTCCACACTCCAAATGCATGCAGGGAAATTGGCATCTGGGCAATTGCATTAGCCCTGGTGAGTGTGAATATGGGTTTAGGGTAACCGGTGTCTCTAAATAGCCTGTACTGTATGACTGAGTCTGTGTGTTCCCTGTGATAGATTGGCATCCCGTCTAGGGCATACCCCAGCCTGGTGCTGCCAGGGATAGGATCTATGTACACCATAACCCGAACTACGATAAGCTGATGAAAGATGTATGGATTGAGTCACGAAAGGTACCACAAAATGCATTTTGTCTTTTCCTGAGTCGAGAGAAGTATATAGTAAACATACTAGACTTTCTTTCATTCACGAAATGCATTGTACCTACAAAGTGACTTTCTTTTGTCCACGAAATGCAAAGTGCTAATATCAGTTCTGTACACACAAATGACACATTCGTTTTGATTTCTGTGCAAAGAAAGTGAAGTGTTTTTGCTTTTGTGGACGGACTGCAGCAAGGCGTTACTTGATCTCGTCATTAAATAATGCTTTTTGGGGCACAGAATGTATTTTGCACACGAAACTGAGAGCTTGTGTGTATGTATGCACTTTTTGTTTAACTCAGAATTAAAATAATAACATAGCCAATACCCATGTAAACATGCGAAACCTTATCATCTTGTAAGAATTTTACTGACAATACAAATAATGCCGTCACACTGTAGTTACATTGGAAAATCCATAAAGAAGAAGGAAACTGGTCTAAACTCTTGTTTCAAAAATACATATATAAATACAAATGCACACAGAATTAATCCTTACCGAATTGGTATTTAATAGGGGTGTGTAATGGTATGTATCCCAATTTTGAAGTGGCGGTTAGGTAGGTTTCCGGTACAGAGGAAGTAAAAGACACAAGGAAAAGTGGTTTAGAGAAGGACTCACTATTGGACTGGAGCTGGAATATGGGTGTTGGTGAAGCAAAGGACAGTTTAGCCATTGCAAGACCTTTATAAAAAGGGGATGCTGGCTAATAAAGTAAGAAGGTTTTTGTGATGTGGTGGTACTGTGAACAATTTGAAGTCTACATAACAGGCTGGTGCCGTGCAGTTTAAGCTCTGCCAAAAACGTGTGCCGAGTGAAACGAGAAATACTGAGAAGCAGCTGAAGCGGCGTCGTCCAGCAGAATGCTAATTCACACTGCAGGTCTGCGCATCCCTGACTCTGGGCATTTACCGCCCTCAGAGCGTGCAGTAGACGCAGCCCTAATTTAACACTCCTGGTACAGATTAACAAGGCCCTTCAGTAGCATCTCCGCGTTAAAGCCGGAGAAGTTAAGAATTCTGCCTTGAATTAACGACTTGAAGTACATTGTGATAATTTGACAAAGACTGATATGAAAAAAATGTGATGACATATTTTTCCTTTTAGCCCGACACTTCATAAGGTTGATTGTATTGCATAGTGCTCTGCAATGGACTGCCATCATTTCTGAGCTGTGTCCCACCCTTGTGGCCAGTGCTACCTGGTACAGGTAGTACTACACCCACCTCCATCTGGAGATGACGACCAGGGTATTTGCTTGGAAGCAGTGCTTGAGGAGGACCTGTACTCATCAATACGCAGTACCAGCACATCTTTTTTTCTCTTCAGAATACCTGCACCACTCAATATCTGGCACTTGGTACTATAGAACAAGGAGAGTACTGACACCTGGTACTGAAGAACAAGAGGAGTACTGACACCTGGTACTGAAGAACAAGAGGAGTACTGACACCAAGTACTGAAGAACAAGGGGAGTACTAACACCAAGTACTGAAGAACAAGGAGCATACTGAAACCTGGTACTGAAGAACAAGACGAGTACTGACACCAAGTACTGAAGAACAAGGGGAGTACTGACACCTGGTACTGAAGAACAAGGGGAATACTGACACCTGGTACTGAAGAACAAGCCGGGTACTGAAACCTGGTACTGAAGAACAAGCAGAGTACTGACATCTGGTACTGAAGAACAAGAGGAGTATTGGCACTTGGTACTGAAGAACAAGGAGAGTGCTGACACCTGGTACTGAAGAA
>JABFDZ020000118.1:26103873-26116139 GCA_019775955.2 Pollimyrus isidori | reverse complement strand
AGACACCTCCCCACAGACCTGCATCTACCCTGCTTTTTTTTTTTGTTGTTCCTGTTATGCACATCCAGACCTGTTTTATTTTGCTTGATTCTTTTTGCCATCCAAAACTGTCCATTATCTTCCGTCATTACCGTCTGCATCCTAGCGTGAGGTGATTGTGTTGCATTGCAATATGAATGCTCCCGAATGCTTCTGTTTTGGGTGTTTTCCACGCCGCTATTTATTTCGAACGCATCATCGGGTTACAGGAATATGGCATGACATAATCCTTACAGTACTTGCCATTTTCTGAAGAACTATTATATTATGTATCTCCGCGCTGTTAGTCTATGCTATCCCTGTGACTAACAGATTTAAACAGTTTCTTGAAGCTTCTCTCCTTGAATAACCTGCTGAACGTGGTCCGCGTGCTCCGGCAAGTACACTTCACTTTGCAGATATCAAGGTTTCTGTTTGCAGCCAAGTCATAACACCGGACCTGAAGTACAGCGAGCTCATATATGTACAATGAGAAGGGAGTGTGGTGGGTGTGGCAGCCACATACTTTGCATGTAGGCAGCAGAACAAGATGCAATAAATGCTTAAATTTCTTTAGGTTGTTCATGAAAATAGGAGACACTTTTTTTTTTTCCCAAAGACCTGGACATATGGTACATTTACCACACCTAGTATAAAATATCTTTATTATAAAATTGTCTCGTTATATGTTCTTCTGCTATTTTTTTTACCATCTGTAGTAAATCGTCGGAGCATACAGAGGGGCAGAGGCTACCGTATTAGCGACAGCATCCGAGATCACTGAAACAATAGCTGCATCGGGTATTCACCTTTTACATAGTCCTCAGAAATTCTGAACAATAAACATATGTATTCATTATGGCAACAACATGTCACGCCATTCCCTGAAGTGTCAATCGTCGGCGGTACAGCCTGGCGACAAACAAGGTTTGTGCTGCATTAATATACAGGACTGCTTGATTCGTGTAATTTTTCTTAGTGGTATCAGACTTTACCTATAAATAAACCGTGAGATATTTCATTCATAAGTCATTGCTGTATTAAGACACTGTTAAATGTCGCAAAAAAAATCTATGCTCTATATTAAAGTATATCCAAGGACTACCAATGGTCAAGAAAGGTGTATTAAAGCAAATTGCAACAGGATACTGCATAAAAAGCAGCTTACATTTACAGAGCAACATGATTACTGTAAATACCCCACCCAAACTTTACCAATTTACGAAATGTTCAGAAAGGCCGAAATACAGATATAGTCACAGTTTGTACAACCAAGCAAGAACAAACAAGATGTAGGCCTACTTAACTTTTTCCAATTTTGGAATGCACTTGCAATGCATTAAACGTGTATAAACCTGCTGCCTGAAGACTCATGCAAGTTTATGAGTCATTGTGAAAGACATAAAATCAACACAAACTTACGGTAAGTAGATTCTCGTAAATTCGCATTGTTCCCATGACTTAATAAGTGGAAGCTATTTCACTCTGAATAAGGGGCTTTCACTCCTGGGAGCTTGGGCTTGGTATTTTGTTATAAAGTCAAAAAACAGCTATATTACATAATCTACTGTCACGTTTTGGGCATCACATGTTTTCCCTAAATAACCAACTGAGATAACCTAAGTAACTGATAACCTAAATAACAACTGAGATGTCACATTTGAGATCACTTGTTTCAAATTTATGCAAATATTTTTTGGTAAATTATTCTATGACAGATTTTTTAACGGGACTACATCTAAGGGTACTCTCGGTATACTAAATACATTTTTTAACATGTATTTGTTCTACAGTGCACAGACTTGTATAACATACAGCCTGAAAACATGGGAAAAGCTCAAACCGAATGGCTTCGGGCCATGACTTGCCAGTAACATGTCATGTGGGAACAACCCCTTTCGTGTAAGCGTTCGCACATTCCAGGAGCACATTCTTCAGACGTAGAAATGTCAGATCTTCAGAGAATGTCCTTTATTACATTGAGTATGAGGGTTTCTAAAGAACAGGTTAATAGAAAACATGATGATGTTGGGTATGTTTTTTGAAAATATGAACCTTAAAAGCTAATTAGTTAGTAGAATAAGATATATGAGCATAACTCAGAAAACCATTATTAAACTTTGTACTCCTTGGAAATGGAAGAAAGAGCAAATGAAACCTTCCAATTACTCTCTATATGACGTCAATTTAAATATGTTGCAATCCAATGACATAAATAATCTACTTTTTTGTCTTCTATTGGCTATAACAATTATTTATTTTAAAAGCTTTATTATTATTATTATTATTGTCTGAAATTACAAAGGCTAATTTCTGTTTGATTCTATTTAATCAAACCGTTTATTGCATTTGTTGTTCTATATTGAAGTATTGAGATTGAAATTGGATTCCTATCCAAAATAACAAATATATATGCAGTATTGGGCTGAAGTCCAGCCACATAACCTACTACGGGTCTAACGACTTCGGTTGCATGCCTTGGGTGTTTTCTTGAGACGATTTCTGGTTACTGAGAACTATATTGATTCTTTTTAGTGATAAATTAACAATTTGAAAGTATCTCATTACACTAAAATGGAGCATAATAAAATGATATCGTTTAATTATATATGGAATTACAGCAATTATGAAACTGTATCCCGCTGTTACCCTTATCTGCCCGTCTAGTTCAGGGTGTCAGTGAGCCTGGAGCCCCTCCCAGGGGACAGGGGACACAAAGTAGGGGACAGCTGGCGTCGGGCGCACACACTTTTGCACGATTTAGAGACACGAGCTCACCAAAACCAAAACGGTGCATTTCACACGGGAACAGACAGGTTGGGATCTGAACCCACGACGCTAGTGGTGCGAGGCCGCAGTGTGTCCTGCCGGTGCTGCACAGCCACCCCAACTACATGTAATTTCTGTTAATATATTAATTTAGAAATAATAACATGATATGCAATAATCGCCGCTCGTTTAGGCTTTAGACTGTATACCAGTTTGCTCGTGGCACGTATGACCACAAAGCGCTAAGGTGAGTCCTTGATTGGCTGTGACTCAGGTGAGAGAGGGTTGTAGAATGTACCAGATGTTATTAAATGCGTTACGGTTAAATATAATAAATGCTATCAGCTGCGTTCCAGGCATAAGCGTTATCGAACAAAATGATATTTTCTGAGATGCATACAGCTACATCAGTGGCACCTTTGCTAGGTAAAACATTTCATACTAAACACTGTGATGCGTCTCTGGACAGGGCAACATGACGTAGTGGGTCTGTTTAAGTAAACAGTTACCCAGGCAATAGCAGTGTTTCATTTAAATGAAATAAAACACGTGATTTGTGGGCCAAACGTGTTCTCAAAAGAAAGATAAATTTGGCCTGTAAATATTATTTGTATTTTTTAAAAAATTAAATACCCTGTATCCCCCAAGTTTTTGATTTGACATCATTCATGTAAATTCCTGAATCAACAATATTTCCCTAATGCAGACACCTTCTCATTACGCGTTTTACTTTTATTAAAAACAAAAAATGATTAGGGGTCCAAGCAGCATAGCTGCAGGATTCCTGTTGTTTTTTATAAACAAAATATCTGGGGAACTGCATATTTAGAGTCAAAACAGCACCGTAATGAAATTCACATGTTATGCAAAAATGTAATGCCGCCTTGACTTTTTATAGACAGTCTTTTGTGCTGATAGTACAACAAAACTGATTTACAAATGTAAAGAAAAGTATGGACCACTGGTAAGAATGCAGAAAGTTATAAATAAAAAGTAAATTTGTAAGCAAAATTAAGGTATGTCATTTAACAGTATAATTTAAAAGGAGCTTGAAAAACATCATGGCTGTATGAATATTATGCAATATTCCCAAGTAATGAACTGCAACATCTATAAGTAAATAAATAAGCAAAAAATATCCAGCTTTGTGCAGCAATTCATTCTCTTTTGCTTTTGAGCTATATGAATTAACAAGGCAACAGAAAAATTACATGTGCATTGCAATGAAAACAGCCATTTTTCAGCTATATGCACAAAGGAAAAAAAGTGAACTAGCGTGCTCTTTTGGCAGTGTTAATTGCAGGATTTCTTGCCAAAGGGTTATTGGTAAGCTGGATTTCTACAACCTACGGCAGCGCAGAATTTTACAGTCCTCAGCCTATTCATATCAGAGGTCAGAGATATTTAAAACCATTTCAGAATCCCTCTGATATGTCGGGTTGTGGGATTGCGATGTTTCTTATTACCTTTTTCTCTGCTGAATGGAAAGTGACTCCTCAGCTGTAAGGAAGACAGTCTCTCAGAGAAGCAGTGAGGCAGATCTGCGGACAAGAGTCAGAGGAGAATAAACAACCAGTTTTTCTAGTCGCCCCAACCAAAAGGAAACACCTAGTTTTCATCACACAGGTGTGTACAGAAAAGCAAATGTCTTTGTGACATATCAGCTGGAAACGTTTAAATATCAATGTTATTCCTCCTTTGGTTCCTCTGCTGTAAGTATTGTTGTGTGGAGCATTTAAGATGCAAAGCTTTTGCTACTGGTATAGTCAAAGTGTTTCACACATGACTGCTAATGTTTGAGAATAAAATTACCTTCGAGGGGCAGTGTCACACACATCCAAGAGTGGAAATCACATGATTGTGAAGCAAGAGCGACATTGCGATTTCTGTTCACCCTGTCAGATGCACTTTGGTGTGTTTAGCTAGGTTTATTATTACTACACGGATCAGCTCGGGCTGTGAGTTCACCAGTAAGAATGGCATGCGGGCTGGGTGTGGAAATCCTGGGTTGGGCCGTGGTTTCACACGTTGGCTGAAGGCCAGAGCTTGTGTTTTTTTTCCACAGGTTGGACAACACCCTGTTTTATTCCTGACTGAAACATGACAGCACTGAGCAGTCCAGGATTGCAGAGTCATTGCAAAACTGATGTCTGCCGAGTTTATCCCCTCGCTGACGCTGACGCGAAGTCGATTAGTCTGGTACTTCCCACCTCCGTGAGAAGGAATCTGTGTGCAATTATATAAATAATTCTATATGACATATTGAAAATTAGCAATACTGTACATTTTCAAAAAGTAACTTTTTAAAAAGGGAAATAAACTTTAGTCTGCATTAAACTTTGGTTCAGGTGTTTTTTTTTAATACCACTTCTCCATATTTACAATATTAGCTATAGCCTATATGTTATTGTGTGTCACTCTTTTAAATTAAAACCAATACACATTGAATCACAAGACTTTGGGTCAGGTTTTGTAAAATCAATCCATCCATCCATCCATCCATCCATTTTTCAACCCGCTTATCCTGCTGGGTCGCGGGGGGTTTGGAGCCGATCCCGGAAGCAACGGGCAGGAGGCAGGGAACAACCCTGGACGGGGGGC
This sequence comes from Pollimyrus isidori, assembly GCA_019775955.2. Taxonomy (NCBI): domain Eukaryota; kingdom Metazoa; phylum Chordata; class Actinopteri; order Osteoglossiformes; family Mormyridae; genus Pollimyrus; species Pollimyrus isidori. Next base: position 26,110,751 of record JABFDZ020000118.1, on the reverse strand, counting down.
CAGCTAGACCAGTTCCAAAGTGATAAATATAACCAGTTATACACCCATTGTAATTTAAATGCGCATATATGCACCTTAAATTTATAAATTTTATTACGATGAAGAACTCTGGATAGTACCATCCAGCTCGTACAGCCATAGATTACGGTAATGCTTACTAATGATGTTCCATCAAAACCAAAACATACCATGCATACATTTTTCTTTAAATGATTTTCATTAAATGACTCTGCCAGGGAGGGCTCTGGCGCGGTACTTTCATTTGCCTTCCAGATCTAATAAAGGTAATGAAAGCGAAGCTGTTAAACCTTACAACACCCCAAAGCTAAAGGTGTGCGTACCTCTGTCTACGCGTTAGAAATAAAAATAAGTAAAGTAAACTTTATTTCACGAGAGAATTATGCCGGAGAGCAACGTTATTTTGTGTGTAATTTTAATTTCTTAATTTTTTTATTTTTACCACCTTTAATATAAATCAAAATGTATGCTCTACTTTTTAATGAAAGGAATATATGTTAATCCTAGCTGAAGAATGTCGTCAATTTGTTACGTAGCAGCATTAGATACATGCATTAAGATTCCATGCCGCCCGTCTATGTGACTCACGCCATAGAACCACAATTCATGCACATCATAGTTATCCTAATAGTTCACACCATTTGACAATATGGAATGGAACAAAAAACATCCTACAACATGTATCCTATTACCTCAATTAATTCTGTTTGCGTGAGTCATCCGGGTAAAATTCAGACAGACAGTTGCCCTTTTTCATTTTTCTTTTGCCACTGCCCAGTAAGATGTGAGCATCACCTTGCTCACCTCCCCACCCTTTACGTCATTTAGCTCAGAGCCTGAAGGCGAACTTCTTTGGCTGCCTACCATCCAACACATTAGCAATCCCACTATTTATATATGCAGCATAAGCAGACCTTGGAGACTGTAGTTACACAGAAAGTGACATCAAGTGCCATTTAAGGTAGTTAAATCAAAAAGTATACACATTTTTAAAATATAACACTTTTATTATTGGCTCGTTTATTACTTAGAATACCAATTTAAGATTAGGAGTTACTTGAAACTACTTGAGCTGTTTGAAACAACTGAGAGCTACAGTAGCCGATTAGAGTTAACATGCTACAAATTACATGCTATAACCTGATTAAGTTTTTCACATGTGTTTTTAATCACCCGATTACAGAGCAAGTCATGCAAATGCAGCAATCGGATTATTAAAAACGCACGTAAGCACCTTACTCGGGCTATCACATGTAAACATCGCCAGATAATTAGGGATAGATGTTACTTTGTCACTTGGGAAGATGCACCTCCCTCATCTCTTTTGTATGGTCCGTAGAACTTGCCGATATGGACCAAAAACCAAATTTTGGTATTTTTAGGCAGGGCAGTGATACACAATATTTATCTATGAAGTGTGCTAAATGTTTGGTGTTAATCAGAACCACATGTTAGGTACACTATATGGACAAAATTGTTTGAACACCTGGCCATTAATCCTACAGGAACTTTTGACATCACATTCTAAATCCATAGGCAACAATATGGAGTCCCCCCCCCTCTTGCAGCTACAATAGCTACCAATCTTCTGGGAGGGCTTTCCATGACCTTTTGGAGTGTTTCTGTGGGCTTGCGTGTGTCTTGTGGCTACACTCCAGTCAGGTTCTTCCACACCAAACTCACCCAACCATGGGCTCTATTTTGACGATCTAATTCAATACATAAAGGGCAAAGCAAAACTCACAGTTATGGGAGTGTCCTCATGCATGTTGGTATTTTGATGGTGGAGAAACCAGACTTTGCACAAGTGCAAGGTGGGAAAAGATTGTCCTAAGTCTCTTAATTATTCAGAGGCGTGTTTCAGGCGTGACGTGCGATTAACCAATTAGGGGTGGCTTTCCCGAAAGGGACTGATCTTGCAGAATAACAAACAAGATAAAGAAGCGCGTAGGTAATGAACGAGTGAGGTCTATGTGCGTTTCCCAAAACCCTTCGTTATTACAGAATTAACTAACAAACTTTAAGTAGTACTTTGCTGACTCCTGTCCAGCCTTTGCGTGAGAAAATCCCACACTGTCGATAACAGGAAAATCGTTCCCACGCTTTTCAATGGTGAAATATGCCATACCAGACATACGCAGGTGTAAAAAAAAAAATACACTAATTATAAAATCGACAAAAATACACCAAAGTGACCAAAATTAAGACCAATATAAATGAACCTATTTGCTGAAAAATATAAGCATCATGTGGATTCCGAGGCCTGTCATATCACCTGGACATGCAGGCCTAGTGTCAAGAACCATTTTTGACAGATGCAGGTAGGATTCAAGGGCTGATAATATGAAGAGGGCTGAGCATTCCATTCGCTACAATGCTAGGTATGCCTGCAATGGCATGAAAGCCAATTTGACTGTTATGCGAGGCATCCTCTCCCGCTGGACATTGCATGTAGTCGCGCTCACAGTGCATCAGAAATGCGATCGATGCACAGGAGCGGGACGGAGCAGCCTTGCTGACACCACGCACATCTGCAGGCCTGCAGGAATCCACCAGTGGCGTAAAAGCAGAGAGCTTTCAGATGCTGCATGGTGCACAGGGGGAGAAGATTCCAGTGCGTTTGTCTCCCCTGACAGCCTGTTTTATACTGCATGTCAGTCACAGGAAATGTTTTTGTCTCACCCGTCATTGACTAGTGGTTTCTCGAATTCTTAGGCAGCCAGAATACTGTCAGTCCTAGTTAAGTTAGTTCGCTTAATTTTCTTACCTTTTTAGTCGTATATATATGGTGATGCATACAATCTGAAACCTTTTTTTTTCCCGGCTTGCTGGATGGTTTTCAAGATTCATAGTTTTACTGTTGTGTACAAAGTACAGGGTCCAAGTCCGGTGAAATTCTTACTTGAATGCCTTTCCACTGACTACAGACAATTAACAAGACAGTGCAATGGTACACTGCAATAATATACTAAACATGAAATACTATCTAGAAAGAGAGATATGGCAAACATATATTGTCTAAAAACATATTAGATTAAACATGAGATAGTAAAGTGATATTGGACAAAGCCAATAGGAATATGAAAAGCACAGTGTGTAGAATATAGATATTTAATACAGTATTACAGAATTAATAACAATAAATACTATTTATAAATTAAAAAAATATATATACAGATCTATATACATATATACATTGTGTATCTATCTATCTATATATATATATATATATATATACATATATACATATACACACACACTGTGTGAATATTAGGGTTGTAAAAAATCCTGCGTTAATCACTGTGATTTAAAATAACACATTAAAATGAATCAAACCAACGCAATTAACCATTCATTGAGCAGTGTATTATAGGGCAACCATATAAACCGCATAAATGATTGCAAGAGACACTTTTTTGAACTGTTGTCATTTACTACATCGTTATATCTGGAATATACATCATTTGTGAACATTCTAGATTAATTGGCAGGTTGACTGATTTAACAATGGGGTTGCGCAATGAAACTGAAACACTGGCCAAAATAGTGCACGACCTGGTGGCCAATCTGCACCGATTCCATCAGCAAAAGCAGAGAATGAATTATCAGAGCAATAACACGGCTGTACGTGAAAATGAAGGTAACAGGAAGGGGTTGCACTTTGCCTCAATACAGTTTTATTGTTCGTCTACTCAGGCGTGTTTTGACGTGTCTCCTCCTCAGTGTGCTACAGACCATGTGCAGTTCCCATTTACACAGACACATCCCTGCGAAACGACCAATGATGACACGACGAGTGTAATTACCATCAGCAGGGCATTGCCAGGCCACACCCCAAAAACATGCTGTAACAGTAGATCGCGGTGATTATGTGATCTGCTCGAGGGACCACCTTGTACACTCTTACTTCCTTACCCTGGTATGTCATCTGGCCCTCAGCGTACCGGAGGGCAACTTTAATTTAACAAGTGTCAGCCAGCCAAAAGTTATGAGCCCAGTGAAGTTCACAACCGTGCATCTCCCTGGGAACCTACAACCTATCGTGGGCTCCTCCCGCAGGGTCTAGCTCCTGCTGCTGGGCTTGCGCAATGGGATCTAATAGCATCACCACAGAGGAAACAATAGCGGCTGCGGGCAAGATGAGATCCAGAGGTTCAAAGGATTCGGCAGCCTCGTACCAGCGGGAGAGGGCATCTGGCTTGATATTCTTGGTCCTGGGGCAGTAGGTCACAATGAGGTTGAAGTGGTGAAAAAACATGGACCATCGAGCTTGTCTAGCATCCAGTCACTGTGCGAACTGCAAAAATGTTAGGTTTTTATGATTGGTCCAAATGATAAATGGGTGGGAGGCCGCCTAAAACCAGTTCCAACATTCTTCCGGGGCCCATTTGATGGTGAGTAAGTTCCTGGTCACCACCACATAAATGCACAGAGGTGTGTTTTCCCATTCTCAGCATGCTGGGAGAGCATGGCCCCCCGCCCCACTGTTGGAGGCATCGAGCTCCACCAAGATCTGTTGTTGGGGTTCAGGGTTATTTAGAACAAATGCAGTGGTAAATCTGCATTTGAGTTCAGTAAAACTGCTTCTGGGCTCCAATGGAATGGTGTTGCATTATTCCAGGTAAATGTCTTGAGGGGTGCTGCTACAGCACCGGGGGTTTGCAAAGACCAAGAACCTCTGCAACTGTTTCTGAGACATGGATTTCTGCTACTCAAAAACTGCTCTCACCTTGCCAGGGTCCATCTCAATGCCAGCTGGGGAGATGAGGAATCCAAGAGAGATGACAGAGAGAACAACGCACTGCTACACTAGCACTTCTCAAGCTGGTGCTGGAAGAGTCAGCAGAGGGGAATGTGGAGAATATCAAGATGCTGTCCAGGTAAACAAGGACAAAACGGTCAAGGAAGTCACAGAGGACATCATTGATGAATGCATTATAAGACTGCTGGGCTATTGTACAGTCCAAAGGGCATGACAAAATATTCATAATCCCCCTGGGAGTGTTTCATTCTTCACCCTCCCTGATCCTCACCAGTTTTTATGCAATGCGGAGGCCCAACTTGGTGAAACACTCTGTAGGTCTTAATTGTGATGCCATTCAGACCTTTTTCACTAAGGAGAAGCCAAATCCAGGTGGTGAGATGGAGGGTCCAATGAATGCCTGTTGCAAAACCTCATAGATGTATTTGTTCATGGCTTGCTGTTCAGCCAGGGTTTCTCGCTGTCTCTATACTTCCGTCCTGAAACTGGCTGTTCTAATATCTCCTCTTTAAAATAACACGTAGCCTAAAATTATGACTTTATTTTCAAATGTGGCCCTAATACTGTGTCATAGTAAAATCAAAGATTAAGGAAATAAACTAGTTTGAACAGTGTTCCATTTCAAGAACATGCAAATACAAATGTACATGGAATTCATTCTGAACGGCACCATAGGCAAAAATTGCCGACTCCATTACACCACTGACAAAGTGAAATGTTTTACAAGAGCAGATAACACTGAAAGATTCAGTCTACATTACTGACAAGCTATTACCAAGTTAGATAGATAAACCATAACATTTCCCCCCCAAAGTGGAATATTCCACACATCATGCCTGAGCTTAGAGTTAATTTGCCTTGCATTTGCTCTAAAGTAGCAAGTGGTGATTCACTGAGATGATTTGTAAGATTAGAGGTGTTGCCCCCCTTTTTCAGATATTTTCTTTCTGCATGTTCTGACAATGCGGCTTCAATCAGTTTTCCTTCTGCAGCTTTATACGAGCCAAACCAGGACTACACCTCTGACCCAGCCTTTTAGACGGCTGCAGAATTTCCCCAGTGCCGTCACTGCCTTCCGGCAAGTTTTCAACACAAAAACAAACCCACGTTGCATGCGGTGACTGTGCACCTGCATCTGGTTAATCCTGCACAGTGTTTAGCGTAACATAGCCCCTGTGAGATGGCTCTGAATATGACAGATCACAGCAACAGCTCAGCAGCATGCTGGGAGAACTGTAAATAGCCCGTTTGTGCCATTGTTTATACTTTTATGTTCCAGATTGTCATATGTGCCCTTGCGCTTGTTTTGCGTGAACTCCCTCTGGTCCTCACATGTCGAGTTATTGTGTAAACTACCCACCGCGTGTGCCTTACCGTCAAAACACCCAGTGCTTCCTGTCAGTTATGGTTGGCGTTTGTTTGATGCTTGTGTTAGTGCTATTAAAGGCTTAATAAAAAGGTCCTCATTTCTTGCTGTCGCTGTGCCGTTTCCATTTGCTACATATTACAGTAAGTTTTTTAAAGCATGATAATTAACTACGGTGTTAACAGTAATTACAATTTGAAATGGTAATACTAACTGTTTGAAAGTGTACCATGAGACTGGTAAGCGTTTCATCCCTATATTTCATATACCACCCAGCTCTAATGGTCTAAGCTTATCTCATTGTCCCCTGGAACATTCTATTGTGTCGCGAGGAAATTAATAGCGTGTTTAGTTCTTCACGTTTCCAGGATTTGCATCGCATCTGCCAATTCACAGCATTTCTGTACAAGTACCATGGATAAAATCATTTTGACTAAAGTGTTTTCTATTAATTTGTTGCATGCTTGTAAATGCAGAGCATATGAGTTATTTGAATGAAGTGTTTGTAGTGAATTTGAATAAAAAAACGTGTAGCTTATTCACACCAATCAGTTACTGTGGCACAGGGGTGGCCAATCTTATCCGCAAAGGGCCGGTGTGTATGCAGGTTTTTAGGGTAACCTGTAGGTCAGCTGTTCAATCCCAGGTGTGAGGACCCCTCAGCCAATCAGTCCTCTAATTAGTGATCTAATTAGGGAGTTGCAGCAAAAACCTGCATACACAGCGGCCCGT
>JABFDZ020000118.1:26077564-26094498 GCA_019775955.2 Pollimyrus isidori | reverse complement strand
GCTGGCCCCCCATCCAGGGTTGTTCCCTGCCTCGTGCCCATTGCTTCCGGGATAGGCTCTGGACCCCCCGTGACCCAGTAGGATAAGCGGTTTGGAGAATGGATAGATGGATGTTATTAATGTGTATGACCTGCAATAATTTGACCATATATTTTCACTAAATTATAAATAACGCTTCATAAACGGCAATGTATGTTTGTTCTCATCTGATGTGGATTAACGGAACTTCTTGTTTTAACAATGTTCAGGTAAATAAATAAAATCGAAGCTAACTCCACTTACCTGGATCTGGATCTATCAAGCGATTTGAGGTCCTTACTGTCACCGTCCTCCTTCTTCCCCTCCAGAGATTTAGCGTCCTGCAGGTTTTCGTCCCCTTCGTCCTCGGACTTGATTTCCGAGCTGACCGACGACGCGCTCTGTCCCTGAAGTCCGCTAGAGAGAGCTAGTGAAACAGAAGACAACACTGAGGAGCCGGCAGCATGCATGACAGGACAGGAGCAAAAAAAACAACACACTTGCAGTCCACGAGAGTGCTTCTCTTCTGTTAGTGTGTGGATGTTGTGCCAAAACGTTAATCATATCATAAATAATGCAAGTACCCTTTACAAGCCAACTGTACTGATAACTAGAAAATTATATTTTTCATTCTACAGGTGCCGCTTATTTCCAAGAGAGAAATGTATTCTGGATTAGTGTCACGAAACAAAAATCGATATGATACCTGCCTAAGATATTTCAATACCAACATGGAAAGGATACTACAGCAAGAAAATAAAACGTTGAGAAAATGTATGTAGAAATTGATGATGGAACATGGAATTTTTTTTTTTTTATTAAATCACACATTTTGCCGGTATCAGTCAAATTAAATGAATTATAGCCTATTTTATCACAGGTGCAGAGCAACACTGAACCTGTTTTAACAAAACAACACCTATTCAGCTGCTGAGCTGTACAGCCATTGACCATGTTTTAATACATTTATATAACTGATAATTGGACTATGGTGAACAATTAGATCAAGGTCATGGTGTTATTAAAGCTTATATGTTATCCAGTATTGCCCCCTATACTTGAGTTTATGCGATTTCCTTTCTAGATCGTTTAAATTGGCAAGATATCACTGTCCTAGCAGAGGTCCGTACTCTACTGACTGCATTTTCTAGTAATATAAAATATCTGCACAAATGAACTGCATGCCATGGTTAGCTCTCCTGTAATGGTATGACGTTCGTGACTGAATTGTTAGACGGAAATGGGTTCCTTACAGGAACGGTCCATTTCATTCTTCTGCTTGTCTTCAGAAATATGATGTGAATGTTGCTTTCCTCCTCGGCTATGGCCATTGAAAGCCAGCGAGGCAAAGAAAGAGCATGTTGTAAGTGAGCATATGATTGGCTGGAAACTAAACCTAGGACTCAGCGTATATATATGCCTACGGTGAGCGAACAGCCGAGTCAGTGAGTGAGTCAAAGAATAAACGTGTTCCCACACTTCTCCCTGGGTCTCTCCTTCAGAACGCTGGTGAGCGAGTTTCTGAACCAGTGACTCAGATAGGCTACTGAACCAGAGAGGTTGTGGGTTAAATACACCATCTACTGGTGTAGTACATAGCATACATGTGCAGTGACGTCCTGCATGCTGCAGTTGGATTTTTAGAGGTGCATTTCCACGATTTGAAATGATTTTAGAGTTGGTGCTTGGACTCTGAATATGGGACGAGCTGTTAGGTTTACGTTTGTAACAACTGTGAGTAGCTAAGGTGCAATCTTGAGAGGTTTAGAGTACAATTCAACTGCAGGCATGAGTAAATGTTAATTGGGCTGTGGACAACCCTCTGCTCAGGTCATTAAAGGTAAGCTCATCATGTCTACATTCATAAGTTCTGTGTGCCAATGGTCACGCCCTATTGTTAACATTCTGATGCCATTATATTTTTTTCAAATCAGAAACTGCTAAATTATTATAGAGCTTGTTTTGTACGTGGAATAATGGTTTGTTGTATAAACGAAAACATCCAGAAATTTGAGAATGTATCAAAGGGTAAATATCACAAACACACACGCACACATGCATACACACACACATAATTATGACGTCGTAATTATATCTTTGTGGGGACTCACCATTCATTTCTATGGGGAAAACTCTAATCCCTACCCAGCCCTAACCTTAACCACATGTAACCAAACAAAATATGTGTTTTTAGTTTTTTGATTGCAGTCACTGATTTTTTTATAAAATTGAATATCCCCTTATGGGGACTGAAAAAACAGTCCCCACGACATCAAAATACGTTTTTATCACATTGTGGGGAACATTTGGTGGAATACCTCGACCACACACACAGAGACACAGACACACACACTATGTGTGTGTTATGTATATACTGTGGGATCAGGGGTTTTCCCATAGAAATTAATGGATGAGCCCCACAAAGATATGAATACAAATCTGTGTGTGTGTGTGTGTCTGTGTGTTGACTAAATAATGAGCCAATATCATATTGTGTAGAGCCTTGAGAACAGGGACTGAAATTCCAGTGTTGCAGATACCTTGTCAATAGACATATGGTTCTGCAAAACATCAAGATCCCTGCATTTTAGGTGTGCCTTGTATCCACATCACATTCAGAAATAACAGGAAACAGGAAAATCACAAACTTTAGATGCTCAGAATATCCTAATTGAACATCTAAAGTTTTTTTTTTTGAGGTACTAATGAGAATGTACGATAAACTTTAAACTTGAACGTAATTTCCGTTCACAATTTATTCAGGAGATATTGTACACGATACTCCAGAAAGTAAGGGTGCAAATTATATATACCAGCGTTACATGACATATGCTTTGATTTTAGACAAAATTTGGAAAAGAAGAGCTTACTAAGTAGTGCCACCTCCTGGCTAAACCTTACTGTAGCTCCTTTCTATGTTGGATTTAACAGGAGGTGCTATGTTTTGTTAAGTTGAACAGATGCACTGAGTCATATTTTATATGCCAATCACAACCCATTTATACATATTACAGAACATCGACCCCCATCCTGGTCAGCATCACGGTGTGGGGAACAGAACACAATGCTTGTTTATCACTGGGACACACATGCACTCACAATAACGTTCTACTAGCAATTTAGAGATGTCAGTTAGAGAAGAGGTGGCAGAACTTGATGAAGTACCCAGAGGAAACATGCAACATGGGAAGGGCAGGCGAACATCACAGGGATGGGCTGGAATCTGAATCATGAAGCTTGGGGCTACAGCGTGACGCAATTGTACACGCCAGCATTGCCCCCCCTATTGGCAGAAAAAAGTACAGGAATCAGTTTTATTAAAGTTTTTATCGACTACTAAGGCAGCAGGCCTCAGACCTGAATGCACTGTTCTGATCTCCGACTCGATGGCCTGAGTTTATGCCTTTGGCTTTCTTCTTTACTCTGGTGTTTTGCTTTGTGTGGTATTTCACCTCCTCCCACATCACGCCGTAAACTGGGTCCCAGCACAACCCCCGGTCACATGGTTCTGTTTAGTGTCCTAGGAAAAAAGGCTTCTCGCAGGCCACAATTACCCAATGAAGCCGAGAGGACCTGATTCGGAAAACATGCTGCATTTAGGGCAAAGTCTGTTTGTGTGATTGTTGAAAGGGTGTCTCACGTGGACCACGGCACGGAAAAAAGACACGCACTTGCGAAATGTTCAGATGCACGTTTGACAGATCCCAAACTTTCGCACCAAACACGACGTGAAATTTTCTTAACTTATCGAGAAAAGTTTGCATACCGAAACAAATTACCTAGCGACAAACACTGGCAGCAGCGATGATGAGTTTTTCTTGCTCCATTTGAGTGAAAGTGAATAAGGTAAAGAGACCGGATACATTTAACGCTAAAAGCTTATACTCTACAATGACTCTTTGAGATGGTACTTCAAGATAAGTAAAATATTTATTAAAAACATTGTGGCAACATCAAATATCATAGATTAAATAACTAAAGGAAGAGAGGAAACAGTTTACTGTTTATTTTTTTCTTAACTGAATTTATGTTGAATTTTGATTGTATACAGATGTCTAAAATCAAGTTAAAAAAATATTGATAATGTTAATTTCTAATTTAATAGTTTAATACAATAGAAAAGGCATATTATAAAACCTTACAATGCAGGAAAAAAACTATAGAAAAACAAGCAACCAGGACAGCTGCAAACATTTTAATACGACCCTTGACGTCAAATAATAGCCTAGTAGGGATGTGCAGATCGATACTGAAATATTGATTCTTTCAGTCTGAATGTTTTCATTTTGAGAACTGATCCTAATGTTACAATATCCTTTTTTGTTACATTGTAATTTAAATGTTTACATTAATGTAAGGAGCAGGAGTAGGGCTGCACATAAGTGGAGAGAAGGAGGAAATTGGCCAGATACTGTTGGAACAACCTACAGTATGTCCTGGAAAAATACAAGGGGGGCTACGCATGGGCCTTTCAAACATGCTATTTCCGATAATCAACAGAATGCCGTCAATATAAAAATATCATTATCTGTCATTTAAATATAAATTATACATATTTGCCTTAAACAATATAGTTTCATGACGTGAACGTAACGATATTCTGAAAAATTGATTTCACTTCAGTTTGGATAATCTAAATATGGTGAAAAAAAGAAGTGCACTAACCATTTAACATCTTCCTGATGTTTCACTAAACACACACACCCCATATCAGTTCACTTCATCAGTAAGAAAAAAAACATCCAGTAATATTTCACTTGAGGGGGCACAACTAATGTAGTTGTACACTGAAAAATATATCAATTAGCCATAAAATCAGTGTTAGTTAAATTCTGATCTCGTGTCAGTTTGTTATTAATCAGTCATAACTGTTTAAGTATTTCGTGCAACTACTATATTTGTTCATGATTTGTACTTGAGGGGTAACTGAGTAAGTTACTTGTGTCCCCTCAAGTAACGTGTTACAGAGCATCCAAAGCAATGCAAACAAACCTACTAAGAGTAGCAGTTATTTAAACAGCGGGAAAAATATTGTTTAGGAGTGTTCTGTGTTTTTGTTCCTTCTGTTTTAAAGAACTCCTATTCCTAATAAGTTTGCACATTTCCAGCTAAGAACTGTGTACTGTGTACAGTAGTACTCAAAGTCTTTTTGTGTGTGTCAGCCTGTATTTCTGACATTTTTATGACTCCTTGTCTATACAACATCAGTTTTTCTATGATTTTCTTAGAGCATGTGCTCTTTATATTTTTTCAAAGCACCATAGATTATTTAAAAATAAAATACCATGTGTATTACTGTCTGTGTCATATCGGTTAATGTTAGAGTATAGTATTGTGTGTGTGTATATACACACACAGTCATGTAATCATATCTTTTTGGGGACCGCACATTAATTTCTAACGCTAATGCTAAGTATGACAACCTTAGCCCCTACCCAGCCCTAACCATAAACATAAGTAACCAAACAAAATACAACAGTTTTTGCATTTTTAGTTTTTTTTTTTATTGCAGTCACAGATCTTTATAAAACAGATTTTCCCCAAATGGGGTATTCATCACGTTGTAGGTATACCTGGACAACACACACATATATATGTATCCCAGTTTTTTTTTCTCTCAGTCTCCCAGTTGCCTGGTAATAGGGCTCCATTTAAATGACAGTTTGGGATAGATAAAAGCCAGTATCAACCACCTCACATTACAATTTGTGTGATGTCATCCGGCAGGTTCTTGTTACTCTTGACAACGTAATTTGTCTGGAAGAAATGTAATGCATTTGAATCTACCTATAGCCCCTGCAGGCACCCAGCTGACAATAGATGTTACTGTAAAATGGTGAGTGGGACTGGAATCCAGTCATTTAACCCAACCAGTGTAATAAAGGCCATGTTATTGTTCTCGCTGCAGCAGATAATCAAACCGGTCTTGCTTTGCATGGTGAGCAAACGGTGAACCACGCATGTTTTACAAACGCATTTTTAAACACCATTTAACTATTTAGTGAGTATTTTAAGAGAAATGTGTTTACTTACATATACATACCAGCAGTGTTGTGGAGAAGCTACCTACTATTAGAGACGTTACTAACTTAACTTTTTTTCAGCAGCTTATTAGCAGCGCGGCTACTTTTAAAATGCTGTAGCTTTTCCAGTAACTAACAACTTTGTTATTAACGCGACAATGTTAAAAAATACTACAGGTCATTGTCAACTTGCGACCAATGTGACTCATGACTGGTGGACTTTACAACCATTCTGAGACCTCAAATATGTGGCCACGACCAGCTACTTTTAATTAGATGTAGCTTGTGTCTTGAAAAGCTACAATCTAAAAGTATCTTCAACGCTGCATACCACATTCTATGGAAAATTTCATTATTAGGTACAATAATACAATCCATTTCATTGCTATCATCAATCCCCGTTTGCTGTACAAATGTACATTTCATAAATAAACTTTACTTAATTTGATACCTCATATAGCTTTAGAAAAACTTCTATAATTAGCGAACATTTCTGATCAATTTACAGTGCAACCATAAACAAGAATGCAATATAAAATACTAATCTATATTTTATGCACTGATCTGTAACTGAGCCCTAGAATTTCCACATTTACAACAAAAACACATATCATGGACTACTTAACAAAAACAACAGAAATCATAACAATATCATCACTTTCTGGCCATTTCTCTATACAACACGGTTTCAATTCGTGCCTATTTTTAGGGTGTCGTGCTCGAACGGCCAGCTGCACGCTGTATCGCGCAGGCGTTTTAACAGGCTTAGGGTCAGAACTCAGACTGGGCCATTCAAAAATATGGAATTTCTTTTGTTTGAGTTACTCTGTTGTCAATTTACTGTACTACTCTGCTTTGGATCATTGTCATGTTGCAGGACCCGACTTCTTTTAAGTTTTAGATCACAGACAGATGCCCTGACATTATGCTGCAGTATTTCCTGATAGAACTTGGAATTCACTCCTTTCTTCCATGACCGAGAGTCATCTGGACTCAGTGGCGGCATATCAGTCCCATATTACACCCCATCCTCCACCGTGCTAAGCAGTGTTGATGTGCAGAGTCTCGTTTTCTCTAAAAATAATGCTGTGTATCAAACAAAAAGACCAAAATCTGCCCATAAACACTGTTCTAGTAGCACTGTGGAACATGCAGGTGGTCTTTAGAAGATTTAACTCAGAGTCGGAGAACCTGCTGAAAAATACTACTATTGTTTGTTATTTTTCATATCCTATATTCACGAGCATTATCTAGTGCAAGTAACGGCCACATATCCTGGGCTCTCCCTCTGTTCCATATGTCATGCACTTCTCTGCAGGATTCTGGATGAACAGTTATGGTGCTGAATGTATTCCACTTGGAATCTGCCTGACTGATGGAGGCTCACGTTTTTAACTCTTTCCAGTGTTAAGAGCTTCAACCACACTTCTGATAAGGTACTCTGAAATCCATGGTCACACTATACTGCGTATATATACATGAACACACCTGAGTCGATCTAAAACACCTGAATCTTATCACCCTCATTTCAAGGATTTATGCCCACAAGGTTCACATTGGGGTCGCTTTCCCCGTCAAGTACTTAACTCAAAAGTGCGTAACCTTTTCACTTTAAGCGTATTCTCCCCTCTTCAGCATGGACATTCCAGCGCACATACAGTCAATTTAAGCAACCAGGCTGCATGTTTTTGGACAGTGAAAGGAATCCGGAAGATCCATCGAAAACTCACACACACACACACACACACACACACACACACACACACACACACACACACACACACACACACACACACACACACACCTTCAGTACTGGGTGTTGCATAATATGTGATGGTAAGACTGACGTGGCACGCCGTACATGTTTATGATTCTCTCGGATAGCGCAGGGTCATTCTTGTCCGTACCACGTGGCGTATGGTACACGCAAGAAATGAAACAAAAATGAGTGAGGATTAGAAAAGCAAACAGGAACTGTTCACAGACATATATTCGCCTTCCGCTATATGGAAATATCTTACATTCCGCAGACATAATACTGAGTTGTCAACACTGCTTTGTATTTGTTAGCACGACTCACTGTAATACTGGTAAGTTATTTGACCGAGTCCACCGGTAGAAAGTATGTTCTATTTGGCTATATAGTTAACTTTCAGCTCAAAAATGTTGCAAAAACTTCAGATATCACAATGCACATTTCCCAGTATTATTCAGTCTTGCTCAAAATGCACAATGCATTCACAAAAATATATATATACGGCAATCATATACCGTTACATGATGTGGCTACCCAGATAATATGGACCGTTCCCAGAGCTAAAGTTACTTAAAGGTATTATCAAAACTAGCAAAGAGCATTCTTACTGTATCTTAACAGGAAGTTATTTCTACACATTTCTACAAATTGTGTTAATGCTCAATAACATGCTGAAGCTGATTGGAGTTTCCAAATTGCCCGTAGGTGTGCATGTGTGAGTGACTGGTGTGTGAGTGTGCCCTGTGTTGGGCTGGCCCCCCATCCAGGGTTGTTCCCTGCCTCGTGCCCGTTGCTTCCGGGATAGGCTCCGGACCCCCCGCGACCCAGTAAGGATAAGCGGTTTGGATACTGGATGGATGGATGGTGTTAATGCTCTCTTACTGTATTGTTCTTAGTAGTAATGGATAACATCAGGAAAAGTGGACAGTCTCAACATTTCCATACTTTTCCCGAACATTACTATTAATGTTCCTAGAAGAAAAAAATGGCTAGCTGGACAAGCAATGGGCCTAACCTTCATTTTTGCAGCAATTACTTTTTACGATTCTTGTATGTCAAAATAAATAATTCTAAATAATTTTAGTCATGAAGATGACAAAGACAGGCTGGACTGCCCCGAGAGGCTAAATGACACAAATCAATAGCTGCCATCACATCACTGGGTGAGTCCATCAAACTTGAATGTCAGCTTCTAAGATGTAGTTGCAATGCTGCTGTGCTGTTGTGATATTTGAGTTCTGCTTTGCCATACTGATAAACAAGCTGCATCTTCATTCACTTTTGCTTATTCTTTCCAGAGAACCAAGGTTTTTGCTCTTTATCTGGACCCTCATCGGCAGTGTGGCGTCTCCCTTCAGCTATATTGCCAAGGAATCGAAAAGGCAAATTTCAATCTATGCTTTTTAATCAAAATAATTTTGTCAGCTCTAGTCTCCCATCACCAATAGTGCTTGTTCAGGCCTCTGGGAGTGATTACACCTCCAAACCAATGATGGCTTTTGGTGGAACACATGAGATTAAAAAAAGAGACCAAATCGGCTGCTACCGTGGAACTCCTAAGTTCATGTTTATAAATCTCCAAGACGAGCCACTCCGCTGCCAGTGTTTGCTGCTGGAAATCGCAAGACCGTGTGATTAATTACTCCCGTGTCTGCAATGGGTGTAGCTTAATTAGGCAATTCCTCTACTTAATAAGGGCGTCAATGAACTTTTAGCTATATAATATATTTACGACTAGAGCACATAGGATCTGTCCACTGCAATGGAACATTTTATAGGTGCCAGGTGACAGAGGTGGACACCACCTCAAAATGGTATGGATGATACTGAATGCCTTTTCTGAGGAGAATTAAAGGAATTAGGAAACATTCGTCACGCACTTAACTTACCACGGTATGGATCCGGTGGTTGGCTCAGGTCTGGCGATGTCGCAGTCTGCACAGGAAGTTGAGGGACTTGAACCTGATTTGGTACAACTGAATGGCTGCCGCGAAGACCAGCCCCATCCTCACGATGGGCACCAACCTACATATAATGAGAGAAGCATGTCAGAAAAGTTACCTTTACTGCAGTGCTGTCGTGTGAGTTAACAACTCCGGAAGCTTCCAAAACGGCCTATATTTCCATATTAACACCCTCCCCATCTGCTTCATAGCACGGGCTACTTTCACATCTCCTAAATTTGACTAGTGACAAACATGGTGAAGTTGCTCAGGCAGGTAAAAGACAAAATGATCTCCCAGGGAGCCTCGGTGGAGAGTACTGATTCACATCCATCTGTCTCCTATCATGTCTGCCAACAGAACTGACAATTATCTTAATGCCCATATGTTTAATTGTGGGCCTCCTAATTCCCCCAGCGCAAGCAGAAGCTCCAGCAGGAATTGCAACTTGGCACACATTTTTTATTTTATTTTTTTAATTTTAGGGATACAATTTAGGACCTGCCATTTTTCCTTTCTCCTTGCCTGTAATTTTAGGCACAGTCTTCTGTGTCAGAGCTGCCTCCCACTTCATGCAAATGTCAGGAAATGTCGACAGGTTTCTCAGGAAGAGGGGGTCTGCGTTCCAAGCTGGCATTCGTTTAATTTTTTTCCCCCATCAGAGAGTAGCCCACCTGCCCCGATGCAAAATGGCCGTGTTATGTACATAAACATATAGAAACGTTTAACTGAAAATTGACACACATTTAAGATACGTTCTCCTATTAACACGCATGGAATTATGCACTGATCAAAAAAAGTATAAAATAAAATAATGAGAGACCCTACATTCTCCTTTATGCCAGTTTTATGAGGTGGCATTTCCAGCTGTCCTGAAGGAGTCCCCACATATATACTGAGCTATGATGGCCGCTACTCCTCCACTCTCTGACCGAACCCCTTCAAAGCCATCTCTACTGTGTTTAAGTCAGGTGGCCATGCGATGCAACACCAGGGAGCGATAAAAGTTTGGACACGTCAAGCTGTCTGACTGGTACTGTAGATTTTATTAAAAATTATATGATTTAAAAAACCATCCAGTAGTAAGTGGTGGTTCCATTGCCAAAAACACCTTGTTAACAGCTAACAGTGGCCACAGTGCAAAACTAATAACTTTGTGAAATGTATACTTTTCATACATACAAAAGGCTGTTGCATTGGAAATAAAGTAAAATTATAGGGATAAACGTGAATTACAAATTAGGATTTCATGCTTTTATGGGTTTATAAATTTCATCAGCAATATGTAAAATATTTTTTACGAAACATTTAGTACTGGCATGTTTTTTTTATTTATTTTTATGTTTATGTTTAACCAAATAAAGTAAATAAATATTCATTTAGTTTTTAGTTGTTTAGTTGGCTAGTTATCAGAAAGCAGAACAGGATAAGTGGTATGAAAATGGACGGGCAATATTGCTTTTCCCTTAAGAAGACAAGTGTTTTCACAAAGTGTAAAAGAGCCACAGGATGGTGTATTTGCGGCCTCCACAGGTACAGTATTGGCTCTGCAGGTTAAGGCCCTGTGTACAGGGTCAGGAGGTCACTTTATTTGGATAAATGTAACTGATACACGTAAATGTGTGCAGATCACTTTTTAAAATTAATTTAATTGTAATGGTAACATTAAAATCTATATTAAACACTAGCAAAACACAGAGGAATTAGGGTTTTTTATTTATAAATTATTTAAACACAAAAAATGCCAAATTCTATATTTAATAACTGCAGTATTAAATTACACACATTTTGTAACAAAAATGAATAACCTTGTTTCAGTTGTTTCAAAGGAAGCTGATACTTTATTTGCTGTATTTGACCACGGATTCTTTATATTACCCATGGTGGTCCTTCTTTGGCAATGGCATTACCTACTGAATGGAACAGAATTGACTGAATTGAGTTGTCACAAATTATGACCGAGGTATACATTTCAGATGAATTATATTCTGTGACCTTCTCAGTAACCTTTGTGTATTGCCATCATTCAATCACCCACCAATCCATTGATCCATTCAAGGTGACATGTCATCATTCTTAGAACAATAACAGCAACAATAAAAATAATACTGATTCCAACGTGACACCACATTTTTTTTTTTTGAATGAATTCACAATTCTGCAGCAAAATATAATAAACAGATGAGCAGTGAATTTTACCAGTATAATAAACTTAAAATTTAGTTCATGCTGATATGAAGTTTGTGTCTAAACTCTATAAACCTACATGTGATCTGAAGTAAAACATGAGAGCAAAGTCTGTGCGTTTTAACACAACTTGTGTCTTTTTTCCCCACTAGGTGGTGTTTGAAATCCATTTGAAAAGCAGCATTTCAGCATCCAACTGGAAACAACCAAGGTGGATTACAGAGCCCAGAACTGTGCAGCTGAAATCATGGCAGGAAGGGAAAGGTGCTGTTCTGTGCTACAGCTACAAAGACATTAGATTTGTTTAATTATTATAGGTGCAGCAGTGAATGTGGTACAAGATTTTTTATGAACTGGTGGACATGAAGTGAATAATCATATTTGTATAACATTTATATTAAAAATACCAAATGCTGCCATGCTTAAGAAAAAAAACACCTTTATAATGGATTTTAAGTGAGAGGCAATGAAAGACTAGTAGATGCTTCTGTACAAAGTAATGTACAAGTGAGGAAAGCCAGGGGTCACAGAGTGGGCACCCAACCCCCCTGGAGCAGTTAAAGGTACAGTTAGAGGTAAGGCCCTGGAGCAGCTAGAGGCAGGGCCCTGGAGCAGTTAGAGGCAGGGCCCTGGAGCAGCTAGAGGCAGGGCCCTGGAGCAGTTAGAGGCAGGGCCCTGGAGCAGTTAGAGGCAGGGCCCTGGAGCAGTTAGAGGTAAGGCCCTGGAGCAGTTACAGGTAAGGCCCTGGAGCAGTTAGAGGTAGGGCCCTGGAGCGGTTAGAGGTAAGGCCCTGGAGCTGTTAGAGATAAGGCCCTGGAGCAGTTACAGGTAAGGCCCTGGAGCAGTTAGAGGTAAGGCCCTGGAGTGGTTAGAGGTAGGGCCCTAGGGCGATTAAAGGTAGGGCCCTGGGGCGGTTACAGGTAGGGCCCTTGAGCAGGTAAAGGTAGGGCCCTGGAGTGTTTAGAGGTAGGGCCCTTGAGCAGTTAAAGGTAAGGCCCTGGAGCTGTTAGAGATAAGGCCCTGGAGCAGTTACAGGTAAGGCCCTGGAGCATTTAGAGGTAAGGCCCTGGACTGGTTAGAGGTAGGGCCCTAGGGCGATTAAAGATAGGGCCCTGGGGCGGTTAGAGGTAGGACCCTTGAGCAGTTAAAGGTAGGGCCCTGGGGCGGTTAAAGGTAAGGCCCTGGAGTGGTTAGAGGTAGGGCCCTAGGGCGATTAAAGGTAGGGCCCTGGAGCAGTTAGAGGTAAGGCCCTGGAGTGGTTAGAGGTAGGGCCCTAAGGCGATTAAAGGTAGGGCCCTGGAGTGGTTAGAGGTAGGGCCCTAGAGCAGTTAGAGGTAAGGCCCTGGACCAAGGGCCGATGACAAAATAAAAGTCCATGAGCTTCAGGACACAGAAACAGACCCCAAACAAATTAATCTACAACCGCATCCATGAAATACTCATAACCTTGTTTTCTTGGCAAATATCTTTCCTATTCAATAACATTAAATTGAAATTTGTCAACTGAAAAATTGAAGCAAAATCACGATGTCATGGGTGCATGTATGGGCACTGGTGAAATTTCTAAGCCAAAGATGGGATCATAATGGTACTAAGCAAGTAATCAAATTAAATTAATATTTAAATAAAGCTTTTCAGCTATATCTATCATTCATTCACTAAATATTATGTTTTTCAATTAAAAAGGAGACAATGCTCTCAACTGCTATCTAATCTTATTAATAGGAATCTCAGCTGTAAATCATTATAGGAGTATGGATATGCCTTAGCATAAGCAAAGAGTAATGACTCTTTCCAAATGACAAGCAATGCAGCCAAGTACTTGCATATTAGGTTTACCATGAGTGAAACATAATAGCAAAATTATTTTTTCAGTTTAAAAACAGCACACAAAATAGAGCAGCAGGCCTGGGGTTAGTAAGTACTGTTCTGAGTATGAGTACTGTTCTGGGTATGAGTACTGTTCTGAGTATGAGTACTGTTCTGGGTATGAGAGCTGTTCTGAGTATGAGAGCTGTTCTGTAAACAGGCCAAAGCGGCATCAGCTTCCCCTCCTTTTCAAACTTTTAGTTAAACACCAAGCAATTCTCCCTGACCCACTTTGCTTTCCCACATTTCCCCTTCCAAATTCAGCTCTTCAGCACATCATGGGAACACCTGTTTTCCCAATGACCTCAGCT
This sequence comes from Pollimyrus isidori, assembly GCA_019775955.2. Classification (NCBI taxonomy): domain Eukaryota; kingdom Metazoa; phylum Chordata; class Actinopteri; order Osteoglossiformes; family Mormyridae; genus Pollimyrus; species Pollimyrus isidori. The sequence continues at coordinate 26,080,391 of JABFDZ020000118.1, read as the reverse complement.
TCTCATTCCCCCCTGTAACAAAGTAGCTTTCCAAACACAATCCAGCTGTTCCACACTGGGATGTCTTCTGGGGGATGGTGCTGGACCGTCATGCATACCCCTATGATTTCCACCAGGTGACCATGTCATGGACTTCGAGTCATGGAGTATTTCACATAATTAACCACTTTCCCTCTAGATTCCACTTCGGTGATGATAAAAACAAGCCTTACATTTTAGCGTTTGAGAATTTGTGACGTTGTAAAACTTAGGACTCGTATACTGGAGATGGTCTCGGATGTTTGTACGCGTGATTCAAAACAGCTTACAATTCATGTCGTCAGCTATAAATCAACACAGTGAAAATGGCAACAATGACCGAGCTCACATTTAGAAAATTAAGAACCTGCTTCTCTCATATAGACTGAATTTAGATTCCATCCCTGCTCTGAATCTGTTCAAAAATCTCTTAAACTCTGAGCTTAAAGAACAATGTTGTTGTTTCATATAAATTAATTTCATTTTATGTTTTTTTGGAGAGTATTTGTGTGTGTTTTAGTCTGCGCTCATATTAATCATCTCCGTGTGTATGTATATCAAACGTTTGTCTTTTTTTCATATTTGCTGCCATCTTGGCCAGGACTTCCTAGAAGAAGAGGCATTGTGTCTCAGTGGAACCTTCCTGGTAAAATAAAGGATAAATAAAAATAGAAGTGTTCCATTTCAGGACTATGCTACATTACAGACATGAGGTAATGTGATAAAAACATAGCACCTCATGGGAGATTTCAGATGGTGAACATCAAGTAATCTTGACAAGGAAAGAAAGATTTAAAAATAGCCTGAAACAACAGTTGGACTCACCTTCCTCTTATTCAATTAATGAAAAAAAGAATCAATGAGTCAGTATTCACAGTATTGCCTTCTAAAATGGCAGCCCTTTCTGGGTGTGTGTGTGTGTGTGTGGGGGAGGGGAGCCAATCAGCAATGGGAATAACAGATGGCTGAATGTGAATTAGGTAATCACCAGAAGCCTGTGGGGTGCTACAGACTGCAGAAGGCCCCAGGAAAACAACACGGTCATAAGGTTTTGCAGTCTTCAGTGTGCGAAACAAACAGATGTCAAATACTTTAGATGATTATTTATGGCAAAAAAAAAAAAAAAAGTTGGGTGTCAATTTAAAGCGTCGAATGTTTATACGATTGTTCTTAGCAGAGGAAGGATCGTGAAGGATTACCACACAAATACAACACGAACTTCAAATTTAATCATCATTTTTGTATGCTTCAAAATGTGTGGGAGTGGACCGAACTGAATAAATTAAACTTCCATGGCTGGAAGCTTTGATATATCAAGCATAAAAACAGCCAAAACCTGGTGGCGTGCCACCACTACTGGCATAATAAGTGACTTGGGCAGCTGTAATGAACAGACCTAACATCTGCTCTTCAAATGTACAGAAAGGAAGAGTCCTCAAAATAATTTCTTCAAAGAAATCAAAATTGAACTATGGAATCAAACATCTTACTCAAAGAATGCAGACTGGTGGAATATCGGGTCTTTTTTTTTTTTTTTTATAATTTCAAAAGGAGAAAGCTTTTGCTGTGTAACATTTAAAGAAAGACCACACTACGTGAAAACAAAAGTGGAATAGAATACCTCAATAATAATGCCGATTAAATGTCAAAATGGAGTAAGTGTGGTACGTACAGGTCATAATTGTTGATATACAGAACCAAAACATACAATTAAATCAAACTTAAAAACTATGGGAAACCGTAAAAAATATATATAAAAAATAATAATAATAAAATATGAAGGCAACAAAAAAAATACCTGCACAGATTATGTTGGAAATTTGTATTCATTTGTATAGATAGACCATACCCACAGAGAGGGTACACAGAGACCCTGCATCTATACATGTGCGTACACAGAAGGCCTGGTCTCTTACTTGCCATCCACCCCCGCACCCACCGCCACCCTGCCCCCCACTCTACTTTATTTTCCACAGCTGGCTAAGACTTTATATGACTTGTTTCAAGTTTTAAAAAAACAGCCTTGAATATGGAAAAAATTACTAGAATCTTCCTTGATGTTTTGAGCTGTGGCCCTGCCCACACCACACTCCCAATTCCTCTCCTTTTCAAGTGTTTGGAATATATCAAGCGGTCAAAGGCAGCAGATGAAACTGATGACTAACGATATTTCCTGTTTTTAGCTTGCATTCACCTGTCCCTCGTCCCATAAGAAAAGCCACTTTCCCTATAACTGTTTCTCCTGCTTTCTCAAATAGGACAAAGATTGACAGCTTCACTGGAAAGCAAACCTCCCCTTGCCCAACTTTGCCGGATCCACGTCCAATGCCGCTGTAACATGTCACATATTTATAGTACCAATGATAAAAACACGTCGTAATTGTCCGTCAGATCCAGACAGGAAACCGAACACAAGTTCACAAGTCTACTCATTACTCTATTGAAAGCACTGCTGCACAGGAAAAGCATAAATGAAGCTCAGGTTAGTCCTATACAAACACATACTGCATAATTTATCATGCTGCATTCTGCAAAAATGATATGTGTGTGTGTTTGTGAGGACTGGGTTTATATTACGTCGCGGAGACCAAATGTTCCCCACAATGCAATAGAAACCTGTTATTCTGACATTGTGGGGACCATTTTTCAGGTCCCCACAAAGATCTGTGAATCCAGTCAAAAAAAGTAAAAATGCCAGAAGTCTAATATTTAGTTTGGTTACTTATGGTTAAGGTTAGGGCTGGGCAGGGGTTACGGTCGTCATGGTTACTGTATGGTTAAGGTTAGGGCTGGGCAGGGGTTACGGTCG
>JABFDZ020000118.1:26054093-26070582 GCA_019775955.2 Pollimyrus isidori | reverse complement strand
GGTTTCTTAATGTTCATAACCTGAAGTAAATGTTTGTGTATATGTCAAAAGCTTTGTGACCAAGAGCGTAGGTTTGGTTTCATCATTGGTAGGCGTCAAATCAACCCTTAACCTCCTGCCCCTATAGACTCACATCTCTACATCTCCATATCATCCACACCCAAATCTACGCCCTTGCTTATAATACCATCCCCAAACACTATATTGCCAGTTACTTCTCTGCACCTGCGACGTGTGCTAGTGGCAGGGAATCACTACTAACTTCACACACTCTGACTTCAAACTGTGTCGCAATAATAATGTGCATCTCAAAAAGGATATTCTAGAACGTGCTATCAGTGCAATCAGCAACAAATTTCTACAGAATCACCCCGGATACTTTCAATCATCTCCTTTCTCGGGCTCTTTCATTAGACATGTACGACGTAGTGTATTGCACACTGGCTTGTTTCAGATCGAAATGCGAGAGATCTTCTTATGGTTCACGCCGGACTGTAATTCGGAGCATATTCCGCGAAGGCGCAGCTGAGAAAGGCGTTGACCTTGCGATGAATTATGCAACCGCTAAAAGCGGGGCAGCGTTCTCACTGGCCGTAATGGAGAGGGGACGAGGGAGGGAGGGGCCGGGGAGGGATCCAAAAGGAAATCCCGCCCACCTCACCCTCAACTCCATTCTATGAAGCAGCAATTGGAGTAATGCATTCCATATGCAAGGCTTCTTCCAGAACTTTCTCACAACACACATGCAGGATGCCTGGGGCTGGCATTACCATTAAACGCTGATTGATTCCACATGAAGCACAGACATAAAGCAAGAAGAAATAGAAAGATAGGAAGGAAGAAAGAAAGAAAGAAAGAAGGAAAGAAGGAAAGAAAGGATACTGCTGAAACGCACACACAGTTCTGATCAACATCACTGGCACCCCTGAATGATACATACACCGTGCACGATATTTCCTGGAAAAATGTGCAGTGAAACATTGGGTCTAACTTCAGTCACATGCTTGATACAGAACAGCACAGCATAAAATGATAATTAAAAATAAGAGCGGAAGGAAAAAATATGAAAATGGAAACATTGCTTTCGGAGAAGTCAAATCTGTTTTTTGGAAAGAAAAAAAAGAAAGAAAGATTTTCATTGCTGTGATATTAGATTCACCTGTCATAAATTTTGAGTGTGCACAGAACTTGAATTACCCAGTGAATAATGGCTTAAATTTTTAAAAGGGCCATTTTTACTCCCTGTTCCTTATTCATCATGTTAAAGACAAGAGGGGCTGTTTGTGAGCATCAGAAATGTTACTGTCACCAAAAATAAGACTGTGAAAGGGCACCAGGGCATCTCCAAAGACTTTGGCATCATTGTTCCAACAGTTTGCAAAGTTGTTAAGAAGTTTAAGTTGGCTTAACAAGTAAAGCATTGTATGAACAATAGAAAGTTATGGCCTCAAATGCCAGGAAGCACAAACGTAACCGGTAACCCTTCCCTCTGGTGTGAGGTGCGTTGGATAGAAGTGTCAGATACGTGCAGTAACGCAAAAGAAAGCTGATTAGAGAAGTTCTCCAGGCAGTGGAGAAAATAACATCCCCAGGATTTAAGCCTGACCTGGAGTGATGGTTTCAACCTGTCCCATATGCCGACAATAAGCGAAGAATTGCTTTATGGACAAAGACCAGGGAGAAGACCACTACTACCGAAAGGGAAAAAAAACATTAAAAGGCATTACTGATACTTGCCAAGACCTACGAAGAGAAACCACAATCTTTCAGGAAAATGTCCTATGCACAGATTCAGCCAAAGTATAGCTTTTCAGCAAAGTAAACTAATGAGTTGTTTAAGGGCTTGTGAGTAGAAGAACACCCTATCGACAGTTAAATGTGGTGAAGGGTCAATAATACTGTGGTGCTGCTTTGCTGCCTCTGATATTCAAGGACTTTAACATATTAAAGTGCTCATAAAATCAGAGGATTACTGAGGCATTTCAGAGCAAAATGTGCTGAACGGCATCAGAAAACTAAGTCTGGGTCAAAGATCGTGGGTCCTCTGAGACAACGATTCAAAGAACACCTCTAAAAGAGCAAAAGAGTGGTGGAAAGAGGACGCTGCACTGTTTTAAACTGCTCAGCAATGAGTCCTGATCATGATATGACCAAAAATCTTTGGAGAGTTGAAATTGCCATTGGGGAAAGGAGTTCTGCAAACATTCAAGAACTTGAGCAAATTACAGTTGAAGAGTTGGAGAAACTATTAGCCGGCAGGTGCAGGAAGCTTATGGACAGCAACAAACATTTGGAGTCATTTTTACTAAGGGTCATGCAACCAAACATTACAGAAGGGTGTTTTAAATGCTGCTTAAGTCATAGTTTATCTGTTATTTTTGTGAAATCACTACACTTTGAAAATGTATGTTTTTGTTTGGACATGCTATTAAAATATAGTGATTATTCAAAATCGGTACTAATCTGGTTCTTTCTAAAGATATTGTACATTTAAAAAAATCAGGGGGGCCAATAATGTTGCCCAGAATTGTTCATGTTAAAGATGAGTGTGCTTGTGACTGTGAGAGGAAGCTCAGCCCAGCGACAGGGATGGGGGGGTGGGGGGGCATACATCAGCGTCTGTCAAAGAATCAATGGCAGCCGTTTCTCCTTTTTCTGAGCAAAGAAAACCAGGCATATTGCAATTCTAATACATATTCATCTTCAGAAGGTGTTCCCTGAAATAATATATGTTTAGGAGAATCAAAAAAATGTCTGCAACCTTGTAGACTTTGTACTTTTCTTAACGGTGAATTTACAGCTTGAAAATATTCTGTTCAGTTTCAAAACATGAACAGTGCAAACAGAAGTAGCACGTTATTTTGTTAGCTAGATTTGGGTGAACTGCAAACGGATCTTCATTAAAATAAATGTCATGAAAAATAATTCAAAGTAAATATAAATGCAACAAAGTATCAACAAAGTCTAATATGTCAAATCTCTTGCTGACAGTGGCTTTTAAGTTCAAATATTTATTAATAAATGGGTGGCCAAACCATCATGATCAATTTGAAAACTTTAACTAGCTGTTTTACATAATAATAGTTCTTGTGTTCTGTTATCTTTACGCCTTTGTTTTGTATTAAACTTTAAAAACCTTCATTGTCTTAAATACGGCTCTTGCTCTCATATACTTCCTATAATCAGTAATTGGGCATCAATGCTTAAAATCACTCACATACATATATGTGTAGCTCTGTGGACTAACGCACTGGTTTGAGGACCAGTCACACATCCCTGGGCCCTTGAGCAACACCCCCAGCTCCCAGGCTGCTACAAGCCAGCTGACCCTCTGCTGTGACACCACACTAGCTCATGCGTCTGCCTCTCTCCTTTTCCCTAAAGGATTAATAAAGTATTACACTATATATACAGGTTTATTAGTGTCAATAGTAACTGGAGTACTTACTGTATGAATACAGGTTAAATTGATTGATATGATAAATAAAGACAGCGATTTCTGATCCATCAAATTTTTGCATTGGGCTGTGCATTTGAAACTTGGCAGCTGAGCTGCACAATACATATTCATAAATATCAGCTACACAACTCAACTGACCTTGCAACAGCTCACCCACAACAGTATGCGTGCAGAACCCGTCAAAGGTTTGAACATGCTTGTTTTGTTTTCCCCACGTCATACGTTTCTTTTAAATACTTTAAAATGATACTCCACGATACATAGAACAGCGAGAGTATCAAAGCTGTCTTCAATAAAAAAAAAAAAAAATCTGTAATTCCTGTATTCTTCTAAAAAGCCACCATCCGCCTTGTTAAAGCTGCATAAACACAAGTTATTCAGTTAACCGGTTTCAGCAGTAGTCAGCGAGTTTCACCCAAAGATTTTCCCAGCTCTTCTACAGCTTTGAAGAGCAGCCTGTTGCTTTGCCTCTGACTCCTATTGGTTTCCTCCTTGTCCTGTAAACCGAGGTCTGCAGATTGGGCAGGTCAGGCCAGGGGCTGAGTCTCCCATCACTTCCCTTCCGCACTAAAGACCTTCTTGAATGGTCTTGCAGTGCTCCAGCTTATCACCTTTCTGATGAACGGGGCCCTGCGCAATCTGCAGAACCCCGAGGCACGGAGATTCCTTTTTGTATAAGCTACTACACCCACAATACCCGAGATGAATTCGGTACTGGTCACCAATAAAGTTACCAAATGAGTAAATAAACAACACGACAGCATTCTCCATGCCTCAGAAAACTCACGCATTCGCATTTTGCAAATACACATGGGTTGGACCGTACTATTTCAAAGTTTGTGTTACTAGTCTGTAAAACTGACATCCACACCTGTTACTGGACAAGTGCGCACAGTTTAAATCATAGATAATTGTGGTTTCAAGCAGGTGAATTCATGTTTTTGGCTGGTGTTTTGTCTCTATATTCCATACTCTTATTTTTTACTTTATGGTCTTTCAATGCCTTCATTTTACAGTAAATCCAGCATCACAATGAATTACGAATTGTCAACAAAACATCCACCTGTACGTAGAAATGATCTGCTTTCTTACTGTGTAATATTTTTGCATGTGTGAAGCTGTTTGACAGCAATCTGTATTTGAAATGCCACTTGCATACTACACTTGAAATTGGGGAGCACAGTAAATCAAAGACTTTCATGCCGCCCAGAAATTTAAAACACAAAGATAAATTGTTTGCACTGCCATTCCCAAATAAGCTCAAGACTGTGTGCCAGTAGGATGAGATCAAGTAATTTCTGCTCAGTACATTGTAGTTTTTAATTGATTAACCAAACTCCACAACGATTACCCGACCTGGCAACTAAGTAACTTAATGTAACAGTTCTATAGCCAAGTATTGTTCTCAAAAAACTTAAATGTGTGTCCTGCGCATAATTATTATTATTATATCAACTTTCTTTCGATCCAGCTAGATCACACCCCTTTTTCAACTATACATCAAATACGGAAAAAACGAAAAGTCGAGGCACAGACAAACAGGAAAGAATACATATGCTACTTCAAAAGGAAGTCACTAAACTACACATATGAATTTCATTTTATGCAACATAACAACAACGTCTTCAGGGTCAGATAAACTCAGAAACGGAAAGAATTCCACAACACAGTCACACGTTTTAGATCTTAACTGCCAACTCAAACCATATAATACAAATTATTTAGCCAAGGCAGTACTGCGATGCTCATACTTAAGGGAGGAGTCCTATTCGAATACTTGGAAATAACGGCACTAGCTCTTATACATATCTAAACGTTAAAATAGAACAGAAGTAATATTTCAGATATTTTACAAAGCAGTAATGCAGGGAACTCTCCTGCCTTGTACCCTGTGCATTCTGGGATAGGCTCCAGGAACAGCATTACTTCATAGTGGGTAAATGATTGGAAGGTAAGAGGATGGATGGATGGATGGTATGTAGAAGTCACAAATGGTACCTTCCATTTTAAAAAGACAGAAAAACATATGGCTGGATTTTGACACTCATGAAGTAAAAACCAGTCCTTCTAATGACAGATGTGAGAGCCATACATTACCCTTTAAATTAACCCTTTGTTTTAAAAATGTCCCTTACAGTAAAAAAAGACACTTTTTAGCATTCCCATGTAGGGTAGTGGAAGCATATCAGCTAGATAGTAACTGAGCGCTCAAGACAGACTTAACAGCCGAAGCAACTCTTCAGTAATTAACTCCCTAACCCATTTTACAAACACACACACAAAAAAAACTATGTATATTGAAAATGCAACACTAAATATTTAGGCACACAAAATTAATACTGCAAGCATTTTTCAATTGAAATTTTTCACTAAGCTTGCCTGAAGAAAAAAAATAATACTTTGAAATATTTTACGTGTGTCGTCACCTTCTTTGTAATGACCAATATATATCAAGGCTGGAAAAGTTTGCGGTGAATTCTGACATGTGTGAAAATTGGGATCCTGACACGCATATTTCATTTTCACTGTAGCAGCAGATTTAATCCAAATTAAGGCAGCAATCAAATTATTATTACAATGTACTCTTCCAAGAAATTCTTATTAATAATTTCTAATAAGCTTAATGAAGAATAAAATTCATCGCACATGCTTATTTATATGTGGAACATATTATATAGGATTCTACAGTAGACACACTGGCAACTTAACAAAATCGATAGAAGCTGATTTTTTTTCCCCCACATTCCTCTTCAAACGCATTGGATACAAAACAATTTGCAACGGAACCAGGAAAAGGGCATTATGCTCTCAAGTTAAAATACAATCATTAAAGCAAGGTCAGGCACTTTTGAGAGCAGCCCGCGTTTAGGCCCTTGCTGAAGGGCCCGGCAGTGAAATCGGTCTGCCAACCACGGGACCATCACGGGCACAGTGTCCCAACCCCTGGAGCCACGCAACGCCCCCACGGGGTGGCCAAGCTGACAACAAAAGGGCACACTGGCACACTGCGGAGTGATGGCTTTAAAGGCGAGCCGGCATTATATATTCGACACCAGGGCACACACTGAAGTGAGGGCTCATCTGCTATTTATGCAGAATGTGGTAAATCTACGCTGCAGCGCAAAGTCCAAAATCAAAAATGTGCCAAATCAATTTTAAAGGATTACTCAAAAAGACATAGGAAATCTGGAATGATTTAGCTATAACTCCTCTGGGCCTTAGGAAATCTAATCTTGCGAAAGAGGAAAAACGCTAATATAGGGGTAGCATCCTCACCACAGGTCTGGAATTAAGCTGTGTATACATTTATTACACTTTGTTATGCAGAGGATTTAATATATATATATGTATTCGACAGTCACAAGTCCTTCATGCAGGGCCCAGACCTATAATTTCCAGGTAGCTCTGGAAAGTTCCATTCAGTAACCATCCTGCTAGCTATTGTCCGGAAGCACAACTTGTTTACAAATCACACTTATTCGCTATTTAGCAACCAGCTACCAAATGGTATATAATGTTTACAGCCTGAAAATTCAATGCTAAGCCATACATACATACATACCATACTGTAATATTACACATGCCATTTAATACATTCCATACGGTAATATTACACATGCCATTTAATACATTCCATACAGTAATACTGCACTAATTTGGATGTATTTAATGCAGTGAATATGAATTAAATTCAATATGTACTTTATTCTTAAACAGGTGCATGTTACATCCAAGGATGGATGGACTTTATTCTTAAACAAGTGCATGTTACAGTGGTATTTAACCTTAAACTAAAAATTGAAGGGAAAAAAAAACACTTCTGATCTGACTAATTTAATAATTATGATATGTATCAAACTCCACCACAGACCATAAAATGAGGCCCATGCTATTTGAGACTGATTCAAATAAGGTCAAAGACATGATTTATTGGATTTTTTTGTATTCTCCACAATGTTGGTGTTTATGTAATACTGCCTGAAGTGCGTATGCACTGGATAATACAAGCATTGATATTTAGCAGCCAGTTTTGTGGATGAAAAACATGCACACAATAAGCTTTTACTTATTTTTTTTTCTTCAAAGGATACCTTCTCAAATAGCAAAAATTTAAATATGTAGTAAATACTAAATATGAAATACCACTTATCACTGTACTATGTAATCTAAATGTTGTTAATAATAGGATTTCATTATTCATAAATAAATCAATAAATGATAAACACTCCAAGAGAAATCTAAGAAGTAGCAGCTATATTGAAAAGCTGTTTTAAGGTTGTTTTCCCATGAAAATAGATCCCTTCTCCCTTCTGAGTTTCTGTAAGAAGAGGTGGCACAGGACACAAACAGCCATCTTTGTGTCTTTATGTAAAATCTGCTGCTAAATTACTATAAATTATTTCAAATACATGAGTGAAAATAAAAAAAAAACTATAAAAAGTACTATTATTTCTGTATAGGTTATTTTATTAAATAGGTATTACTTTAATAATTGATAATTATGTCTCCATATATATTAATTATATATCAAAGAACCCAAAAATGATTCAAATTAACACTAATCACGCATATACTAATTTCAGCTGGTTACTGTAAATACTAGGTAATTTGTTCAATAATACTATATTAAATAGCTATTCTGATGTGAGTGTCATATCAGCGTGACGTATATTGTTATTTATTCAAGAAAATTAATATATGTACATAACCCTGATTAAATAGCATCTGTTAATATTTGCTAATATTAGCTATATTTCAAATTAGTATGCATATAGGTTAAATTTAAGTAAAAAGAAACTGTATAATCAATAAACCAGCATATAAGAAAATTCTAACAAGTTCAGATGGCTTAAATGAAAAAAAAAAATAGATTCTTGAGAAACTCCTGCATTCAGATGTCAAGCAAAACTACAGTGACAAAGGTGACAGACAAAGGTGACAGACACGTGTATCGCTGAACTAAAAAAGACTGTCTTCAGGCAGTAAAAGAAATAGAATTAAATCAGGAATTAAAGTTTATTCATGCATTTATATATTGTCTGATGATTAATAAACCACCAAATGCTACATTAATGTATCCATAGAGTATTTAATTACACTATTATTTATCTATTTTATTATTCTAACAGGAAAGTTATACGAAAAAGGAGAGCAACAAAAATTATTATTATTAGTGGCATAAATTTTAATATAACAGTAACTGGTATTAAACAGTAATAATATCCATCATAATAATTATCAAATATCAGATAGCTCTGTTAATAAAAAACATTTTTAATGTTACATAATTAATTTATCAAATAAATACAACAATAATTGTAACAATTCATATACAGAAACTACATGCTATTCTATGAGACTCTGGTCAAACTGGTGTTGCAGCTTATCACAATATTACAAGTCAAATAATGCTTTTGGCTAAATAAACTCTACGCAATTATTGGAAATACTACAATATGTATTACAAATATACTAGTGTACAAGTCGTTTACTAGTGAATCATTATACTAGTAGTATTTGGTAGAACCTAAGCAAAAAATAAACCAAATGTCAAATATCTTAGTTTAATCAATAATAAACATTTTGGTCAGCATGATTTAAAATCCCCTTGTTTTACACATTTGGCTCAAAACATGCTAATATGCATTAAGGTCGTTAATTAAAACTTCTTTGAATAACAATGTATAATCAACAGCAACATTCACAGAATTATTATATAGAGGCACTTTTGTTTTCTATTCCCCTGTTTTGTTGATCCATTAAGAAGAAACGGTTCTCATTTCATTCAGACTAGAAGACAGGCTCTTTTATTTTATCTGTTTACTGAACCAGGATAGCAGGGAGCTTCCTGTATTGGTCAACACCTCCAGGACCATCACACTAAAAGAAAGGGAAAACTATTTTTAACAGGACCCATATAAATGATTAAAAAGGCAACTGTAAACACTGATAGCCCGTTTGGGGAGAGCGAATGCCGCCCTGTGTATTTTTAACTGCTAAACGTACAGCATAAACAATCTCAGCAAGATGCTTGGCACAGAATCAAACCCCACACAATGTGGCCGTCCAAGGCCTAACAATGCCCGCCGTATCATAAACAGAAATCTGATTATGTAGGTTGGCTACAAATGGGCCTGTGTTTATTTAGAGGGGCGCTTTAATGCAAAATTTTGTGTGAAAACCCCTTTTACCTTCACGGTGCCCTGGGAGAAGGCGATGGCGATATGAAATCTGTGGGCAATCTGAGGTTGGGCACGCTTCCGATACTGATCTCTAAGTGAGACCGCGGGAATGCTCGACGGCAAAACGTCCCACTGTGTGACTACAAAAATAAGGTACGATGATACTAATAGTGAAAAGAAATATCCAAATAAGATGACAAATGCTGATAAACAGCACACGACATGTGCCGTACAGCTGGACCTCAAATGAGCAAAAAGAAAAAAAGGTAACTTGCAATTAATTGATTATTTTAACAGGTTCTTCTGTGGAAAAAAAAAACCTTTTATTTCACACGTTTATTTAACCTGAACGAAAGGCTGGTGATGTCACTAAGAAGGCCAGTTAATTCATATATATGTATACATATTACACACACCATTTTTATTTTCAAATGGGTTCCTTTGTTCTAAAAAGCAAATAAGAAGACTAAGGCAATAATATTTTTAAATTTCTTTAAACAAAAAAAAAGTAATTCAATCTAACCATGCTCAAACGAATTAAATTCTTTCATCCTACACATACAATTTAAATTTAATTTAATAAATTCATTTGATGAACTTTTTACTTTGCTGAAGGTAATACCAGTCTGTTTTTCCTGTTCAAATTCAATAACAAAGAAGAAATGCAGGAATGGGCCAATAACGAGTAACTAAATATTCCCTGTTGACCAGAAGCACCTTCCATTGGATTGAAATAAAAGGAAAACAGTATTATGTGAGATTGAAAGGCACGACGCCCCTAGACGAATATCTGTATGAACTGTGCTACAGAAATAAAAAACATTCACACCAGGCCATCGGACATGGTGTAACGTGTAATAAAAAACAGAGAATAAACAAAACACACAGCATGAGTTGAGTTAAAAACATAACAACAACATTTATAATAACCCAATAAACAATGGCCACACCAAAACTAAAAATCTTTAAAATACTCCTTCAGTATAAAACTAAGCTAAATCTAATCATTATTTTAACCAGAGTCGATGCATTTTTTCTCCCGTTGTATAAAATTGACCTTATTCCTGCATCTTCCTGAATTTTTATTACGTCAAACAATCTGGATATAAAGGGCCATCTATAAGAGTTCTAAACTGTAAATATAAAAATAGCAGAATTATCAAACCAATGTTACACAGTCTAACGGTGAGTAGTTCTGCCTAGCATAGTTCTGAAATGTGCTTACAAAATATATATATGAAAAATCTTGTCACATCAATACTTAACAAAACTGGGGAAAAAAATAGCTTTTTCATTGGGTGAAAAAGGTGGAGACAAACGTTCCAGCCACAACACAATAACTGTAAGATAAAAATGCTACTGTTATATTCCAAATATTTTGCCTCCAAAAAAACAAACTATGAAACGACAGCTACAATAATCGTAGAGTAATACAGTAACCTTACCGCTTTGCCGTTATAGTAGTACATCAAAGAGCTTCCACTCACACCTGGGATGGTGTACGCACAATACATGCTGCTTTTATTCTTTTTCCCCCTTTTCAGTAGCACTCTAACAACTTTTATTTCAAACTCACTCGTCCTTTTGTCACAACAATTCCTTCAGTTGCATTTTCCCATATGGCCAGGCCAAGCATGGTGAATATGCAAAGTAGGGAGAAACCATTTCTGACGTTGGAGTATGGGAGGGGGACTTGCTCTCCCCTCTCATGTTCTTGCACATTCTGTCGCTCTTCCTCCCTCCCTCTCTCTCTCTCTCTCTCTCTTTTTCTCTGCATTAACTTTCCATACTAAAAATGTGAGATGTTTAAGTACTGTGCTAGAATTCCTTCTTTGCAGATGACAAAATATTTTCTCTAGGTTAGGCTTTTAAATATGCACATGTTTTCAGACAATGTACATTTTATTCTTTTTGTTTTCTTAATACGCTGCTTACATCATTGGCCACCTATATTTAAATTTAAGTAATACGCCATCTTCATTTTCCACTAAACTGCCCCGGGCTGCTGTGTTGAGACTGAACTGTGCATGCTGCCACAAACTGCGGCAGGCAAGCACAAATGCAGGACCGCACATAAATTCATCTGTTGAAAAATCTACGATGAGGGGACACAGCAAAATCCCAAACACTGATGTTCAGCTTGAGGGTAGAGAGCCAGTATAAGATCCATTATTGGGCTGAATACAGATTCAGTTAATAGACTCCCTCACCCTCTTTCTTGCTTTAATTTGATTAAAAAGCGAGTGGCAGGAAGGGAATCGTATGATGCACATCTAATAACTCCACCATCTGTCTCTGGAGCTGGCTGGCTCCCAGCATTGTATGCAGCAGTCTGAGATTTAGACTTGCAGCAGAAAGGGGTGGAAAAAAAACCTCTCTGACCTAGTCGGAAAAATGGTAGAGACAGTGGTTTCTATTTCTTGATGAAGAACTTCTATTAATGACATATATATATATATATATATATATATATATATATATAAACGAAGAACATATTCATCAAATCAGTGCTTTGCATATATGGTACATGCATTTCCAAAGCAATGGGCATAGCAATCCAATGCTAGCAGGCAACACTGCTGCTTTGGTGCTTGCACATTTTATTCAAATTCCAAAACCGCAACACTTTACATTTCATTCACTGGGATTAATTTTTTAAGAAACTACGGTACTTTCAAATTACAAAATATCTCTTATCGCAGTTGACTCCAAGTTAGTTGTATGTCGAGGAACAATAAAAAAAAATAATAATACTGTAATAATACACACTAGTCGTTTTCACCAGCAAAAATTAGCAAACAATAGGTCATCAGGAGAACGACGGCCTCCACTAATGGACATATGGATCGCATCATTACAAGTATCTATTTCATATATTTTATTTAAACATCAATCGATTAAATAATCCATTCAGTATTTGGTCCTTCAAAATGCAAACAATGCCCGAATGATATTCCAAATAATTTTGTTTGCCTGAAACGGAAGAAAAGGAGTGGCGAGGGAGTCGCTGAACTTGGGATACTGCCGATTGCTGTTTTTTTTTATACTAGATTTATCAAGTAAAGTGTAAGCACTTGCCAAATTTTGAGCATCACAGAGAAAAGACAAACCTCTGGGAATAGATCTCAACTGGAACTAAATCATTTGCATATGTTGAAGCAAACGCCGCTTGACTGTACTGCTAGTAATAGACTGAAGTTTAATAACACGACACCTATTTTCTTACCATACCAAGTGGCACTAGTACATAAACATCACCATATGGCAATTGAACCATTGACTCCTAGTTAGTTGTATGTCGAGAAACAGTCAAAAAATACATGCTAGTATATTTGCAGTGTTCTGGGTTCTTCTTATTCTGTATTTACATTTTGTTTTTTGCGATGGTATTGGGGTGGTTTAGGATAATTTCTCCTTCCTAACCCTTTTGCAGTTTAATCCTTAGGTGCCATGACATTGTAATGAAGAACTTTCAATTGTAATGCAAGTTCAAGCGACACTGATGCAGATCTTTTCCTCCAGTAACATATTTGGAAGATTTATATTTCAATTTTAGAAGTAGAGCATGCTATTTCAATTTAAATATCAGAGAAACAGTTACGTAGCAGTCTATGACTGATCTTCTGGGTAAAGAAAGAAAATGCTGCATTTAAGTGATTAAACGTTAATACAAATCTTCACAAACAGAAAACTTAAAAAAAAAACTAAAAGTATCCGATTTTTAAAATCATCCCAATAAGCAATTTTTCACCAATTAAAAATTTAAATGCATAGCGTTGTACTGTGGTAAACGATATCTGAAAAAAGCTGAGTAAAAAGCCTATAAAATATAAACACCTAGAACCTTTAGGCTTAATAAAGAGTTTCTGTTATATCTCCCTAAATACATGATTTGTCTAAGACGTTGGATTACTTCTGTTACACAGTGGAAAAGCAGTACATTTCTTTCCATGTTTTGACACGCTAACAGAAAATAGACATATTTTGCTAAAGTATTTTTCTTCACAAAAGCAATATTCATAATCTTTGGAATGTAGAAAATATAGCTTAACATACAGAGTTCAGTATACCGACATACACTTTAATTACATGTACATCAAATATTTAAAAAAAAAATACCTGTGATTTTAAATATTATTCTGTGGGTAATATTTAGCCTTAATCCACACATATGACACACGTGCAAACAGACATATAAGCACAAAGATATACACAAAAGAGCTTAATAAAAATGAATGCATTTACAAATAAAATTTTATTTCATTGTCTACACTGTGTTCACTGGATCACACTCCTCACAATAAAACACAGGGAAGAGACAAATAAGCTAGAATTTATGGTAACTGAGTCTAAAATGAACCAAAAACCTTAATTCCAACCTTAAAAATAACCAGTGCTTAAACTATTAATTTATATGTGCAGAGTAATTAATAAGTGCATGAAAGATTACTAACAGGGCATAAGTCAGAGCTGGAAATAGATAGCTTGGGAATCAGTGTTTAAAATCTTACGTTTGCTTGTATATGTCTGAGGGTATGTCCAATTGTATTCTTCAAATGGCATTCATCAACCAAAGCTGCAGATTCTGACAAACATTAAACACAGTAAGGAGGCAATTATGTATGCATGATTTAATCTGCACCTAATTAATATGCAAATGTATTCATATGTTAGTTACTAAATTAAAAATGCAAAACAGGCCTTATGGTGATTTTGTGATTTTTGCACAAACAGAACATTTAGAATTAAAAAGGGTGAATAACAACTTTTTAAAGTCTTAATGCTACTTTAGTTTGACCTGTTGCATAGAGCCGCATGCACATGAATTACGATTTATTCTGTATTCCTTTAAAAGAATTTATGCGGCTTAAATACGTAATTAAGCTGAAGGCAACAGCAGAAGCCAATCCAGAGGCGGCCACATGCAGACACACACTCTTAACAAACAGATTTTGAATTTAGAAACTACATTCACTTCAGGTGGATCAAATTAATGCCCCTTTAAGACTCGGTGCGTGATCACATATAATCTCTGACGTTCACGCCCAGAGAGGCTCCTTGCTTGTCATCTGCTTTCCAGCATCCAGTGGTGGTGCTGTTCCTGTTGAGGCCCTGCATCTCTGTTCCCGCACTTCATGGAGGAAGATGCTCTATGATACTACATGAAGGCTGAGCAGGATAGCGAGTTAAGACAGAAAGCATACTGGTCAAGACCACAATTTATTCTGGCAGCACAGAATGTGCAACACTCAAGCTCTCAGCCAGAACTCCCCCCCCCCCCAACCTCCAAAGTGCAAACTCAATACCAGGGTGGCTGCCGCCTGCTCTCATGCCCTTTGGTAAATCACCATTTTTAAACCTGAAGTTACTCTGGGTAGAGTAACTGTTATTGCACTATACAGGCTGCTGCAGCCATTTGGATTACATCTGACAAGACCTCTTCCCAAATTAAACCTGATTAGTGTCCTTAATTCTAAATGCTAATATACAGTGCTTCTCAGAAGAAACTCCAATGAGTAGCGATGTGGACCCGCTACACCCAAACTGATACTCTCAATGGAAACTAATACTGCTGCAGAGTTACTCACAGGAGTAAGATGTGCAGTGCAGGTCGTTTAAATATGCAGGAGTCTACCTGGGACAGGAACAAATGTTGCAAGTCACAAAATGACTTGATTTTTCTATTTTATTCAGCTATCTATTATTATTGAAATAACAATGTGTAATTCATGAAAACACATTAACCTGTTGGAGATCTGAACTGAACTAAATCTAACAAAACCTTAGCAACGAAAATAACAGACATTAATGCAGAAGCAGACCCTACGAAGAACATAATTTCTTTTATCGACAGCATAATAGTGAATGCATTTTTCAGAACTTGTGAGGCCAACCGTTTCCAAGGAGTAAAACATGAATGTGAATGAAAAGTAAAAAGGAAGAACCTTTTTAAAGAACAATAAAATACCTCGAAGATCTAATTAATATGTTAAGTGATCACATATTCACCTACTACCTGGAAACACTAGAAATTTGTACCAGAATTATATCAGACTATATCAGTCTTTTTGTCACCGTTCGAGGATCTTCATTCTTGCACTCAAAACGAACTGTCTTGATTTTATCTTTTCAGTATTGCTTCACAAAGGGTAGAAGAAGGATAAATATTTGCACTGGATGACTGATAAATAATGAGATGGATGTTTTAATTTATAGTGATTTTCAGTTCATGGAAGAAAAAAAAAAATATATACAAAATATTACAAAACTACTATCCAGAAATGGGAAACAGGACTGTGGCAAAGAGTTAACAGCTTTAGGGAATAAATTATAATAGTAAGACAAGGAAGTGTGCCTGTGCCACTTTACAGCTGATTACCCTAAGACTCTGTAAGGCACCCTGGTTAGGAGAAAAAAAACCAGTAGCCAGGTAGCAACCATTTCTTTATATAACTGCTCATAAAGCTCAACAATACCTTATTTAACGCTTAGAAGACATAGGTAATTTCTCAGTTTTGCTATTTCTTTAGCATGATATAATAAAACATGGCAAGTATTTAAAGCTGGCTGGGAATGTGAACAGCAAACACAAGGCATTTAAAGCAGAGCACAAGCACAGGTCAGGTGTGGGAATGCCAGTGTGTAAAGCACAGGTCAGGTGTGGGAATGCCAGTGTGTAAAGCAGTGTACGTGCACAGGTCAGGTGTGGGAATGCCAGTGTGTAAAGCACAGGTCAGATGTGGGAATGCCAGTGTGTAAAGCACAGGTACGGTGTGGGAATGCCAGTGTGTAAAGCAGTGTACGTGCACAGGTCAGGTGTGGGAATGCCAGTGTGTAAAGCACAGGT
>JABFDZ020000118.1:26030957-26053993 GCA_019775955.2 Pollimyrus isidori | reverse complement strand
GGTGTGGGAATGCCAGTGTGTAAAGCAGTGTACGTGCACAGGTCAGGTGTGGGAATGCCAGTGTGTAAAGCACAGGTACGGTGTGGGAATGCCAGTGTGTAAAGCACAGGTACGGTGTGGGAATGCCAGTGTGTAAAGCACAGGTCAGGTGAGGGAATGCCAGTGTGTAATGCAGTGTACGTGCACAGGTCAGGTGTGGGAATGCCAGTGTGTAAAGCAGTGTTTGTGCACAGGTCAGGTGTGGGAATGCCAGTGTGTAAAGCACAGGTCAGGTGTGGGAATGCCAGTGTGTAAAGAAGTGTTTGTGCACAGGTCAGGTGTGGGAATGCCAGTGTGTACAGCACAGGTCAGGTGTGGGAATGCCAGTGTGTAAAGCACAGGTCAGGTGTGGGAATGCCAGTGTCTAAAGCAGTGTACGTGCACAGGTAAGCTGTGTGTCAAAGCCACAGTGTAAAGCAGTGTTTGTGCACAGGTCAGCCATGTGGGAATGCTATTGTGCAAAGCCACATGAACTTGATACCCATATAATATCTAATGATTTTTATTTTAAAAATGGAATAAATATAGAACTACCACATAAATTAACAACTAATTATGCTTGCAAAAATACGACTTGTAGCTTATGTAACTTTTACGAATGTATAAAATTTCAAATTTGGCGATCAGTGATCATTGTTGTCACCCCACAGCCCACAGCCCACAACAATGAAATGTGTCCTCTGCATTTAACCCACGTGTGACATCGAGAGATAGCAGGAGGCAGCTAATTCAACACTCAGAGAGCAGTACCTTGCTCAGGGTACCTCATACCTCAGTGGTGCTGCCAATTTATTAGTGATTCAAAGAAAAAAATGTTTCATTTCCAATCTGTTTTCTGTTTAATTTTTAGAACATATTCATTTGCAAGTGATAAGCTGAAAACAGTCTGTATACATTCAATGTTTAGTTGAACCTTCATATTTTCTGTGCTCAAGGCAGGGGAGGTAAAAATAGTTGTGCAATACCGAGCACGTCCTGAAGGGGACAGAAAAGCTCAGGAAAACATCATGCCTAGTTTGCACTAAGATGCACAGGAGATTACTGTGTCCCCCTGTGTCTTCCAGTAGACCTTAATTTAATCAAGATGATCAACTTTACACAATCTCATACAAACTCAGAGAGACTAAGGTGATCAATGCAAATACAAAGCAAGACAGAAAAAATATTTTATGGGTGGTGGAAAAAGAAAAAAAAAGTGAAATAATTACAAATCAAGTTATTGCTCACTAAAGTAAACTTTAGAAAAACTGCAATAAAAAATCATGCAATAAATTTTGAGCTTTCTTAACACTTGTACTGATTCCAGGTATGAGCTATCAATTCATTTTACTCAAAAAATGTACTAATACGGATATAAAATCATGACAAATATTAGTTAAATGTAAATCAAGTGTGACTTATTTACTTCATAAACCAATGGGTAAACAAATAAAATCATATACACTAAGTAATGATTTGTTTCCCTAAAGCAAATGGATTTACCTTTAATAACGAGACGATTCCAATGTTTTTAATAATGAATGGGCAAATTACAATTAGACTTAAATAAGCAAAAATCACACACTTTTGGCCAAAATGGTTCCTTTGTATTTGAAGTTAAAATATTGCTTATTTTTAAGGCCTTAAAGGTAGCACATTGTCAAACTAAGGGTTGCTAGTTATTCTCAAAATTAAAAACAAAAAATGTCTACATAAATAATCTAATGTTATAATGTAATGTTAATGTTAATTGTATAACTAAGCAATACATTTCCTGCACTGCTTGTAATACATTCAGTAAAACAAAATTACTATTAACTTTGTATATTTCTGTAGTTTGGCATCCAATTCAACTCATGCTGTAAATCTTTGAACCAGTGATCATAAATGAAACTAATTCTATTAAGCATTAAGAGTAATAATAAAAAAAACATCAGATAAAATAATGGTTAAATTATTACGTCAGCAGTAAAGCCTTAATCTGAGGCATCACAACCCAATATTCCACTCAAGTTGGACAGAACAGAACACTAAACAGTGATAGACAATTTGTAAAGCAGTATTATTTTTAAATAAAATTGTCCACGTATTGTGGGTACTTCTATCGACATTCTATTGATCTCGCATTTTCACTACACACTACCTGAAAATAACTACTAATTCTAGAGAAATGTTTAACGCAGCCAATTTTCATGTAACACATATCTTTGTTTTAAGGTCCAAGGCAGATATGGGAGCAAAATTCAATTCAGGTAAGTCTACAATTAACTGTTGTTTGAATAATAATGTAAAGTATAATATCTCTGCGATACAACTCAACCCTTCAATGGCCACAATGATGAGAACATTTCCAAAATCAAACTGCATTAATTCAATACAACTTACTGAGGAAGGCAATCCTGGTGGGACTTTGCGGACCTTTTTCGTCTGCAGTTCTGAAAAAGAAGCAATAAATAAGAATTATGTAAATGATTAAATAAACACACGCATGCAGATGCAATCTGTGTTCACCAAAGGCAGACAGAGGCGTACACAAATGATATCTTTAGATTTACACCATTTAATAAGTAAAAAAAGGAAGTTAATAAAGGGGAAAACGATTATTAGATTTTAGTTAAAAGTTATTTAAGAATCGCCTTTGGCCAACACTGGTTTTTATTGACAGAAAGGAATGATTCAGCATGACACTGTTTTGGATAAGGAGTACAGAATATGGATGGATGGATCGATAAATAGGTAAAAATAATAAAAATATATTCCATATTTATGTCAAACACATGCACACAAAATAACAGCAAATAGCAAATAGCAAAATAGGGGACCTTTTGATTTTATCACAGAACAATTGTAACAAAATGAGGTGAATCAAAAATACTAAATAATGAATTCAAATGGTAAACTCATTAGGCTTATGATAAAAGGGTTATTTTTATTTGAATCTATTTTCCATTTCTTAAAAAAAATGTTAGTTGTACATCTATATCTATCTATACACACATACGCATGGATACGCACACACACACACACACACACACACGCACAAACACACACACACACACACACACACACATACACAAACCCAGATGCAGATTCATACTACAGATCCTCAAAGAGACATGCTATTCCGAATGTGCCTCGACAACATTTTGGCCTTAATGTCTGAATACAAATTAATTTAGTGATTAAAACACACAGACATATTCAGCTGTAATTTAGAGGACTACGGATAGCAGAGTTCATACAGTGAGAACGCGGACGGAAAGAAAGGCTGATAGAATGCGAGTCCTTGTAGCTCACCCATGGAGTCCCCATGTAACGATCTTCGCCGGGGATTACTGGCATACTGCTGGTAGTACTGGGTGCCAGGCTTAGTGGGCGAAGCCGCCCCTGGAGTACCAGCTCCTATGTCTCCTGCCAGCAAGCTAGGCTGGACAATACATAGGTCATTAGAAATTATGCTGATAAAACTTCATCCCTGTAAGTTAATGCAATGAACATATAAAAAGAAAGATAGCCGAATAGGCCAATTACAAATAAGGATGTGTCTGAAGCTAAGCACACTCTGGGGAAAATCAGCATGCCGGTTACTCAACGTAAAACAGTAGAATTCTGTATATGCATTACTCTTCAATTTAAACCCTGCAACCCAAACATAATTTAATATTTCAATACATGAAACCTAAAGAGAAACATTCCTCTAATAATACAGAAATTTACAGAACAAGAAACGCCACCGTGAAATTTCTGTGGCACGCAGTTACTCAAAGAGAACACACTCCCATGGCATGAAGAACACTGTTCTGTTTAATTTGCTAAATTAATCAACAATAATACAGATTTGTTTAGATTTTTTACGATATTTAATACCAACATTGTCAGATATTTCCACAGTAGCTACATATACACATATGAATATATACATATACAGGTGTATACACACGCACACACGTGCACACACACACACACACACACACACGAACATACCCAGCTTTATCAATACTTGGATTTCTATACTTCACTTATAGTGACTGAAGTAATTAGTGTAGTTTATCAAGTAGAGAAAGTGTTTTCCCTAATCTAAATTCTAATCACTGTGCCTCTCACAACAGAGTTAGTAATGCTTCACCAGAATACCATTCAAATGCAAAATACCCTAAATAGGCCAATTACAACTCTGCTCCTGGTCCCAAGTTAACCCACAAAGGACTAAAGGATCTCAAGCTATTCATACGATAAGACAAAGGGCTCCTTGTCTACAATAAAGTCACTACACCTCCCTTCTGCATTTAAGCTGTTTTTTTTTTTTTTTTTGCTCGGTTAGCTTAAAGCGTAAAGGGCGTCTGCTGAAACAAAAGTGGCACATTGTCGATCGGGCTTTTTTTTTTTTTGTCCGATATCACGTTGCCCTGGCAACTCAGTGTAATAAAATTCTCATGGTGTTCATCTTGTAAAGTCTGAAACATGACTGCCAGTACCCAGCTGGCAGAAAGTAGAAATATTAACAAAGATGAATAACAAGCACCTGAACATTGCAAACACACTTACAGAAGAATTAAGACTTTAATGTTGGAATTGCTAAAATGGGTATGCCTGTTTAGGCAAAAAAAAAACAATGATTATAAAAGATATTATTGTAATTAAAATAACTCAAAACAAATTATTTTGTGGTAGGGAAAAACAAATGTCTCTCTTTTACTGACACTTTTCTTTCAACTGACGTATTAGTGGCTAGAAAAATTAGTAGCTATGTACTGAAAGGGTGCAATAAATCTAGCCTTGATCAGATTCTTATTTATGGAATTTGGCTATTTTAGTTTTTTGACTGTAGTCACAGATTCTAATAAAACTGAAGAGTAGAAAGAATATCAACAGAAGCACAAAAAAAAAACAGTTTTACCATGTTGTCGGGACCGGGGGGGGGAGGGGAGGGGAGTGGTGTTCCAGAAAGCAGGATTAAGTGAAAGTCTGACTTATTTCAACAAGTCCGGGTCAGTTGAGTCGGTTAACTGCCTCGCTTAGTTAAGCGTTGTCTCAAAGAATGTCCGAAGTGTGGGAACAGATTTCCAAAAGATTGTTCCGTTGGATGAAATTCTGTGCTCTCGCTTCTCATGTCATGTGATCAATGTATTAAAACCTACAGCAATCACGTCTAAGCATTCCAATTCATTCCAAAATATTACGAAGGTCAAACGTAAAATGCAATGAATGAAAATAAAATTTAAAAGTTACAATAATATGAACAGGAAGCTATTTATACATTTTGTTTAGTCAGTCTAATTTGAAAGTTTTTTTTTCAAATTCTGTTATTTGTGCAGAACATTTCACACGGATGCGACAAAATGGCATTGTCCAGTAAGAATGACATGTGAGGTTAATCCAGAAAGTTCCTCATTGACTATGGGGATTGAACCAGGAACTTTAGCAGTGTGAGGCGGCAGCACAAACCACTATACCATCGTATTAGGCTCTTTTATATAACTTACACATTTAGTCTATTTGCAATTCATTACCAAGTCAACTCCATGGCTTTATTTATGGCCACTATTTTGCCATTTTTTTAAGCGATATACATCTGTATTTTTCATACAGCTCTACCAGCAACGTTTGTTCTGCAGCGGAAAAAACACCGCACACGTTTTACACGCTTTCGGACTCATTTCATCGATGTATCGTTCATCCATTCATTTGGGCTTCGTAAATATCTCTGGTGTGCGCACTAAGTGAGACTATGCAAGTCTGTCTTGTATGAACGTTGATTAGCTAAAGGCTAACCGCGTTAGTTGAACGACATGAGGCAAAGTTTATAAATGGCACTAATTTGAGTCTGACTTTTCCGGGAAAGTCTGGCTTTCTGTAGCTACTTTCATGGAATACCCCCCAGGACACAGGATTCCCAACAATGACAACCATAACCCCTACCCAGCCCTAACCTTAACCATAAGTATTCAAAAAATACAGGCCCTTTGGAATTTTTAGTATTTCGGTTGCACTCACAGATTTTTCTAAAATAGAATTTCCCCTTGTAGGGACTGAAAAAATAACAGGTTTTTATCAAATTGTGGGGACATATGGGGGGGGGGGGGGTCCAGATACACACTACATTATATACCTTGCCATTGGAAGTTTCCTACAATTTACAGGCAAATTCTTCACCTGCGGGATATAAAGATGTGTTCAAAACTGAGATTGGAGGCAGTGTACAGTAAATGTATTGTTGTCAATCACTAAGTAACATTAGTTAGCTCATCATTGTTTAGGCTCATAACATCTAAGAAGGTCTAAGGTAAGGTAATCAACTGTAAACCAGAGGCCTTTATATGCCTCAGATATAAACAAACAACAACAAAAATAATAATGATAAACATTAATGTAATTTTTATATAAATGATGCAGGAAAACTCTTATATCGGAATATAGTGACCTGCTTTTCATTCTGGGTATTGTACAAAAGTACAAACACCCCCCATTTTTGGATTTTTGAAATTGATGGCATCTGAGTGTTCTTTCCAGTCACGCAAGAGTTGGGAGGAAGATTGGGGCCGGGGTGGTGGGGGGGGTTACTCAGGAAGGAGTCATTAATTATGAGGAAGTGCTGGCACTGCACAGTGCACCTGGACATGTGCTCAAGCCGACTCTCAAGCCAGGGGAAGAAAAAAAATAAAAATCCTACCAGCCCCAAGATTCTCTACCAGCTCCAATCTGAGTATCTGAGTCGCAAAGTCAGAGCGACAGCCAGGAAGCTGAAGGACAGCACAGCACTAGTTAATCTGCAGCATTACAATGTTTAATAGCCACTCTGATTTTTTTTTGGGGGGGGGGTGTGACATCTGGATACAAAACCAGTCACCTAGGTAAGTTACTGGGTTAAGAAGGCAAGGCTGTACAAGCGAGTTTCAACACATCATAGCTCATCTCAGAAGATCAACTGAAACGCCGGCCCAACCATCGCAAAGTATCAAAGTACGGCACTATCTGCTGTAATTTCCACTGGGTCTAATCAAAAGAAAGGTGTGCTCACGAGTTAATCATATTCTATATAAAATACCCAAACTAAAGAATAGCATCAGCCAGAATAACCTTCATTTACTTCCAATTTGATACAGTAACTGCAAATCTAAGGAGAGCTTATTTGACAAAACAATAGTATAACATAAGCACTGCAAACTGAAATCTTAACTTGTAACTTGAATTCATTATTTTTCCACACGCAACAACCATACAAATGCTTCCCAAGGTAAATGGTATCACGATGCTAAGTATCAGCAATCAATGTTAAGCCAGGTTGTCTTACTGAAACCAAGATCACTTTTTGAGTACGTACAAATGAAAGTGTGCTGCGTGCAGCAATCAACCAAGCGTTGCGACGGGGCTGCGCATTTCAATGCAATGAAACAGAGAATTATTTTTATGGTAAAATATGAAGAATTCAAAAGTACGACAAGAGCTGCTGCCAAAGCTAGAAAGGGAAACTGGCAGCGAATCACTGGCAGCACAAATGCACGTCAGAGTTCCATTAAAAAATGTCAATAATTGTCTTAATTTCCGAAAATGTGCTTTGTGGTTTTTGTAATTATTCTTAGTCTTTTTATTCACGTTCATAATCCCCTTTTTTATTTTTCAGTACTAAATAAACTCATCACCCTTCAAAACCCTGCCAAAATTAATTTATCCATCTCGCACACACACGCACACACTCGTATTCGTATCTTTGTGGGGATCGTCCATTCATTGCTATGGGAAAGACCCTAATCCCAATTATCACAACTTCTACCTCTACCAAACCTTAAATTTACGTAACCAAACTAAATAAAAGATTTTGACAATTATTTTGCAGTTTTATTGCATTCACATATTTTTATAAAATTGAGTTTCCCTAAAAGGACAAAATAATAGGTTATCACACCGTGGTTATACTTGGTCACCACAATGTAATATATATATTAGACATGTCCAGTAAAATGCGATTTCAGCACTGGGCTATGAAGGACAAAGCACACCAATTGTTTTTCAGATTATGAATTTCTATATATATTTATTAATAAATGCACTGTGATAATTCACTACCAGTGACTGTAGTGTGACAGATAGGCCTATAGAGTGTGAATGGGGAGGGAACCCGACTGTATCCATAAATCCACAGCCCAAAATTTGGTGCTAGATCCCTGGTTTTAGTCTGCCAAGAGCGATTCTAATGGAACTGTGTGATGAATTGGCCCTGACTCCTGAACAAATTGCATTATGGGAACTTGCTGACACATCAAGGATATCTCAGCCCTTTATTCCTCAAATTTTGACTGTTATTAACTGACTGCCAGGACATTACATTAAGGTTCCTTAGTGTGGATGTACAGGCAAACATTAAAACGCAAACAGCAATGCTATTTCGCTATTTTGAAATTCCTCAATATACAGTTTCATCAATTGGAAGTACCATGGTATACTGTGTTACTGTTACACCACCCAAACGTAAAAAGTAATTCTACTAATACATACATTTTCAAGTGAAATATCAAAATAATGCCTTCAAGTACAAATGTGTGGTAACCGTGGTATAAGCTGGTTAATGCACTCCATACATTACACATTTTCGAACGCGTTTTGCCTTGAGAAGTTCCTCAACTCTATAGCAATGTGTTAAAAAAAGTACAATAGATGGGTTTCCAGGCCTTCACCCACACGTAACAAACTTAGTTGTTACAAAATACGTGATTAAACAGCATGTGTACCCTGTAGTTGAGGTTGCATGACTTAAGATTTTTTATAGTCAACGGTTACATCGTGAAAGTCAAGTCGACATCAACCAATCGTCGATTACATCACTACTAAACCACAGGGGAAAGGAAAGCTTTGCCACCTGAGCCAATCTCTGTTCACAAAACTAAACGCATATCGGCAACAGGCAGCTCATAGCAGAAACAACAACAGGTTGCAACTCAGCAGCGACAATTTATGGAATAACAATAAAACTTCCATTTTGGTGTGAAAGAATAACTATTGAAATGTAGGTATAACAATTTTGGAGGAAAAGAAAACTCATACAACATCCAGCCTGCCCCTCGCTGGCGGAACGCGCCTTCTTACCAAAATCCACAAAACTACTGCAGTTCCTGGGCTGTCTCAACCCAGGACTTTCATAGCTCTTGGCCACTTTCAAGTAGCGCTTTCCCAGAGAATAAGAGCTGTCACTCATGCCTAAACGAGCATGTAATTTCACACGAAACTACATTGCCACCCCAAAACAATGGAGGATAAACAACTCATCTTATTAATTACTGGTTAATTATTGGGGGGATTCATTGAGATCAAAATGGAACACAGTTTATTACTTATATTTATATGACACGCAAAATGCTTTTTAAACCTGGCCAGCAGATCGATCTTTCGCTTTCTACAGAATAAAAA
Source organism: Pollimyrus isidori (assembly GCA_019775955.2). Taxonomy (NCBI): domain Eukaryota; kingdom Metazoa; phylum Chordata; class Actinopteri; order Osteoglossiformes; family Mormyridae; genus Pollimyrus; species Pollimyrus isidori. The sequence continues at coordinate 26,044,573 of JABFDZ020000118.1, read as the reverse complement.
CTGCTGAGTTTCTCTGCTGGTGCTTGCGATTTTCAATAAAAATACATTGGTTATCAGCTAAATTTTATGAAATAAGGAGACATAAGCAAAAAGGTATTCATTAATTTATTAAATGCAACTGAATTACGAAAATAATTTCACTTGCTCAATATTTGCTCCACTACTTCAATCTCTATTCCCTACCTTCTGCATTACTAGTATTCTATGAGGCGTCCATGTGGTTAAAGCGTCATTGCAAAGAAGTAATGTTGACTTGAGGACTAGTTGACTAGTTTGTGCAACCCCTACCCTTACAAGGCATACCTCTGTGATGTGTGTATTTTTGATTTATTGTTATTGCAATAGCAGCATCATCAACAACAACAATAATAATAAATGTATTTGATGTAACTACATTTTACTCTCCGACCTTTTATACAGCCTCGCACTATGGTCAAATTCTAGCTCCGGCAGTTCCAGTATGTTTTTAAATAAAGGTACGTGTATTTTGGACATATCTGGAAATGCAAACTTTCAGCCCTTTTAGCTGACATGACAGTCAACATATTGTAGCACATCAGGACTGTTTTCGTGATGCGGCCACCAGGAAGCCTCAGAGAAGTGGGCGGGGTTGCAGCTCCACAAAGTCAGCCTCAAAGACACACCCTGACAGCTCAGTTCTGTTTTCTATCCACGAACAGCTGTTAGCGGAGGAAAAGAAGAACCTGCTGCTTGATGCGAGGACATCTAAAGGGGAAAGGGTTAATGGAAACAGCGGCGTGCCACTTTTACCATTCATCTATTAGGGTTCCACACATCAAGAAAGACTGATGCCTGTTTTACAACTTGGCCTCAAAGTCCATTTAAAAAAACTTTTTTGCTTTAGCTACCAACACAATGTCCAGGGCTTTTAAAGAATAGACATTGAAAAACACAGAACAAAACAAATTAAATAAACCCTTGTGAAGTGCGCATGTTTGCATGTTTAGGCAAGTATTTTAATTAATAATGAAACAAAATAGTGAGGATAGCAGATGTTACTAAATTACTACAAGCCTTCACTTGGGAATCCATATAGTAACTTGTAAGACAGCTGTCAAGAATTAATATCATACAGAAAGCATTTTTGAATTACATAATAAATTAAGTATTTCATCTCTGAGGAAATCTGAAAATGCTAAAACTTGCTCCGATATGATCTGACTGAAAAATAATGTAAGTTTTTCAAATTGAAAAAAGGATCACAATTTGACTTTAGACTTTCCTCCACATCAAAAAAAAAAAAGAATTCTGAACGTATACATTTTATTATTAAAACGTATAAGGGAAACTCACTGGGAATACAAAACCTTTTGGCGGCACACATTCACATGCGACAGGTAAAAGGCACGCCTGGATTCAGAATTTTTTATGTATATATGCGCTGTGACTCGCCACTTCCTGTCAGGAGGAGGCGATATCACCTGATAGCCTTATCCTGGAAATAAACACTCAGAAATCCTCTTAATCCCTGCCATTGTTAAATGTAACGCAGCCATGCTGGCGGTGAGTGCCGGCACTGGCTCGTCACACAGATATATGGTTATCACCTGAATTACAGCTTGCTCGAGAAATCACAGAAGCCAAAGGGCTCATTTGTATTGCACAACATCCATAGTCCAACACACACTGTGAAAGTATTGCTATTCAGTTTTAATACTTCTTGAGATGTCGCACACAAGTAACCTGCTGCAGGGTGTTAAAAATCATGCAATCATGTCAAGGCTTCCTTGAATGGTGAGAGGGTTTTGTGAAGGCAAACAGCAAATCTGGCATGAATAATACGCGCTAATATGTGCTGAGCAAAAAAGAAAATCCTGTTGTAAATGCCTGAAAAGCGCATGAATTAGGAGACAGAGTGATCAAACTCATCTTCCACATTCACAGAATCCCACACCTTCCACTTTGATAGGCATTTTGAATCCCTGTCTATAGAACACTTAACAAGACATAATAAATCAGAAGTTTTAGATGCATTATACGATCTGAACCCAGAAAATTCCCTACATTTTCCATTTAAACTTGGATTAGAATATGTATACTACGTACAATATAATTGTTTTTAGTGAAAGATTAACATATAGCCTGAAAAAAACAGCCACTTCATTCCGCCTAGTCCAGTATTACTTATAAATCTTCATAAATTTGCTCACTTTAAACAATTTTTATGCTAATGTAATAATAAAAATAAACATGATGATGACTGGTGTTCAAAGCAGAAAGACCAACTGAATTCAAACTTTCTTTGAGAGATGGAAATTTCCAAGGAAGTTCCAGCCAGGCATAATGTTCCACATCCTCACGTCTGAAGAAGTGTCACAAAACTGTTACAGTAGACTAACAGTGTCACAGAAGCCAAGGATATTCAATAAAGACAAGAGAGGGCACCACAAACGACATAGGCCACTTCTGACATATTGCAAAACATGCTCCTAGTTGAAAACAGAAGAAAAGGATGAATATTTCAGAAAAATGAGACACATTGTACTGTTTATAATGCAAATTGACCTATAGATGCACACTGCACTGAACACTTAAACACCTGTCAGGAAATAATTAGTAAAATAATAATGCGATAACAAATATCAATATTAAAAGCACAAATTGAAAGATAATAGAATATCAGTTTAAGTAAAAAGAGAGAGGTATGGCACCATTGCATGAATATTCGATCAACCAAAGCACATTTCCCATGAGGCAAATGCCAGTCGCTGCTTGCCAACTTACTGATTACAAAGAAGGGCCCTGTTAATGAAAGCTGAAAAGAATGGCACAAACTTTCCAAATCCTGCCCATGTGGCAGCAAAGGCAAATTGCCCATTGCACACAGTTGGACTGGCTGAGGGAAATGAAAAGCATTCAGGTTGGTAATAGCACATTTCAGGAAAGCGGACGCCGCGTTAAGCAGTGGTTAGGGAAACGGCATTTAAATGTATTGCTTTAATATGCAAAGCCAATTTGATCAATAGCTAGAAAACGTATTCCAATGTAGTATTGCTTTGTTCGATCTCAAAGCAAATAACTGCTTCGAAGACTAAAATGAGAATGGCTAAAGTGTGGCAAATAAAATAGTAACGGCAGGTTCCGTCAATATAACGATAAAATACCAGATATACCGGAATACACATATTTATACAGGGAATTTCCCCTTGTTTTGAGGGTTAAAGTGCACAAGCATCACAAAATGCTCAATAAAATGCTGATCTCATTAAAATTTATAATAAGCTAGTAAAAACCTAAAAGCAAATTTCCCTGTAAAAAAAAATAAACAAATGCACTATAGCTGCAGAAATTCTGAACTGATAAAGACCCAGGAAAATATTACAATTTTTATATCATACATCCAGATCTCAAAAGTATACATATGATGTAAATATCATCTTAATTAATTCCGGAAGACTAGATTTCATGCCATCGCCCATGACTTGAAGTACATACAATCTATTTTTTATTGAATGTTCCTTCACTTTCACATATTTCATATTTTATCTATATTAATATCTAATAACAATAAAAAATAACGTGTGATTAATGTTTCCAATTTAATTACTTGTTTGGGAAGCAGTACATTGGGTACTGGATAAACGTATAATGAACAAAACCATAATGTTGTTCTGATGAGCTGTATGTCAGCTTAACCTGCCTTAAGAAGCACAGGCACACCTGATAAAAATGGTTTAAGAGAGAGTGGCACTGGGTAAAGGGTACAGCCATACCTTATACCCTCTGCTGCCCGGGAAAGACTCTAGGCTCCCGTCTGACTCTCACCACGTTAAATGGCGAGAAGATGGATGAATATATGAAGACAGATATTTTTAATCACATTACAAAATACGTAAATATTCACTACTCAAAATCGACATTATTATAAATGATATTTCTGAAATAATAAAAAAAACAATTATGATTAGAAAAACTGAATGCCAGGCCTTTTAAGTTCTCTTCTAATGCAGCTTGCTAATATATTAAACTGTCTTTTTCTCTTATACACACTGAACATGCTGGGTCTGCCGGCAGCAATGCTGCATCGCACCTCTGGAGGGGGACAGTCGAATTCTGCCTCCATTCTCAGTGTACTTGCAGTTTGCATGGCTTATCCATGAAGTGCAGTCTTCTCTGGGTGATCCACTTTCTTCCTGTCGTCCACAGACATATAGGTAGGCTAACTGGCATATCTAAATTGCTTATGACAATTTATCCCATCCAGGGTGTACCTCCGCCTAGTGCCCTGTTTTGGACTGGCACCCCACCCAAGGTGTATCCCTGCCTGGTGCCCTATGATGGAATGGCACTCTACCCAGGGTGTACCCCTGCCTGGTGCCCTATGATAGCCTGGCACTCTACCCAGGGTGTACCAATGCCTGGTGCCCTATGACGGATTGGCACCCTATGCAGGGTGTACCCCTGTCTGGTGCTCAAAGATGGACTAGCACCACACCCAGGGTGTACCCCTGTCTGACGTCCTATGCTAGATTAGCAAGCCATCAAGGGTGTACCCCTGCCTGGTGCCCTGTTTTGGACTGGTACCCCACCCAGGGTGTACGCCTGTCTTATGCCCTATAATGGATTGGCACCCCACCCAGGATGCACGCTAGCCTGGTGCCCTGTGATGGGCTGGCACCCCATCCTGGGTCTACCCCTGTCTTATGCCCTATGACGGATTGGCAGCCCACCCAGGGTCTACCCCTGTCTTATGCCCTGTGACGGATTGGCAGCCCACCCAGGGTGTACCCCTGTCTTATGCCCTATGATGGATTGGCACCCCACCCAGGGTGTACCCTAGCCTGGTGCCCTATGATGGACTGGCACCCGACCCAGGATGTACCCCAGCCTGGTGCCCTGTGATAAACTGGCACCCCATCCTGGGTGTATCCCAGCCTTGTGCCCTATGATGGACTGGCACCCTATCCTGGGTGTATCCCAGCTTTGTGCCCTATGATGGACTGGCACCCCATCCTGGGTGTATCCCAGCCTTGTGCCCTATGATAGAATGTCACCCCACCCAGGGTGTACCCCAGCCTTGTGCCCTATGATGGACTGGCACCCCATCCTGGGTGTACCCCAGCCTGGTGCCCTATGGTGGATTGGCACCCCACCCAGGGTGTACCCTAGCCTTGTGCCCTATGATAAACTGGCACCCCATCCTGGGTGTATCCCAGCCTTGTGCCCTATGATGGATTGACATCTCATCCAGGGTGTACCCCTGCCTGGTGCTCTATGATGGATTGGCACCCCATCCTGGGTGTATCCCAGCCTGGTGCCCTGTGATGGACTGGCACCCCATCCTGGGTGTACCCCTGCCTGGTGCTCTATGATGGATTGCCCCCCCATCCAGAATATATATGTTTTTTCTTAAAATGTGTCACATTTGTTATGTTTGCATTATGTGCCCTTTTTGCCCACAAAAAAACATCAATCAGCAAAAAATAATTTCAGCAAAACTGCAAGGAAAAATAACAGCTTTTATTAACTGTAAGAACACAGATATACTACTCACTGAAAGATAATCAAAATCTTAGGCCAAGCCATGACATCTGTGTGTCTCATTGCCGACTTTGGAAACATCGCTCATGTCTCATGTTACCTTCCCATTAACTTGTCACCCTCATTCAGGCAATTTGAAAGCAGTGTTTCTAAGACCGTGACAAAGAATCCTGACATCAACCTAGAGGAATCAGGTGAAGGGTCTCCTATAGAAACAGTTAGAGGGTCAGGAAGCAGCACCGAAAGCTATTGCTGAATGACCTCACACTATAATCTGTGTTAATGAAAAGTGTTAGTAGCAATCAGCAAAAATCAATTTATGGCTCTGTGTTTTTTTTTTTTATTGGAAAAGTTTAGTAAAAAATGCAGGTGAACCTGTCTTCTAGCATGCAAGTTAAACTACTTTTAAAGCAAATGCATCTGAATTTATTTAATTCAATTTACAGACAGTTGCCAAAGTTTTGAGATCTGCTGCCTATGTGTTTAAGTCAAATTTACAGGTACGTTGGAAGATTTTTAAGAGTACATCCTAACAATAATCATACAGTAATAATAAAAGGAGCTACATACAGTACTCTACTGTATCTGGAGCTGACATACCACTGAAGCCACAAACCACTTTTGCCAGCATCGCAAAGTAGTGCATGCATTCATTGTTACGAACCGTTGTATTTAATCAGAACTTTTAATATATTACACTTCACGGTTATCCAGTCAGAAGCACCCATTGTCGGTAAGTTGGATGTTCTTAACCCGGGGACCGCATGTATAAATTCTTTTCATCTTGCACTACATGAATGCTGCCATAGGATATTGCTAACAGGCAAAGTGAGTTTCAGGCTCATGACAGATGACAGCTACATTACTTTGCCTGTCACATGCCATACAAACTTTACACAAGGAAATTTCTGATGACTTTGTCATATCGGATGTGAAGCAGGTTAATTTCTGAGCAAGATCATTTTTCAAAAATGACAAGATAGCTTGTGTGTGTGTATATTACACACACACACACATATGGCCTGCACATCAGGATGAATTCCTTAAGTAACATATATCATGGGAAAATAACTATGACATCATTTACTACTGCTATTTAATACTAGTGAAACACAAAATGTTCCTACAATACTTTGAATGAGAATTTATATACACAAAAATGTTAACTAAACGTAATGAAGGCTATATCAAAGCTTTGCTGTTTTGTTGTACTGATGTGGGTATGCCCTATGCCAAAAGGTGCGTATATTGTATACATAAGTCAATACATCGCAACAAATTTTATAGTATTTTCATGATATTTCACTTGTTTTCTACTTCATTTACCGGTGTTTTCATATCCTAACTTTATTTAAGTTTTAATGCTGTATGTTACTGGTCAGTTCCTCCAATGACCCTTTGAATAAAACAATACTGAAACAAAATTTTGCAAATAAATAAATAAAACAATGATAAGCACTCTTTTCTGGATATATGAAAAGGTTTGTTTTGTGGGTGTTGATTATATTTGTGTAACTGCACAGGGAGTTCTGGCAGCTTAATAACATGTTAATATAAAAACCTTTGTCACTTTTTATCCATAAATTAACAGTTATTCTTATCAGCATAATTTTCCTTGGTTTTCAAAACGCAAACGCCCGTCTGTTGATGGTTTCTAAGGTAACTTGACGGACCTGCCACTTCCAGTGAGCAGCATGATTAAATGTTCTATCCTTATAGGGACTATATTATTAAGAGCGCTTAATCATCAAACATGCTTTACTTCTGAAAAGTGAACTGTTACTAGTTCGTTGTACTATTATTTTTTTGTTCGTTAGTCATAGTGTAAGCAGGATAAAACAGAATGGACAGGTATAGAAAAAAGGTATAGAAAAATAATCAACTTGGTTAGCAGCCCTCCGCTTTGCGCTGGGCCACATTACACCAGGATGTCGTTGTTCATGACTCTCGTAGTATATCTGTTGCATATTTAATTACAAAAAAGTGTGTTTTTAAAAAAAATATATATATTTCAATATCATAGTTAAATTAAAATGTAACCAAATTTAGCGATTTTAAATACTTTAATACAGCTGTCAACGTTCCCATAATCACATACACCGCATTCAAAGACTTATATGGAAGTTCCAAAAATTAGAATGTGTCATACTGCATCAAACGATGGTCATGTGAATCTGTTTTCACTGACTTATTAAATATAAAATAATAAAATAATAATAATCATCAGTACACAGAACAGTATGCAACAGCACAGACAATTTTAACAATGTCTTTCTTTTATTGTAAAAATTAGCCTTACCTGATGGCACTCATGTAAATTTGATTGTCTTCCATAAGAGTATGAAGTCCTCTCTGTTTTACCTTAACGGAAAAAAGATGAAGAATCACATTTTAACAGTCACCTATCAATTACCATTGCAGCAAGAAAAAAAACATCAAACAAACAAAAATGGAACAGCTAGCCATGGCTATGGTTTGTTTTGCATTTAAAAATGTACAACATATTAAATAAAAAGCATGAAAAGATCTTATAGCTTGGACCAGCTGGCAAATCTTCTGCTTGATGCTGTTTAATTAACCTACACTGTGATCTGGATACCAATAATACTTCTCTATTTTTGGAATATGCTAAAATATATTAATCTTTTTGTCTAGTGTTTTCCGACTTATGTTTATTCCCAAAATCTACTTAGAATAAGACACTTATGATCATGTCTTTTAGGCCTGAATGATATCGGAAAAAAAGTTAAATATCTGATTGTGATTTTTTTTTGTGATAAGTGCTACAATATTTGTCACATGAGGATGAAAATGATTATTATAGGCTCAGCAAAATCAGCAGCATCAAACAGTGGTGGACAGTTCTTTTGACAAACACTAGTTCATATTGAAAAGGAACAATCATTAAAATCACAGAGCTTGCTATGTTTCTTACGACAGTGAAAATATTTTACTGAAATCTGTTGATGATCTTAACTGACTTGGTTGGTATTACAATAATATTGCATCCCATGGCATTTCAGATTTTGTTTTTGTGGGGGGGGTTCATCGTTAATTTCATCGTTAAGATTTCAAAATACCAAAACAACGTCTGTTTTGAAAATAGTGTTAAAATATCGTATACGGTATGCTGTATAGATGATAAGATGGTATAAAAAAAATGACATACCACTCAAGCATAATTTCAACCCAACTTTGCAGTTTTTGCACTGTGTGAACTGCCTATACAACATCATGCAGGCTTAGAATCTATATACATTTATATTCACTAATTACTTTAATCAAGTAAGAACGAGTTGCACTGTTTTTTTTTTTTAAAACATCTGAATTACAATTTATTTTAGAATTTTGTAATTAACACTTTATCTGAAATATTTAACATTTTACATAATTACAAATTAATGGTCTTTGTGAATACTAAGTCTGCAACAATCACAATACCCATGCAATTTGTACAGGTTATTATAGGATTGCTTCATCATCTTTTGCTTGTTTGACACGTTATTAAATTATTTAAATAATTTCACATAAACGATTCTACCATGCATGTGTGATTAAAGAAACAAATTGTACAGTTTAATAAACTATTAAGAACATAAAAACCTTGGCTACTTCAAATAATTTAAAGTGAAGCGATATTTCTGTAATTTTAACAGACACGTAATGTCATCCATAGCTTATTCAGCCATGCTGTTCAACGTTTTGATGTATGTTCAACAGAAACGTGAAAATGATATTCATCCATCCATCAAAGACACAGGTATTATACTATGTATTAATTAATAATTGTATATTATTACTAATTTTAGCATTCTGACCACTTTTAATTGTGCAAATTTCAGACAAGACCTAGCTACACAATACCGTTAAGCTATAAACAAATTCAAAATTCCTCTCCTTTTATACCTTCACAAGTAAATAAGTAAGGTTATGTCTTCATTCAGTCATTCAAAATATGGATGTTCGTGTATGGTGCACTACACAGCTTACCTGTTTATGGAAATCACCAAGACCCAGTAACCACTGCCTAACTTTTTTCTGTGTTAGATATAATGTTAACAATAATAGTGTTTTTCATTTACGAAATACTTCCCTAGCATTGCAATAAATGAAAAAACATGTCCCCCAAAATTTTGCTTCCCACAAAAAAGTACAATGTACCTGCAACTGTGCAGCTACTCACAGAATAAATCATCGGAAATATTTCGCAGGTGATGCTAAGGCATGGGACAGTGCTAAAAATAATCCACTTCTGGGAATTTCTTTTGTTTGTAGCATGTTCCCATATGCCAATGGAAGCCAGACTTTCACTGAGATGTTCTGCTGTCCAGGTGTCAGTAGAAATTACCACAAGAACAACTCAGCTCAAATCAATGCACCTTTGCAGAAAATATTTAACATATTTCTACTATTCAAAAAAGACAAGGTTGCTCCGAAGTGAAACTTAAAATAATCAATTGTCATTTTGTAAATACAATGGACTAAGCCACGATTTAAATAAATATATATTAATTTATCCATTGACCATTCAGGTTACGTTCCTATCCTGCTCGGGAACATGGAGATTAACATTTTCTGTTATCTTAAGCTATGCAAATGTTCAAAATCTAGCAAAGTTTAACTCTCTGATTCAAACATTCAGTAACCTACTATTAATTAAAACAGAGCTTATTTTGTTAGTTAATGTCACAGCAATATATATATATATTTTTGCAAAAATAAAATAAGAGACTGATAACACAGTGTTAAAAAGGCCTTAAAGATTGTGAGATCCATGTGTAACTGCTAACTATACGAGCCTGACCCTGTGAAAGAGTCATTTTGAAATTAGATAAATCTTTGGTAAATGCAGCAAAACCACATTCCTAAAAAATAGCTTAAAAAGCTAAGCATATCTGTGTCAAAGGGACTATAAATATGGAACAATTCCAGTTTTCCCCTCTACATAATCATTATTTTGTTTATAATCCATTAAAATATTTTGATTTGCCTTTGCTATACAGAGACCTCAGGTCGTAAGGGAGAATCTGTTTCGTTTTTCACTAATGGGTAGCTTGTCTGATATGACTTGGCTGCACAGCCAAGATGCCCCAAATGTAATCACTATGGTAAAACCATCTTTGGAAAAGTCATTGTTTTTTATGAGGTCATCACTCCCAAACATCAGCTAGGACCTATACAGCTCACTACCATAACAATGTATATTCAAACATATATTTCCAAAAAACGTCCAACACAGAATGGCTACCATTTCAGCTATTTAATAAGTGTAATTTCCATCTGCCATATATAGTGTTTTTATATAGTGTGTGAGTGTGTGTGTGTGTGTGTGTATATATGCACCAGTCACGTTCACAAGATAATAAATCTGTCATTCATCAGACAAATTAAATTTTAAGCTGGAGTTTTCTGTTGCTTTGTCCTTGAACCCAAATTCATGTAAATTCTCAAATGAATTGTGTGAGACCAGTACCGGCAATTCTCTAAATTTCTCCCATTATTTCTCTCACTTATTTTAGGTGATTATCCAGTACAATTAAAACCAACACAACTATTTGATGTTTTAAATTTAAAACATAGGACATACAAATAAAAATAAAAAACCTGAGTAAGAAATAATGTAAAAACAAATTTATTGAATTACACTTGTTTATTTTATGGTAAAATATATATCCTTTATAAAACAAATCATTTACAGGACTTCTTTTGTGTATACTCAGCTTAGAAATTTGAGATGAAGTAAACATACAAAACATAAAATTGTCCTTTTCCCTCCTTATTTTTAAGTCTATAGTCGGTGTATAAAATGTTCCCGTAACACATGGTGTTTAGACATGATAGAAAGCAGAAAGGGTTAAAAACAAACGTACTCCTGTTTTATGTGGGGAAGAATGGGCAAGCAGCATAGACATGAATCATTGTTAATGATTCATGTGTTTCCATGACATCAATGGGCATCATTCCAAAACTTTAAAGGTAATAAGAGAAAACCACAGTAGGAATGGAGACCTGCCTTTAAAATGGACAAATAAACAAAATCAACCAAGTAAGAAACATTACTTGCTGTCAACGTCAGCATTAAAAAAAAATAATTTTAAAACTCAATGCCCATGTAAAAGTTGTCGGATGTTTTGTACGTAGGTCAAAAAAATAAAATAAAAAACCAGTGAGAATTGCAGGGTGACAGTACAAAGCTTTTCTGGCCTTTTAGTGCCAAGTGCCTTTAAAACTAGTTAGCGGTTGCTAAATATTAGAGAAGAAGCAATAAACAATCAAATAAATAAATAAATAGATAGATACATACACAGAGAAACAACATTCAACATCATAACAGCCAAGGACTCATTCTTTTGAATGTGCCTGATTACTTTCTAAGCAGGATTCTCACAGCAAAAGTCATTATCTTCCCACTCCTGCCCTGTCAGGGGATAAATATAAATAAGTAAATAGCACGAACAGGATAAAAAAAAATCTACATCTAAGATACGCTCTGGAATATATACAGAATGTATACGGTATGACAAATGCAAGCCCTTAATTTAAATGTAGTGCATTGGAAACATTTCTGTGTAAACATTAACCTACATGTGTTTTAACAACAGTTCTGTTTGATTACATGTGCATGTATGCATCTGTGTGTTTCCTTCGATATTTTAAAAAAGAACGCGCTTACTAAAATGCAGCAGGCACCGCAGATTCCTTATTTGGCAAAATGACAGCGGTGGCACTGCCAAGCCCTGTGGCTAAAACTACTAAAAGACGCATAAGGATGGCATTAGAGATTTTTTTTTTTTTTCCTCCCAGCAAGGAACACTCTGGTTGGGTATCTGTCTTTTGATTATGTCCTTGTGTCAGTGTGTTTATTTCATAATTTAATATTTAATCCTCCGCAGTTATGAAAACATACGTTTCGATTTCTCAGAATTTTTACCCTCTTAACTTTGATCATTATTCTTCATTTCATTAAGCATGGATGTATCTTCTGCAGCATGTTTGCCTGCTTTCCCGTTGTCTTTAGGATTTAGTTTATGATTTCACATAACCTGATACACAATGGTTTCTACATAGATACGCAAAGCACTGTGCACATTTTTTGTTAACACTGCAACCCTAAACAAATTAACAAAGCATTGATTATGCAGCTATAAATACACACAAAGATCTTCTACGACACGCAGAATGACTAACTCAGGGAAATCCCAGCAAAGCCTCCGCTGAACCACGCTGAGCTGTTCTTGAACAAAAGAGCTATAGAGTCAAAGGCCCGAAATTGTGCTTATACATTGTAGCAGGAAAAGAAAAAAAAATCATTGTAAACCAATATATTTAGGGGAAATTATCATCCATTTAAACAAATGTTCCTCAAGAAATACTAAAGGAAAAAAATGACTGATATGTGGTTGAGAGAACACACACACACACAAATATATATATATATATATATATATATATGCGCACACACATACATGCCAATATGCGTGTGTACTAGGCAAAAGTCTTAGTCAAAATGATGATTAAATCATCATGATGATGTTAACTAGTTTGTCAGCTTAGGGTGTCATTTAAAATCTTCTCCCAAAATCAATCCCGTATTTGCAACAACCATCCAACAGATCAATGTATACAACACTGTAAAATTTTACCAACTGTGCAAGAGTTAAATGTAGTAGGCTAGGGGACCAGATTATTTCATTCACAGCAAACCAATACACTTAATCCTATTGGGTTACAGAACTGAACTGGAAAAAAAATCTCTCTGACATTATTAATAAAATTTTAAACATGTACAAAGATAGACTGTAAATAAGCAACAAAGTATTTTTTTTCCTACACATATATATGTATCACCAGGTACATGTGTTGATGTGAAAAGATGGTGTCCATTCATGTCTCACTGTGGAATACAGCATAGAAAAATTCTAATCAATCACAAAATCCCAAGACTAATACCATAAATGAGCACTGATTACTTAATATAGACAGACTTCTATGCATTTTTTCTTTATATATTGCATTAACAGATGAAAAGGATGGAGGAGGTCTGCCTTGCATGCGACTCCATCCAGACAGCAAAGCAAAGCAAAGGGGGGGGGGGGGGGGGGGGGAATTATTAA
>JABFDZ020000118.1:26015898-26030857 GCA_019775955.2 Pollimyrus isidori | reverse complement strand
CCGCCCCCCCCCCCCCCCCCCCCCCCCCCCCCCCCCCCCCCCCCCCCCCCCGCCCCCCCCCCCCCCCCCCCCCCCCCATATTTAAGTAAACTTAAGTATAATTATATAGCACTTTAAAAACAGCTACCACTGACCAAAGTGCTTCACATATGCAAAATTAAAGGAATAATAATAAAGAAATATATACAAAACAATGGATTGCAAAGCACAACAGGCCTGGACCCCTAATTAAAATAAATTATTAATGCAATTGTCACATGATTTTTAAATGTCTAATACTACTGTACATAATATACTGCATACTCATTTACAAACTTAGTTCTCCACAAAGGCCAATGGGGGAAGAAAAAAAAAAGTGAGTTTTCAGTTTTTGACTTCAATGTGGAGTAGGAGAACCATTAATGTGAAATGGCAGACTATTCCTGATTTAACAGAAAAAAACAAGAGAAAGAAAAGGTATTAGCTTCAACCAACCGCCAACAAGCAAACAAAAGGTAGCATGCACTATTATAGCTAGTAATAATAATTGGTGATTTTAAAACCAGCAGATTCAACAATAAAAGGCATGCATAAATCACACATCACACGTAAAGTAATGCATATAGAAATTTCACTATGAATGACACAAGATGAGAAAAATGCTATACACTAGAACTTATTTTTTCTGAAAGTACTATGGAGATATACTGAATTGTTGACTGTTGTCAAGGTCAACGTGAGTGTCTCCAGTCAAGAACGTAATGCGAGTCCAACCGTTGGTTTACCGATATCTGCAACATTTACAGTGTTATAATCTGTTGCAATTGCATTCGTCCATTTATTCATCTACCACTCATTGCGGTCAAGGTCACGTGGGAGCTGGGGGTCTCATTTTTCAAAGCTGCATACGTACAAATTATTGCCCAAAATGTACGCACGGGACTTTTTATGCAAAATCCCAGGTTTATCAAACAAAACTTGATGAGAAAAAAAAACAGTATATTTACAGAAGCTCAGGAGAAGGTGCACACGACACCTTGGAGAAGTCTAGAAAAAGCGAGGCCCGATGTACAGCAGAGCAGTGCAGGCAAACCAGCAAAATGACCACGTGATTCATGCCAGTACAGACGCATTTGCCTTGAGAAACTCGATTTGACATTTCATATACTACATCCTGTCACCTCTTCCAATGAATTTCAAATATCTGTAATAGACATTACTTACACTAAATGCACAACAATAAGCTACCAGTCACGAGAATGTAGCACACAGGCGTTCCTGCTAGTGATTATAAGCGCTTTTCCACTGCCACCAAGAACCGAGCCGGAGCTGAACCGAGCCGGAGCTGAACCAAGCCACGCCAGGAACTGGAGGTTTTCCACTGAAAAGCATGTGAGCCATATACAAGTCGTGCCTGCCTAACCATGCAGACATGGCCCTGCGTGCTAGTGGCGCTTTTCCTCCCGCGTACAGGAACCGGCCTGTGCCCCCCCCCCGCAGTGAGGGACTAGCTAACAGCAAAGTTCCAGCTTGCTTTGGTTTTCCACTGCAGCGGGGTTAGCTTGGCAAAGGCAGGAACTGGGAAGCCACAGCGACGTAAACCTGAAAAAACGCTTATTTACTGCTCACAAGGTGTACATCATGATTTACTATGTGCTATTATTATTATTCGTTTTTTTACTACGTGCTACTTTCCACTAGCATGTCTGTGAGAATCTCCATGTTACGCAAGTACCAAATGCTAGCAGAATTAGCATTCGCTTGTGTAAATTTACATTAGGAATCTATTCCATTCAGCTGCTCTGTAATACGTTTTTAAGTAGGATGTTGAATATTACCTAAGAAATATTGTATTTCATTTAACCATCACATCATTATGTTTAAGGTACAGAGAGAAAAGAAATATGCTTTTATTCTGAACTTTGCAATGCAGTCAAAATAACTTCTGACTGGCATTACTTATTTTATTATATAATCACTGTCAAGACCACAAAAAATGTATAGACTACTAAAATCCGGAATGATTTCACATTTGCGCATAATACGGATGATTAATATTTACTATAAATTACTATACTATTGTCTATACACGACTGTGTTCCTTTCCGACAAACAGGTTGCACCTCAGAATAGATGTATGCCGAAATAGGATAATTGCTCTGATTTATAGGAGTGAAAACAGGACTGGGGATGCGCTTGAGGCTGGGACGGTTGTGTTACCATGCAGTGCAGCACCTTCACGCTGCGACATTAGTGCGACGCAGAGTGTGCTGCACTGTGCTGCTGGGCATGCGGTCCACCAGAAAATGTCGTTTTACATAGATCTACTGAAATTGTGTTTTTTTTTTTTTTATTATTTGGTTGTATGTGTGAGTCGTCGTGAGATGCATAAATTATAGTCGGGGACACTCTGTACAAGTTTTTTGACACGTTGTCCACATCCCACATCAAGTCTGTGGTGCTTATCAAAGTTTAACATAAGACAAAATGTGACTTTACTAATAGTAAAAATATTTGTTATTAATACAGAGATTTACTAGCAATTTACAACAGTTTCATGTAAGGGAATGTTTAATGGGGTGTTTTAATGTTCAGTCTGTAGCTACGCTACGTGAAAAATCCTACTGACACGTGTACGTATAATATACTGCAAAAACTCTCAAAATTTTCTAAAAGAATGTAAAGGAGAAAAAGCACACACCTGCCTTTGAGTTTAAAATTCAAATGTTTCTTTCCAAACCTTGTTTTGTCTAGTTCTAGGATTTAAAAAAAAAAAGATGAAACAATTGTATGAAAACTTCAATTTAAATGTAAGATATTTTCGTTAAAATTTGTATTTCGTAAAATACAGACTAATTAAAATTCCTTAAAAGGGGTGTCTAAGATATTTCAAACCTGAGACTCGGGGTTTAATATGTAAATACCTTCTGCTGCTTTCATGATAAAGAACCCTCCTTCAATAATTACAGCACTCTCATTGGGGAAGTGTGCGCTGGCTTTGTGCTGCGAGAGCAGGTGATCTGTCAGGAACAGCTGGAGATGGGGGAGGCTGCAGCTGCTGGGGGGGGAGGGAGGGAGCGAGGGAGGGAGCACACTGACTCCAGGAGACCAGGCACCCATCAAAACTGTGCCGGCCTCACAATGACTGCCAAGTAAAGCACACACCACTAGTTAAAGCGAAAACAGAGGCAAAATGTGAGCTTTTTCACCTGCTCTGCATAACACAATACCCCCTTAGTCACCTGTTCACCTAACATGGCTACTCAAGACTAGGGCCAGGTCCACACATTATTTATTTACGCCTTTCTCATTCCCGGCTATTCGCAAAGCTTCCTCATAATTACAACCTTCAAAGATCATGCTGAAACATACTACCATAGGGTCAAACTGATTTGCCTAATAAGTAAAACACGTAAATAAAGCAAGTGAACTGTAGAATATCATGGACGTTCTCAAATTTATAGCAGACACAGGGCACCACAACACAATGAAATTATAGACCATACGGTGCGAATCTCTGCAAATGTATCACGGCAAAACCGATATGCAAGTGGTTGATTTCTAGACTGAACTACCTAATGAACTCACGTTTTCAGAATTCCTACCACCGACAAGTGACATACGGAAAATGACACAAACCTCGAATAAAAACTGAATATTCTGCGGACAACTAGCACAACATTACTGATAGGCTCTGAAAAAAAATCGTTACCTTTAATGACATTAAATTTAATATATATAAAATTGTGTTTTTCATTGTTAGAAAAGGACAAAGAAATTGATCTTCATAATACTGATAACACAGTGCTTCAGTCTGGTGATATTTGTGTATAAACATGTCAATCATGCATTACATCTTAAGGTTGCGAGATGATCATTATTAAAGGATCCATCCATCTTCAGTAACGGCTTACCCTGGCACACAATGATATAAAATCTATCCCCCAAAATGGGACAACAGTCCACTTTAACCATATCTTACATTAAAAATATTTTTGAAGTGGCTTGTGAAAATATTGACTTGTAAGCAGCAGACAGGCTTTTTCCACTAAAGTAAATGGGACTGTGCTCTAAATTCAGTCAGCATAGAGACTCAGCTGGACTAAGGCCAGTTAGCACATAAAGCACAATAATGTTTTTATCCATACAACAACGATAACCTTCACAATGCCTGGCATGATTCTTGGTCGTTTCAACCTCCCAGATCCTGACTAGAACAGAACAAAACCAATCAATTCAAAAAGTATGATGGTACACAACTTCAGTCACAAGGCATCTCCTGCTCAGAAAGCAAATATGAAAGAGTGACACTGAAAATGATAGATTGCCCGTTTAATCTGGGAGCTGAAGGAGGAAGAACAGTCTTTTCCTTATAAGCCATTTCAGTACGCAAGATCTCGAGCAACTGCATAACTTATTATTAATCCATTGATGGCAACAAAACCACTGGCAGGGGCACCAAAGAGGATAATGTCTTGAGCAGAGTACAGTTTAGTAGCATATAGGTCATTATCTTGATAAGAATCAACTGTCTAAGACTATTGTGCATTCACACCGTGATCCTTCATCCCATAGCCTGCAGCCGAAACCAAAATTTGAGAAAGGAGTCGAGTGCTTAAAGCAAAAATCTGTTTCCAAGACAATCCATTATATCTGACAAGTTAAATGTTCCATGGTAGACCATATGGCACTGGAGCAGGGCTGATGGTGTAAGAGAGAGACTCAGGAAATGCATCACAATTAAGGGGGCCCTGGCTGCATTTTGGGTTTGTGCAAAGAGTTTCACTGTTTTTTTTTGTTTTATTTCATTCTTTTTTTTTAATTTTTAAGAAAAATTTCTCAATTCATTAGTTTATTATAGCATAGTTTGTTATTAACTTGAAAGCAGCATCATTATCCCATTTAATATATCTATGATTAATCTATATTCAAATTACCCAATAGTTTGCTGATGTGTTACATAATCGATGATTTTCCAAGAAGAAAATGAAAATTAGCCTATGCAGGTCCTGATAAAACCTGAGTAAGGGGAGCTTTCAGAACAACAGCATCATATTCCCCAGATAACTGCATCCCCCCAGCTCTGACCGTCCCAACTCGTCCCACACTCAACAACCTGTACAATTTCTGTAAGTACTGTAATTAACTGCAAATGTGAAAGATAATGAATTTCATTCATTTATTGCACATGCAAATATTTCACAACCAATGAGGTCAACTGTATCTTTGTATTTCTTAATGTTCATGTCTTACAATGTGATGTATATTATTTATATGTCTAAATATTTACATTGCATGTATTGCTCATTTGCTCTATGACCAACATTTTTCATTACAGTAAGAACTGTAACAGATACACCAATGGTATACACAGAGCTCTATGGAGGCTGTATAGCATTAAACTGTGTGCACAAGTTAATTTAACGTTCCAATAAAATACACAGCACTAGTGAGGCTTGGAGACCAAGCAAAGCCATTTATCCATACGAAACAACTACAGACACAATTTGATGAACGCTGAGGGTAGCGAACAACAATCTATAGAAACTTTATTATAGAATTTTTAGAAAACCATCTCATGTCCCAGAGTTCTAAAATTACGTACCTGTGCAAAGATCCATGGAGCATCTGTGTTTTAAAGATCCAAAGATCTGTATTTACAAGATGGCAGCTGAAAGCTCCATTATCCCTGCTGGCAGTTCCAATTTTGCTGCCCTCTGTTGTTGCAGTTACAGTTTTTTTTAAGGTTTTTTGTGAAGTGCTAATATGACTCATCAAAGATCAAGTGAGTAGAATAACAAGAGAAAAATACAGTGATCCTGTCCAGAAGGATAAGCCTTTAATCACTTCATCCTTCTCTCTGCTGTCACTAAGCGCTGTTGCTTCAGTTTTGGTGCAGTGTGTTCCAAATTTGACCAGGTCCAGATCTTCATCCATACAATGTACCTGCAAAGTTTGCAAGAGACTGGCTAAATATTTTTAGAATTGAGTAACTGCGGCACAATAAAGTGTCTGAGCTAGTCTTCATATAGCTATCCGTCTCAAAATTGTATTAGTTCCATTCCAGTTCCATTCAGTACATTGAAAAAAAATAAAAGATCCATCAAACAGTTATTGTAAAATGATCAACTGTGAAAACTGCCATTTTTTTGGCTATTACAATCCAGTGCTGCTTCAACTTTGAGGGAAGCTGGAATAAGTTTTAGTTCCTCACCCATACAATGCTTGTGCAAACTTTGAAAAACATCTGTCAAACGGATTTCATGTTATTGCCTTGCATACTAAAGTGTGTGCATCAGAGACGGCAGTGCCGGACTGGTGCTAAAATTATAGGTATATGACGAAGATCGGGGAAAGGTATATGACGAAGATCGGGGAAAGGTATATGACGAAGATCGGGGAATACAGTGACCAAATACAGGCATAGTAGGCAATAAGTGATTTTCCCACCACAGGAAATTTTATCAGGAACCAGGACTTCTGTCAAGTTCCCAACCCAGTAATTCAGCCCAACTGTAGTTCCTCGGTGGTAGTTCCTGAACCTATTTTTAGTCCCTACTCAAGGGTACCTAATTTTTTTCTTGACTGGGAAGTACTAGGTTGGGCTTGTGTAATGAACTGTAATGAACCTTCCAGATTGGGTGACCACAAGCACTGGTGCTAACTTGGAAGTTATGCAGAAATCTGGAAAAAAAGAGGAAACATGGAGCGGATGGAATTAATTTTGTATATCAATTACATTAACTGCATTAATGAATTACTTATTTATTGAGTCTTCATATTTCTGAATTGGAAAATGTTATCAATAACCAACATATTGTCTAATATCACATATATTGTAAATATACATGTAGTGTAAAGTTTGCGTGTCACTAAAAATTCTTGTGTGACAGGTAAATAAATTCTAATTAGATATTTGAATTTGGCACAAAACAATACAGTAACTCCCCTTATTTGAGTTGTGAAACAAAAACAAAGCAAACATTTGTGACCAGTGTTATTTGCAGAATAACATTACATTGTTTTCATTTTGTGGACAATAAAAAATCACTCTGCTGGCCAAATTTAATATAGAATTATAAACACATTGCATATGGGCTGATATTTGTGCCACTAGAAACTGAATATAAATTTTGTATATTTGAATCTGCAGTTATGCGCATTACAAAACTGAATCTGAATTTAATAGTTTGAATCTGTATTCCAGTAACTCGAAA
This sequence comes from Pollimyrus isidori, assembly GCA_019775955.2. Classification (NCBI taxonomy): domain Eukaryota; kingdom Metazoa; phylum Chordata; class Actinopteri; order Osteoglossiformes; family Mormyridae; genus Pollimyrus; species Pollimyrus isidori. The sequence goes on along the minus strand of JABFDZ020000118.1, from coordinate 26,023,661 downwards.
TAGCATTTATCCTACCTCGAAAAATTCGGTTCGCAAATTCAATTTCAATCTAGTGTGACACACAAGTGGAGAGAGCATTTATCCTACCTCGAAAAATTCAGATTGCAAATTAATTTTCAATCTAGTAAGACACACATCCGGGTCCATGAGAAAAAGTAATCGACCGCAGATTCACAACGCAACTCATTTCCACGTTTACGGCAGTTCTGCAGGGCGGGTAAAGAGGAGGCGTGTGCTGGGATGTCAGAAAAACACATGCTGGATTCGCAGGTTTGTCATTACCTTACGATACATATGACAATAAGTTTATATACACAAGTGATAGCATAAACATTAATCATACGTCTGGTTAATATATGGTAGTATATGTAATTAAATGAACGATTTCTGGCAGTGCTAGTTTATGTTAATATGGTAGACTAAGGCAAAATTAGCTAGCGATATAAATTTTACTTGCAATTTAGTTTAAATTATGGCTCACCTGTTCATCTCATCTGGCTTTCTAGCAGTGTTTATGCTAAATATCTCCTAAAATATCCATCTCGCCGATATGAGGCAGAAGTCAGTATTAATTTTATGTGAATATGGAATATTATTTAGCACTTCATAATGCATAGAGTGTAAATATGACTGATTACGTTTTGTCCATGCAATGACAGTTTTGTTTTATTCGACTCTTTTCCTTTCTTAAACACCTGCATTACTAGTGTGTTGTGGTAATGAAAATTGCCTATTACTGATTACATAAAACATTACATTTTTGTGGAGAAAAAAAACACATATGGAATATTATGCAAATGTGTTTACATCCGCGATCAAAATGGCAAATGGAGGCGTGTTAGACAGTGCAGACACGTGACTGACAAAGACCGACGCAAGGTTTGCTACAGAAGGAAGGGATTCGCAAGAGTTCTCGGCCGGGTATTTAAAAAAGAAAAAAACTAGACATGGTCATGCCACCGTTATGTTCAGCCAAGGGACCAAATAGTAAAAGAGATGACTGGAAAACATCATCTAGGGTACGTGTTGATCAAGGGAGAAAACAACGATGGTGATTGGTTGAAGGAATGATGATGCTTAAGTGACAAGATATTGTTAAATGATAAGAAAATGTATTTAAAATAGTGTAAAATAGTATTGGACACACTCTTGCAGGGTGTCCAGCCTTGGCTGTAACCTCACTCTGGCAATAAAGGCTGAGATCCACAAAAGCGACTCCTGATTGGTGCTTCTGGTCTGCTGCATGTCTACAGCGCTCTGTGTAATGTGCTAATAACCGGAAGCATCGAATGGACTGGCGTTGAATATGGTGATCGTATAAGCAGTGCTCGAAGTGGAGAAATAAAAGTGTCGCTAATGTATTGACCGTGAGAATGACGGCGGGGGTGTTGGAAACAACAGAAGCACCTTAACAACAGTGTCGGTACTGCGCGCGGTGCCCCGCCACTCTCGCGTGACGCTTGTCTCTGAGTAGCAGAGTACTGACAACTTGTGAGAAGCGGTGGTACAGTAAAGATTAAGATATAGCAGTGCCGGTACTGCTTAATATTTATTACGTATATGACCCCGCATTTGCGCTTGCTACACCCCGGCACACGCCTCCTATTTACCCTGACCTGCAGAACTGCCGTAAACGTGAAAATGAGTTGCGTTGTGAATCTGCGGTCAATTACTTTTCCTCAAGGACCTGGATGTGTCAAAAAATATTGCAATCTGAATCTTTCGAGGTGGGATAAATGCTCTCTCGAGTACTGCATCACACTAGATTGAAATTGAATTTGCGACCTAAATTTTTCGAGGTAGGATAAATGCTATTTCGAGTTACTGGAATTCAGATTCAAAATATTAAATTCAGATTCAGTTTTGTAATGCGCATAACTGCAGATTCAAATATACAAAATTCATATTCAGAATCCTGCATTGAGCTGGCCCCTCGTCCAGGGTTGTTCCCTGCCTCGTGCCCGTTGCTTCCGGGATAGGCTCCGGACCCACCGCGACCCAGTAGGATGAGCGGTTTGGAAAATGGATGGATGGATATTCAGTTTCTTTTTTTTTTTTAACCATTATTATATATTTTATCAAATGTAAAGTCAAGGCTTTTTTTTTTAAATTCAGTTTCTAGTGGCACAAATATTAGCCCGTAGTTGCATGCCATATAAATAAAGTATAAATAATCCACACAATTGACCTCTCCAAATAACTAAGAAGACTTGTTCATCCTCCATTGTTTTGGGGTGAGGGTGTAGTTTCGTGTGAAATTAAAGTGCAAAGTTTAACCTATGAGCTTTTTTATATCTCCCATACTTATTTAGTGTTAAATGTCACAGCTCCTGTCATTCGGTTGCAATGCGACACACAAAACTGGCCAGGAATTACACCAGTGTGAAATAGCCTCGAAACTTAGAACCAGGAACTATACCAGTGTGAAACAGCCACGAAACTTAGAACCAGGAACTACACCAGTGTGAAACAGCCTCAAAACTTAGAACCAGGAACTACACCAGTGTGAAACAGCCTCGGAACTTAGAACCAGGAACTACACCAGTGTGAAACAGCTTTGAAACTTAGAACCAGGAACTACACCAGTGTGAAACAGTGTTTCTGCAGATTTCAGTGAGCTTCGAAATGTAGATTAACAGTCCATGTTCCACATATGATACTGCTTTCCGCCAAAAAATTTTAAGGGCGTAACCCCCTTTTCTTGCTTAATTAATTAGATTTTTTGTACCCCCGCACATTTTTTCAGGTTCTGCACAGTGGATGCGACCGTGCTGATGAGAATATCTGAGATTTTTGAAGCTCCTGTATTTTGTGGCCACGGGGAAAAAGGACCCGGCCCTTACTAAGTGTGCAAAAGCAGTAAATGTATCATAAAAATGTAAAAGTTTAATCACTGCATGAGTCACCAAGGTCAACACTTGACACTTTTACCACTGTCACCTCTACAACCCAGAGCTGCAAATTTTATCATAGCATGTATTTCTTCACATTGAAAGAGTAACCAACCACCCAACCGTGCCCCCCAGTCTTTGGGCTACACCACAGATAACTTCAGATCCAACACATATCCCTGGAGGAGATTATAATGATAAATATCAGGTGTTTCCCAAGACCGCATTACATTCATTCAAGACAAGTTATAAACAAACATCAGAGCATGTTCTCTCCTGTTTCAAACACATTAAACGCTAAAAGGAAAACACACTTTCACTTTTCACGATACTGTAGCTGTATTTTATACAGTGAATCTGAGCACTATATTCATGTATGGAATTGTATACAAAATTCACAGCTACCTTTTATATGCTCACATGATCATATCGATAGCAAAAGGAACTACATTTTGCTAAGTACACTCTCATTACAATTCAGTTTAATAAAAAGTCAACCAAAGGTCAGTGCTTGGTGAGATGATGTGATCATTTTAAAATGTAAGGCAATCAAGCCTGAATGTCAAATGTAAACTTTGCAAAAGCTCCACGAAAAAGAGGGACAAATGCAGCTCAGGCCCTAAAAGTTGCTAGTAAGCAAATTATTCCAGGAAAATGATGAGTTATAGTCAGATCAATCACTTAAGCAACACAACACACACAGTATATACAAATTTTAAAAGTGCTTCAGTAAATATAAGCATTTAATTCGCAAGCATTGTATCACCAAAAGCAATACATGCTTGTATGTTTAAAAATGTCATGATGTACAGGGTTTCTGTCCTTCTAAAATGTTTTGAACAATTTATGAGGATGATGTACGCTGGCTTGTGGCTGACCTGAGAACTTTTAAATATGGGGGTTTAATTCCATATTACACTGCAGTGATTTAACAATAACCAACTATATACTCTCTCATATAGTGAGTACAGGTATATTCACATTTCATAATAAAAGCACATAATTTGTTAAACACAACTGAAAAATAAACAACTGTGTGTCTACATTTACATTGTGCATTTGGCTGTTGGTTTAATCTAAAACCATTTACAATTTTTATCCAATTCTGTAGCTGGAATTCCTCCCATTAGCGATTCAGGTTAAGCACATTTCTTAGGGGTACTACTAGACCAGGACCTCTGCTGCTTATCATTATAAAAATTAATTAACTAAGCAAACAAAAGGTATCCTCCAGTATTAAAAACAAGAAGATGCATTTATAAGCCAAAAATGTGTCATTAATAATTAATAGATTTTCATAAAGGGTGTTTTTTCCCCATCAGCTATAAAAAAACTAGCTAGGTATATAACTCAAAGGTTTAGGGGACATCAGTTTGTAGATGGTGCAGTGATGCACTACAAAGGTGCAGCATTTATAGTCCACACTGCCACATTCAGAAACTCAAACGCTCATAAGAAGTCTCAAAATCAGAAAGAGATAGTATATCGCCAGTCTGACACACAAAGATAGAAAAGCACAAACCACCTAAGCTTAGGAGAAATTAGTCAACACATTCAGTGAATGAATTTTATAACACAGGGCTCTATTTTGAAAATCTATATAGCATATAATATATACATAAAAACACACACACACACACACACACACACAGAGTCTTTTTTTTAACTCAAGAGCAATACAAAAATTAATTTTTAAAAAGCGTTTATCCTCTAGTGGAATATTAATAGAGTTCTGCATGCACCAAAATTGTTTGTCTTTCAGGAATTTGCTCACACACAAATCCCCCAACCCTATTAGAAAAGGTTTAAAACATTGATTTGAAGAGGCTCTTATTGGCAGAAAAGCGGACTTTAATACACAGAGGCGAGATGCGGAGGAGCCCCCCCCGCCCCCCCAGCTCCCACCCACCCTCATTTAAAATGCCCCTTGGATTAAGACAGAAAGTTGGCAGAGGAGTAAATGCCACAGCGGTAAACGCATCGTTACTCCTAACGACTCTTCAAAGATGCTTGTTATTAAAAGTAGCAGCCCTGGAGACGGGCCAATCAGCTCAGGTCTTACGGAGGCCCGGCCGCATCTTCCTTACTGCCAGCTGAGCAAGGTAAGGGGGCTCGAGATCAAGGAAAGCAAGAGACGCCCGGGCAAAACAAGCCTCGGCAAATGTAAACACGTTACAAAAGTAAATAGCGAAATGGCCTTAACTCAAGCAATATTTTTCCCCTATGTCACTTCAATTTTGTAAGACGCTAGCAAAGCAAGCAATCCAAAGCTCTTCCTAATGCACAACCCCTATTTATTTCCCCCTCAGTGGAAGTGTCTGTCCTTTTCAAACTAAGGCACAATAAAGGTTGGAATTTAGGCCAAAATGAATATTGCAATCCTTTTTCCTATTGTTAATTATACCAATTTATCTCCTTCCTGTGAGACACACTGGATCTGCAACAAAGGAGGCTGCCTGCCTACCACGCCGCAATGAGGGCAGCAGAGCCCTGGCAATGCCCAGGGGCACCTCAGTCTTCTGCCAAAACCATATAGGGAGAATGTGTTCCAGCATCATACCAAAGACAACTACATTTCTGTCTCACAATAACTTGCTTCGCCGTCCACGACGCTGCCTTTTAAACCAGAGTGAGCTTACAATGGCAAACACCTTACAGGAAAATGTACATGGCAAAATTTGTAGATATAACGAAATATCGGTAGAATTAGACCATTCAAAGATGCTGCGGTAATGAAAAATCTCACTCATAAATACATCATCCTTCATTACTTCACGAGGAAGCAAAATAAAACATGGCTGCATGATGGCATACTTCATTCAGTCAAGGTTCCTAGATTTTATTACATTATTATTATTATTATTATTAATAACATATTTTGTATTTTATTTTATATTTCATTAGAGGTGAAAATTTCCCTTCTTGCCCTTTATTTCTGCAATGCCGTCGGGCCACTGCAATGCCAAACACGAATACGCACAACAATGAATCAAAGTACAAAGCAATGTCGGCACGCGGCCTCGATTGTTTCTGCCGGTTCCGGCAAGCCCCCGTCAGCAGCCTCTCCGGTGGACGCTGCATACAGTAAAGGCCAATAAGGCGAACATGCTGAGTTTCTCTACATCTCGAGTGCAACATCTGGGTTCCTCCAGTGTGGGACAACACGGATTAACAATGTGCTAGAGCGAGTGGCCGGCTGGAACGAACGTTAAAACGTCCTCACTCCCACTGACATGGCTTCCGCATGCTGTTTGCGGAAAGAAGAACCAATTCTGCAGAGAGGAGGTGCATGGAAATAAAGAATATACCAGGTTTATATGAAAGAAAGTATTATTTTCATTCCACCAAGGAATTAGCCAATTTTGCATATGTATTGACTTAAAAAAATAGACAAATGGACAATGAACAAAACAAATAAAAACTTTTTTCCCGCATCAAATGAATTTAATTTATTTAAAACTAATTATAATATTCAGTAAAAATGTCTTTAAAATATGATGTCACCTCCTAATGTAGTACAGAGAAGACGATTTGGCCATATGGTTTGTAATATGACATAAATAATCCAAATGATGTATTACATTTACAAAATACAATTTTATACTTTAACTCTGTTGCATGGTAACTTACCTAAGATGATGTTACAACTGAGACAATAATACTAAAAATGAAAATATGTTTAGTCATAATGATAGCAAACACACAACGTCACAAAAAATGAAGGCTTAAATTGTGTTGTACAAAAATTTGAAAATGTAAACGTTTTCTGTTTATAATGCAACCTAATGTCAGCACATTGTTAAATTAAATACTTTTAGGTTAAACTGAAATGGTTATAAGATAAAGCACATTTCTGTAATCTCCTCTGACAATCGATGAACCTTTTTTTTTTTTTTACACAGCGGTCTCTATGCCCTTTTCACTTGCCGGCAGGGAGTTAGGATATTTTTGTTTCATTTATCTCATTTTCATTTCAGGGACCCATTCATGACACGAGCAAAGGGAGAACACCGTTACATGTTGACTGTGATGTGCCATTAACGTCACACAAGACGGTGCAGGTACATTGAAGCTTTCCTTTTGAATACTATATTTCACTGCACTCTATTATTGTTTCAATCTGACAGTATTTTGGGCACTTTAGCAGGCACAGGGTAATGTGCTGCTGGAACGCCTCCCCTGGACTCATGAGCGCGACGTACTTTAAAGCCCTCATTGGCTGGAGGTGAGCAGGCGATTAATGACACGCGGAGCAATGGCGGCCCGCAGCTGCTGCGGGGAATGAAGCCCAATTCGAATTGGAATGAAACCGTGCCATTTTCTATCATCTGAAGGCTTGCAATTCACAATAAAAATAAAAATTATTATTATTATTTTTTTTTTTTTTGAAGTAATGCATTTCCATCATCAAATTAACAACTGCCTGGTAAGAGTAAGCAAACGTAAGGAAATCTTTTTAGGAGTCGTAAGATTGAGAAACTTTTCGGGAAACTAAATAATGGCCAGTTCGCAGAGTCATTGTTCACGGAGCTGCTATGCCGCTTTCACGCGGCTCTGCACTCGCTAACAAAGAGGCCGCCGGTTCTCCTCAAGCAGACATCCGGCAAACAAAAAAACGAAAAAAATCGAATGTTTGTTTGTGCATGTAATTAGCGAAGTATCATTAACATGCACATATAACTCCTAAAGAGTTTAAGTGAAGGTAGTCTTTTAAATTAAAGAGGCACTAGAAATTAATATTCATGACATGTCCTTACAGAGCGGTAAGAGTTAAGCACAGGGGCCGGCGCCCCCGCCGGGGGGTGTGGGGGGCCCGGGGGGGGGGGGGGGTTGGGGGGGGGGGGGGGGGGGTGGGGGGGGTTGGGGGGGGGG
>JABFDZ020000118.1:26001084-26013385 GCA_019775955.2 Pollimyrus isidori | reverse complement strand
AAAGGCGCGAGACAGGAGCCTAGCATACGCTGTGAGTCGAGGGCAGTCTGTATAGCGAAAGGCGCGAGACAGGAGCCAACCTTGGACGGAGATTAGTCCATCGCAGGTGCAAAGTCACTCTCACATATGGTTAATTTAGGCACTACAATTCACAAGAGCATGCAAACTCCATACACATAAAGTATGCGGCGACATCACTACCGACTGCACCACTGTGCCACCCTCAATATTAGGTCTGCATGATCTGAGATATTACTACTGATGTTGCATGTCATGCACACGCAATGTGACACCAAAAGAACTGCGATAATCAACTAGGTTTACAAAATGAGTTGCCCTAAAGCATTTCACTCTGTCATAGGAAACAAAACTTGGTAACCTCTGCGATTTGAACGATGGTCGCTTTTCAAGATTATCTTGTATATGTTTTGTCACGGAAAAAAAAAAAAATCAGAGTACAATTTACCGCCTCTGCTTTTGCATGAGCTCTCCCTGAGCCAATAATGATGTGGTCCATCCTCGCTGTTGGACTCATTCACATAGAGTGTGAGAAACAAAAATGAGCGAGGAGGAGAAAAACAAACAAGATATGGTCACCAAAAGACACTTGTCTGCTGTATGAAAATATTTTGGATATTTAACAATTACATTTTTAATCGCACGCATAATAGCATAAATCACATGTGCACGTAATCACGGGTACTTGACAGGCAGAGAGCAACACACTGTTTAATTCCAACCGCGTGATCAATCTAAAACGTTTAACTTATTTGGCAAATGGCTGTAAAAACATAAGCCTGACAACAATTGAAAGTGCATTCACTTGAAAGATCCTGATATCGTATGGCATATGCATTAAATAGGATAAAAGAAATTCTGCAGGTTACGATATTTTTAAAACATGTACGTTTTAAAAACGAAATAAACCTGGTAACATCAGCTTTACCATGAAGTACTAACTGAATGTTTTGATTTCAATTTTGAATTCCAGTATTCTGTGGAACGTCATGATCTAAACTGTCACATAATTTATAATCAGAAAGGAATATTATAGGTCTCTTAAAAATCTTCGCTCATAATATTCTCCCATTTTGGTCAATATACTGCATACATTAATGTGTTGAATGAAATAATGTGTTACGACTTTAAAATTAATGTCATGGTTTACCACAATAAATTAACCTTAGCGTGGTGGCGGGGTTTCTGTACCATATCAGTTTACATAATATGGTACATAATAACCATATAATATTAATTATTAACCAGTATACATATATCGCTTAATCCTGTAAAAATGTTGCAAAATTATTGGTTTCACAACAAAAGTCCATTGACAAGCATTGTTTAACGTATCTGCACATATCTTCCACACAGACATTTTCTCTTTATATGATATACTTTATTCATTATTGTATGATAATGTGTAGATATTTTTTTTTTCCCCCCCAGTTTTTGCTATTAATTGCAATTGTAGGTCACCGGATATTTGGGATACTATGCAGAAATATATTTGGTGTTTTGTCATTGTAAAGGTGTTGATAATTAAAAGCACCTATAGAGACTGTTTGTCAATGAATTTTAAAAAACAGAACAGCTATTTTACAATTGTAATTTGGGCTTGATTTATTACTGCTCAAAATTAATGTTTTAATTAAAAACTACTGGTTGTTTTTAACGTGAAAAAATATTTTTTTGTAAACAAAAACGATTTTTGTTATAAAACCAATACATTTTCAATATTTAACGGCGTTCCATGAGCACTACATATAGGTGAGGGAGCAGGCTGAGAGTGATTCATATACTCCTTATGAAGCACAACTACAAGGAAGCAGAGAACACATGGTACCCTAGTTTAGTGTTTGTATTTTGGGTTCACTTGGTGAAGGAGAGGGTCGCCTCCTTTCGACTTTGAGTAAGAAAACTGGGTTTATGCACCAAACACCAGGTCACAATGTCTGGCCTTTTTGGAGTCCTTGGATGGGATGCTTGAAGGCACCCCCTCTGGGACCCCACTGTTCTACTGGGGAAACGTCAAATTTATATGGGTCTGATTGGAAGGAATGACCTGCCCAATCTTAACTGGAACAGTGCTTATTTATTTGACTTTTGTGTTAATCAGTTTGTCCATAATGAACACTATGTTCAGACATTAAAGTATTCATAAGTGCAACTAGCAATGGGGCACTCTCAGCTGCAACTCGATGATTGATTGTATGATTGTATCATCGGGTCTGCAAGCGTACGTCATGGACGTTCTGGTGGAGAGAGGAGCTGAACTGTTGACTGATCACCAACTGGTGGCGAGTTGGATCAGATGGTGGAGGGAAATGCCAGACGGCCCCTGGTACACCCAAATGTATAGTGAAGGTGTGCTGGGGGTGACTGCTACAGGTTCCTGTCAGAGAGATTTTCAGTAACACCTTGGGCAGAACTTCTCTTGTATTCTGGGGGAGGCTGGTGACACAGAGTCCAAATGGGTAACGTTCCATGCCTCCACAGCTGAGTGGGCTGTGCAGAACTGTGCCCCTAACATTGTAGGTGCCGACCACGATGGCAGCCCTAAACCCAGTGTTGGACACCAGTGGTAAAGGGAGCCATCAAGCTGAAGGAGGGGGCCTTTTCAGGCTTGGTTAGCTTATGGAATTCTGGAACCAGCTGGCAGCTAATCGGCAGGCAAAGCATAATGCGGCTTTGGCAGCAGCGGAAGCAAGAACTCAGGTGTGGGAGGAGTTGGGTGAGGCCACATGGAAAAGGACTTTCAGTCAGAGTCTCAAAGACATTCTGGAAGATAGACAACTTTGGGGGTGGGAAAAGCGGGGCTTCACCAATGCTGTTTACAGCAGGGATGGAGGACTGTTGACGTAAACTGGGGATGCAGTCGGGTGTGGGAAGGACTACTTTGAAGATTTCTTGAATTTCACCGACACACCTTCCTGGAATTAGTCTCGACGGACCCGAAGAAGAACATGCCCATCATTAGGGCTGAGATCACTGAGGTAGTCAAAAAAAAAAAAAAAAAAACTTCAGTGGCAAGGCCCCGAGGGTGAATGAGATTCGTCCCGAACTCCTGGAGGCTCTTGATGTTGTTGGTGTGTCTTGGCTGACATGCCTCTTCAACATTGCATGGACGTTGGAGACAGTGACTCTGGACTGGCAGACTGGGAGGGTGGTTCTACTTTTTAGGAAAGGAGACTAGAGGATATGCTTCAGGAGCATGGGGTGCCTGGTCCCTGGCTATGACCAGTTAGGTCCCAGTATAACCAAAGCTATGTTCCTATTTCCGGCAGTAAGTCAGACTCATTTCTGGTGGGTGCCAGGACTGCCCTTTGTAACCATTTCTGTTCATAAATTTTTCTAGGTGCAGCCAAGGGATGGAGGGCATCCAGTGTGGTGACCTCAGAATTGTATCTCTGCTTTTTTGCAGATGATGTGGACCTTTTAGCTTCATCAAGCTGTGACCTCCAGTGTGCACTGGGGTGATTTGCAGTCGAGTGTGAAGTAACTAAGATGAGAAGCAGCACATCCAAATCTGAGGCCATGACTCTCAATGGCAAAACAGTGGATTGCCCTCTCCAAATTGGAGACCAGTTACTGCCTGTAGTGGAGGAGTTTAAGTACCTCCGAGTCTTGTCCAAAAATGAGGGATGAATGGAGGAAGAAAATTACAGGTGGATCAGTGGTGTATCAGCAGTTATACAGACACTGTACTAGTCTGTTTCGGTGAAGAGAGAGCTGAATCATAAAGTAAAGCTGTTTATTAATTGGTTGATCTACATTCCAATCCTCATCGATGGTGACAAGTCCTGGGTAATAACTAAAAGAATGAGATCTTGATTCAAGCAATGGCAAGATTCAAGCTTCCTTCACAGAGTGTATGGGCTTATTCTTAAAGGCTAGCCACAGAAGGATGAGGAGCCTGGATATTCATGAGTAGTCCTAAATTAGTAGTTTGTTGCATTGAAAGAAGCAAGCTGAGGTGATTCAGGCATCTCTTTAGGATACCTCCTGAACACCTCCTTAGGGAGGTCTTCTGCCAGAGAAATCCAACTGGGAGGAGACCCCAGGGCAGACCCAAGATATGCTAGAGAGATTATATCTAGGCATCCTTGTCGAGGAGCTAGAGGAGAGAGAGGTCTGGACATCTCCGCTCTGGCTGCCGCCCCCGTTACCTGGATAGCTGTTAATTAATATTCTATGACTATTATGTACTGTAGGCTGGTGTAGCTAAGTGCTGGGACTAGCTATTGTTTTACTGATGATTATATAGAGATACAGGAATAGAAGACAGTAAAAAAAAAAAATTAAGTCAAAGTGATGACAAAGGCTAGGTTACTCAGAGAGGCTCAAGGGTACATAGTTAATAGTTATCTACAGATGACCTTTTATACTTGGCCAAATTCGCCGATGACTTCTTTTAATATGCGGCTGCGTTGCAATTGTGTTGCTGTGACATTTAAGTTCTGTGATGACTGCATTTTCTTTTAATGTGAAGTGTTCCCATGCAACTGAGGCTTGTGCTCTTTTTTTAATTACGCTCGGTCTTCCTTCACCGTACTGGCAAGTAATGGAGAAGTCAACTTAAAAATAAAAATAAAAATCATGTAATTGAGTTTAATCACATAATCGTGACAGCTCTAACACTGACATTCATGTTCCACTCTCACTCATTATGTATTCATAATAAATGTAATGCAAACATGTCCATGTAGTTGATTTTAGGTGGTGGAACATCTAAAGGGGAGGTACTGTATGAGGTGACTGCTCATCACTCCCCCCCCCCCCATCCTCACATTAAAAATAAAACACATTAAATGAGTAATTAATGCCTATATGATGTTTTTTTTTTATTTAGTTGTACTACTATGTAGTTGCCCTACCCATTAGTGATGGGTCATGATTTTTAAATATTTGAGTAGTCATTGTTATAAAAAGAAAAAAGTAATAATTAGAATTAAAACATTGGACGTCTTCAATAATCTTCCATGACCACATACACTGTAAGTACATAATAATGTCTATCATGTTCAATGGTCTCTAAGCTTGTTTTCCACACTGTATTTATGGCAGAAATGTCAGATTTCCCATGCACCCCTAGCCCAGTGCTTGGTCCCCCATGCCACGCCATTAAAAAAATCCTGAAATCATTTTAAAAACACCAATAACTATAAGCCAGACAAATATCGTTCGAAATAATTTAAACAAACTTTTTATGATTGAGACAATTATGTTTTATAGCAACGTACGCAATTTCATTCTCATCGTTTAACCTTGAACAGTCAAACTAAGTCACTCAGCTCAGCCAATAAAAGGCTACTAAAGCTTCACAATACATTAAACATGATGAACACGAGTAAAATTATACAATAAAAATAGAAACAGTGAACCTTTCCTTTTACATTCTAAAACTAAAATATTCAATAGATGTGAAAAAGGTCAGAAATCCACCACTGTATTGGTGGGAGTGATATCACTTCAGATCCATTATGAGGCAGATCCACTGACAGACCAGATGTCCCCAGTACGACCGGAAATACACAATGATATTTAAGAAAGTGCGATGGCGACACATATCCATTGTTAAATCACGATTTCAGTGATAATGCCACAAGACATCGAATAAGGATAGTGAAATGGTAAGTGAACTTTGGTGTTAATTTTGTAAATGTATTTAATTAATAGTTCTTCAAGAAGGATGGGAGCTTTTTGTTCGCTATATTTAGAAAAGGCATGGTTTTTGTTTGCCATGTTTAGAAGTATAGGAATGGTTTTTGTTTGCTATCGTTTGGCTGCTACAAAACACACTTTGTGCTTAGGTTATTACTGCTTTTGGTTAACAGGTTAACTCATTGTCACATGTTGATTGCTCTGATCTACTGATTAGTGTTATCATACCACTTATACACACACACATACAATAAGTCTACATTACTCAAGCCTGAATTGAATAGCTGACTGCTTTGCTGTATTTTGTATTCAATAAATCTTCCACATTCAAAGGACCACAAATGTGTACTCAATTTCTTTTACACTGTATTGTATTTCATGTTGAACAACACAAGCATAGATCAATTTGGAAAAGAAATGCTCTGTCTCAGTTATGAAAGATATGCTACCTGTTACACAAATTCATATTCCCCATTACAGTATGCCCAGTAATGATCTTCAAACCAGCAACGTTAACACAAGCCCAGAGACAAGTCAACACACATGTAAAAAAAATTGAATTTCATTATTTGGATTATGTAACTATATTAAAATAATCTGATTTTCCTGAATTTTTCTAAATTCTGGTGAATGAAGAAAATAGGATGTTCTTATAACAGTGTTTGTTTAATTAGCTATAACTAACATATCATTAATTGGTACCTATTTGTGTTGAACCATGTTATGCAATGTCTGTATAATTTGATCTCTTGATGCTGAGCAACTGTATGCTTAGGAGGAATGCATCACATTTGAAATTTGCCTTGCATAAAAGTCTGTAAAATTAATGTAAATGCTTATATATTGAAAACGACTTTGTTTGTCAAATTTCCTCATAAGAGTTCATAAGAGATGGGTGCAGCAATGACTACAGACCTGCAGGTTATTACTATACGTACATGGTCTTACGGAAGAGGTGGGATACTTCAGTGGACCATCTTCCCACAAAAGCTAAAATGCATTGTGTATGTTATATGTAACCATATAACACAAAGGCGGAACATAAAATGGTGGTGGTGTTTTTCACTGAGCAGGAGGATATTGACCAGAATATCCTTTTGAAAATGGGTGAGGAAGTAAGTTCTTTTTGAAGTATATCTGCAATGTTTGCACCACAGCAACGGAGTTAAACATGGTTACGTTTCACTCCTTAGGGACAGGGCCCTTGGCCTCTGCGTCACCACTCTCCATGGCGGCTCCATGCACATTCAGTCAGTAATCTTCGCTGATATTTCGGTGCTATAGTTCTTTATGTTTATGTTTTATCATCGTGTTTTTACAGTGCTGTATAAATTATTATAAATAAATTTTGTTAATTTCCTTGTAATGCATGTACTTAATATTAAATAGGCGTAAAAGAAATGCAGTTTCCTCATTTATGTATTTCAGGAACAGATATTTTCCCAGCAAAGGTGTGCATGTATCTGTCACTAAGCATATATATATATATATATATATATGTTTGCAGCAACAATTCTAAAAATAGAGCAGAATTCGAGGTCAACTAAAAACCTATTCCAGTTGCAACCACATCCACAACTAAATTCATATGTAATATTTATTTATATACACATACACACACGATTAGTTATAGAAACATTGCTGCTGGTCATAACTCTGTAGACATCAAATGGTGAACTTTGCAATTAAAACCTTTCATTGGTTTGTCTAGGATTGTAAACTGACTCCCCTTTGTTAGTCTGGCATTTATTTAACAACTGTTATGTGCATAAATATAAATTACATGAATTGAATAGGAAGATGGTTTCATCCAAAATCACATACATATGGTGTGTGAAAAAATGATTATGATTATACAGTTGCAATACATTTAAGGTATGCTGTAAGGCTGTATTTAAGCTTACTGGATACAAGTGTATGACTTGATACATTACAAGTGGTAGAAATAATAAATGCACATGAACACTGTAATCACAACCGATCAACAGTAAACCAGTAATCCCAATAGCTCTAAGAATACTGTGTCAAGAACGTGATACTAATAGTGATGAACAATACTAACATTGTTTATCTTAAACATTTTTATTAAGATTTAGTATCAAATTAAGGCCATATAAAGCAGTAGCATAATGTCCCTTTAAGTAATCATGTGAAGATGATTTTTTTAAACGTGCACATTATTCCAAAAAAAGATAGGATATCCCCCCCAAAAAAATGTGTGATATTGAATGAACAAAAAACGCTACTACAGTAGCAACAGAGTGGACGTCCGGCCTGTCAGTGGATGTGGCTCACAGTGGATCTGCAGCCAGGCCAGAGTTTACAATGCTCAGCACCAGGCTATTGTGTCATACTTTAAATTGCATTAAAAGTACAGTGACACCATTAAGACAACTCATATATATTACCAAAACAGTAGCATGTGATGTGCTCAGTTAACCCAACCAACCTTGCTGTGCATATTTTGTGCAGGGGAAGTCTATTCCTAAAAGATGACCACATAACTGGTTGAAGTGAATTTGTTTCTGTGATATCATAGGCTGGTGTGTGCAATCAAGCAATTTTCCTTATCGACGGTGAAGTTTCTTATTTTCTTATCGTTTGAATTTTTATTGTTTATATAAGACAGCTCTAGTTCATAGCAAAATCAAAATATATACAAAAATATTTCATTCCTACAAAGGGTTCCGTTAATTCAGAATATGAAAATACAACCTAAAAATGCTTACAGAAGACACAAGACAAAAAAGCAGTGTTTAAGTGCACACAGGACTAAACTTGCTTACGTGTACATTACAGGGGTTGATTTGGACGACAAAGGAATTATTTGCGATGTTGCACCTGCTTGGCTGCTTCAGGTGACTCCTACACCATTACAAGACCATCACAACAGTTTTTGCACTCACCCATCTTATATCCGTGATACTGCACAGTCACTAAAAACCTTTTGAAAACAACTACACAACAATACCACCACATTTACTACCACGACTCAATGCACATTCCCTGCAATATAGTATAACCAGCCATCCATTCATTTTCTGCCCCCGCTTTGGCAGAAGTCTGGAGTCTGTCCAGGAAGGTTCAAGAGCAAGGCAGGGAATAACCCAGGATGTGGTGCCAACCCATTGCCGGTACTATAGTCTATTACTTCAAGGTATACTTTACTACACTGTGAAGCTGCTTTCCACTACAGGCAAGACACTACCTCAAGATGAATGGAAATTGTAAATGAAATCGTTTGTCAGGCCAAGTAATTCCAAGTAACTGAACAGCCACAACCCTGATGCAAATACAGAAATAGATGTTTGCTTGCATGAAAGAGGCATGGGCTGGTCCAGGCCATCAGGGACACCAGGAGAAGCAATGTAAATCCACTTAAAATGTCATCCCCAGCATACACATGTTGCCTCTGGATTAATCTCCCGGCTTCTGAGAGATGACACAAATCCGCCCGCTGATCTTATTATGATTACGATACTCCTCAATATTCCTTTTCAGGATATTCTGTTTGTTTATACAGTGTCCTTTTAAAAAATGTTTGCACTGTTTATTTTTGTCTGCACTGCCTTTCCAGTTTGCCTTTGTCGTGCACTATATGTTTGCTGTTATGTATTCTGCTGTTCTGTAGCCAGGAATAACCCCCTCTGAGATCAATGAAGTTTCATCGTCTCTCTTAAGTGTGTCACTGAAATCCAAAAAGTTCTGTATCTGGGAATCTCTTTTCATCTTTCCCTTATTCCCCGTTTCAGATCATACTTTCCAACAAGACAATACGTAATACATGGGATAGTGAGACTATGGTTAAATTGCGGCTGTGACTGCTCACGAAGAACTAGAATTTACTATTAAGAACTAATACGGATGCATCAACAGAGTGAATGGCGCAGGTCAGGTGGAGATCGTAAACGACTCACAAGAAGAATGAATGCCACCAGTTCAGTTCTTGGACCAGCCTGACTTGCAAGCAATTTGCACTTACAGCATTCCACAATTTACACCCTTTTTGCACTTCCACTACCAAATTTTCACACATGTATCACAACAAAGTATAGTCAGAACATGACCTTTCTTGAAAAGGGCAAATTTTGTATAAGCATCCCCCCTGAGTATATCCTCCCATTTACTTTAGAGATTCTAATAAAAAAATTATTTAAATAAACCAATCAATGTACCGGACACACAGACAGAATGTGAAAACTCACCAAAAATGTATTAGTTACAATATCCTATACTATATAATAAAATATTTGTTTAGACTCCCCAAAGAAAATGATCCAAAATGGCTGTCCATTTCATAAAACATAGTACACACTAGGCTACCTCAATAAACACTGAATACCATGACATTTTGGTGGATTCTGTAATATACCGTAAAACAGCCTAAATGTATGTTGTTACAGTTAGTTACAGTTAGTTTTAGTTACAGTTAACTACCAGTGAATCTCCATAATTTGTTTATAGTTCATATCTTGATTTTCATAAACTATCTGTACAATTTTTTCATTATTTTCATTCAGGCAAAGATCAAATCTCACACTTAGAATATGCTTTAAGTGCCGATTTGTTTGACCATATACGGTACTTATGAGAACCCTTTACCAGAATTTACAGAACTGCTCCTCAACACTTCATTCCTTGGGAACCTACATACACTTAAGATGAAAACTGCAATCGTCTGAAATCAAATATACAGAATCACTCATTTGTATAACGATTTTCTATTTTATTACCAAAATATGAGGTAACCCTTTATATTAAGTGGCGCATCTTCATAATGCATACATAATGCATTCATCGAACATTCAGTGCACCTTCATAATGCATTCATAAGCAGCATGCAAGTACACCTCAACACCCCTTAACAGCTTTAATATATATCAATATTAATTCTGAGATACAGAAATAAGTGGTGGAAGAAAAAATACATTATATTTACACACTATATATAATATACGCACTATATATACTCAATTTAATTCTGGTGTGTCATTCAGTGGCACGGGTGTACAAAGTCAAACATGAGGTCAGACATACAAATATTCGTGAAAAAATGGGTCACTCTGAAGAGTTTAGTGAATCCAAGCATCACAGGATGCCACCTTTGTAAGTGGTCAACTGTAAGTGGTATTATTGCAAAGTGTAAGCATAAGGAACAACAGAAACTCAGCCACAGAGCGGCAGATCACATGAAGTAACAGGGCAGCGTCCCTGCTAACGCTGGGTTGACTCAGTAACTGCAGAGTTCCAGCTTCCTCTGGCATTTACCCCAGCATAAAAACTTGTGCACTGGGAGCAGCATGGAACGAGTTTCCGTGGCCGAGCAGCTGCATGCAAGCCTCACATCACCAAGCACGATGCTAAGCGTCAGATGGAGTGATGTAAAGCACACTGCCGCTGCACTCTGGAGCAGAGGAAACATGTTCTGGGGAGTGACAAATCACGCTACTTTGTCTGGCAGTCTGATGGACGAGTCTGGGTTTGGCAGATGCCAGGACAACGTTACCTGCCTGACTGCATTGTGCCAACTGTAAAGTTTGGTAGGGGAGGGATAATGATATGGGGCTGTTTTTAAGGGGTTGGGTTAGATCTCTTAGTTCCAGTGAAGGGAACTCTTAATGCTTCAGCATACCAACAAACTGTAGACTATTCTATGCTTCCAGCTTTATGGGAACAGTTTGGGGAAGGCCCTCTTCTGTTCCAGTATGACTGTGCCCCAGTGCACAAAGCGAGATCTATAAAGACATGGTCGGGTGAGTTTTGTGTGGAAAAACTTGACTGGCCCACACAGAGCCCTGGCCTCAACCCCATCAAACACCTTTGGGATGAACTAGAACGGCGACTGTGAGCCAGACCTTCACATCCAACATCAATGTCTGACCTCACATATGTTCTACTGGATGAATGGGCAAAAATTCCCACAGTCTCACTCCATAAACTTGTGGAAAGCCTTCCCAGAAGTGTGGCAGCTGTTATAGGTGCAAGGGGGGGAATCAACTGTATACTGATGCATATGGATTTAGAATGGGATGTCATGGCTATGTCTCCCAGTACTTTTGTCCATATAGTGTACGGTCAGTCCTACTACAATGCATGATATTACACCCCAAATCTGTTGTAGCACATTTGATATATTAGTATCCGAGTCCAACACAACACAGAATCACATTTATATTTGCACAATTTTCAGAGAGAAAAGCACTACATGAACTACAGCCTGATATGGTCTTAGCGAGAAACTCTACTCACATGCAAAAACAGCTATCCAAGTCAATGATGGTGATGTCCAATTCATGAAAAAATCGTTCTTTTGAACCCGTTCCTTTTAGTGAATCCAACAACTGATTCCATATCTAAAAGAATCAAACTTTTTGTACATCCATGCATCGCACAAGTCAAAGTCTTAGATTAAGCGTATAAAAATTTGACAAGTTACCATATAACTGCAACCTGCAAACTGCAAATTCTCTTACATTTGCTTTTTGTAGACTGACTGTAGCCACGTTGCCTTCAGTGCGCCTCTGCACCCCGCAATCTGTTGTATTTATGCTGTATGCATTCCTGGCTGCATGGTGCCCCTCTGCATACCGTAACCTGCTGCATTTATGCTGTGTGCATGTCTGGCTGAATGGTGCCC
>JABFDZ020000118.1:25944734-25965511 GCA_019775955.2 Pollimyrus isidori | reverse complement strand
CCCCCCCCCCCCCCCCCCCCCCCCCCCCCCCCCCCCAACCAATTAATGGGCTTTCCATGGTTTCTTGAGAGTCCAAAATGGATTAAGTTCGAGAACCAAGGTGCCGCTGTATATGCATATATAATGTGTGTGTAAAACCCACATTCCACTTCAATTTTGCATAAACTACACGAATTCGGGGGTTACCTGCATTTTTTGTGTATGTCTTATTGTCTGTTTTAAAGTGTCACATAATTCAGATTTTTATATGTCTAAATATATATTATATACTGTATAGCCTGTTCTCCCATCAACATTATCAACTGCCTTATTTATAAAGCACATGTAATGACACCATGTGTCAGCCAAAGTGCTGCACACAAAACAAACACAATAAAGCACAAAAATGATAAAGAAATAATAATAATAAAAAAAGAAATTAGCAAAACGATGATCTTAAGTCAGCTTTATGCACATTGGTGTTTATGTGCACCAGACTAGATACACCTAGGGGTGGAGAAAGAGCAAAGTATGGGCATATCGCGTATAAATGACCCTTATGTGCCTTCTACCACTGACTTAAGCACTTTTAATTGCATTTTTTCACTACACGCTCTACAGCGCTGTATTAAGTCATGCGCTTCTACATGGCCAAACACAACATTGCAATGTTCGGAGAGCTGAACAAGTAAAAAAAAAAAGGAAAACAAAAACCTTAAAAATACATTTAGAAATGAATAATCCAATCTCAAACACATGTGAATAGCTATATGATTCATATAATGAAGTAGTATATAGAAAAAAAAAATAGTATAAACAAATATTATGATTGGTCTAGTACAGGGGTGGGCAATCTTATCCACAAACGGCCGCTGTGTGTGTGCATGTTTTCGCTGCAACTCCCTAATTAGATTACTAATTAGAGGACTCATTGGCTGAAGAGTCCTCACACCTGGGTTTGAACAGCTGACCTACAGGTTACCTTAAAAACCTGCATACACACCGGCCCTTTGCGGATAAGATTGCCCACCCCCAGTCTAGTAGGTGAATCAATTAGGCTGAAAGATTTTTGAATTTTTAAAGAAAAAAAACACAAATGTTTTAATTAAACTGAGCTAATACTGATTCAACGCAAGTAGTGTGTCCTCACAGTCCTATACTACATTGGATATACTTGCACTCCTGAGAGTGGGACTACCTGACTAAGACACTGGTCTAATTGGTAACCATTCTACACTTAATTGGGTAGATGTGTGGGTTTTTTGTGGCAGTGAGTAACAATTTATTCGGAGTAATACATCACAGTCTACGCTGCAGCATACAAGCTTTTCCGGACTATGCAGCTGATTGCATTATTTTCTAATAAGCAACACATTCTAAATTTTCAGTCCATACTACTAATAATACTAACATTTACACCATATCTGTTTAGGCATATTTGCTTGTTTGCAGAATGAAGAGGCGAAAAGAAACGATTTCCCTTTTTAAGCAGACAGCCAAAGCACAACAGCATCAACGACAGTTCTGTATAACATTCTGTACGCTGACAGGATCTACTGCTGTTTCACTTGGCTCACTCACTGGCCTTTTCCCTCCAACAGCTGGATCACTAATAAAATATAAATTTGGACCAGCAGAACAGTCAATACTGGAATTACCTAAAAATGCTACACATTCCAAACTTATGGTTCCATTAGCATGCTATCTACTGTGCCATTTTATGTTTTTTTTTGTTTTTAATTTTTACGCATTTTTTTTTCTTTTTAGAGGCATCTCGAGCACACAATGGAATTTCACCGTGTACGCATTCCACAAGCTGTTTAAATCTTTGAATGCACGTTTCACTAAGTCGCTTATTTTCCCAGGAGTGGTTCCCCTATGAGACACACACACACGTTTATATTCACATCTTTATGGGGACCGTCCATGTATTTATATTGGAAAAATCCTAATTCCAACAATGCAACCTAAACCCTGCCAAGCCTTAACTTTTACCAAAGGTAACCAAAGAAAATACAAGACTTTTGGCCTTTCTCAGTTTTATGATTACAGTGAGAGATTTTTATAAGATGGTCCCCATAAAGTCAAAATAACAAGTCTTATCAGATTATAAGGACATCTGGTCCCAACAATGTTATATTATATATATATATATATATATCCACTTGTGTGGTCCTGGTCTCACATGCAAACGAAAGTGTGTGAGTTATAGAGTAAGTCAGCAAGCCGGCAAGACATTAAGTTAGTACTGTAATATACATGCAATACTCAAATAATGTAAATAAAATCACAAATTATAATGATTTTATTATAATTTCTCATGAAAAATAAGGCACAAATTGCATGATCAAAAAAATGTATGTGGTAACACACAACGGGAAGTGAAAAACCTAAAACTACAGCAAAATATTAATGTTATATTACACAGTAAATATATTAAAATATTGTACATTACAGCATCTTTATAATGAAATGACAATGCATCATATCTGCTTACTGTAGCTGCATGCATACTGCATTACAAGCTAGATATGGACAGTGGGTCATTATACAGCTGGCAGCTCTTCCAATTCTCCTGCACCTGTTACACTAAGCAACACGCCCACTAAAATTCATTCATGTCCACTTTCAGGTATCTATCGGTCGGTGTATATAATTTACCAAGGACCTCGGACATAAATGCGATTGGACATTACTGGATAGAACGTTGACAGGTAGCCGTGTACAGAGAAGTGCAAGGTCAGCCGTTTGTGTTTTTTTTTTTTGGACAAAGCCACAGACTCATAGATTCACAAACACTTAAACATTATTGTAATGTTGAAGTTGCTGATGCGAGGAAACTTAATGGAACGTTAATGTCAATTACTACAGGCTTTATGTGTAGTATGCGTGTAGTAACTAATAAAACAAAAGCTTTGCCAGTTTTGGTTCCAGAAATGGTGCTTTAATTTAATAAAAGAAGTATATTAATTTTCTGGTAATTACTACCTGAGAATTGTATTTTTACGTGCCAATTTTACTCATCCAAATACGACTTGAGATGGATCGCTAAGAAAAAATAATGTGACAAAGTTCTCATATCAACCGATTCTTCTTATTCATATTATTTTAATAGTAGCTAGCCCTGACTAGCAAAAAAATATATAATTGGGGTTGTCTGGAATTTTAAAATTTACCATCTTCTGGACAGAACAAGATTACATTGCCTTCAGCTCCTCCACCCCACACGGCAAGCTTCCATGTGCAAGTTCAATACGTGTCTGACAATCATGCCAAGTCTTGTTGCCTGGCAGAGAGGAAAAAAAAAACACAAACAGACACAATAGGCTTTCCTGCAGATGGGCTTGGAAGCCTAAAAATGTATATTTTCGAGCTAATCTGTGCTTTAATTACTTTAAGCTGCAGAAAACGGGGGAAATGTGCGGTTGCAAATAAAGTACATATTTTCACAACTACAAACCAACCACAAACCATATAGACTGGCTGAACAAAAGAACCCGTGAATACTACAGAGTAATGGTTCAAAAAAAAAGTTAGAGCATCAACACTGTATCAAACATCAAATTCATTTCAAATTCATGTTAACCCTCCATGCTGAACATCCACAGAACGAGAGGTACGAAATGAACCACGCTAATACTGTCACCTGTAATATACCGGAAGTAATCAAATTAAGATAATAGCAAAACCTGTAAATGCAGTTCGTTTCTTATTTCCATTTCAAATGACGATTATACACGTTTTATACGTATATGGCGCGCGCGCGCGCGCACACACACACACACACGCGCGCACACACACACACACACACACACACAAACTACCTGCAACCCTGGAAAATATAGATGGATGGATGGCTGGGTAAATAATACTCCACCCACCCAGAGCCTTCCACTACTTCGTTAACCCTCGCATTCCCGGAGTGCATGCCTACGACAGATGGCGACTGGGGTGCTCTAGCAGAATCAGTGGGGAAGCGCTCCTTCCATCCAAAGCGAGGATGCCGCGGCCACAGGAACAGCTGGGACACACAGATACACACTGCAACGGCGGACAGCGCAGAGCTCCTCCTCACGGCAAACTACAATAGGCCATAGAGCAAATTAACTATTCCAGGAGAAGTACTTTCATTGCGATCCGGTTCAAAATGTTGTCGTAACGCAAATCTGCGTTTTAGGAAGTACTGCACGTTTTCAATTCCTTTTCATAGGAAGTGTTGATGATATAAAATTATTATTAACTCTGCAGTTTAGTCGAGGGTATCGTAAACAATTTTGTATCATACACGGAGTCAGAACGTAATGTTAGTACGAAGAAAAATACTAAGAGAACCAGGAGCAATCAGATACAAGAATAAGATTCGCATCTGGTTTGTTGAGATATAAATACGTACATCCCCTTAATTTATTTACCTACACTCGTACAATAATATTAATAATGAACTAGCCCTATATATTACACACACAACCTAAAATTTATACATGGAAATCAAATAAGATATTCATAAAATGAAAAATTTAAAAACTGCACTGCACATTTTTTTAAATAAGATTCCCACAAAACCACAACCAGACTTTGTTCAAAATGTTTATAAAATGTATGTAAATGTAATTATTGTAAGAGACCTAAGTTAGACCACAGCTTATCTGAATATACCACAGAATGTGTGATGTAAGAATGGATAGCAAAAAAATCTGAATTTAGCCTAAATCTATTTAGATACAGCAACAGTTAAAAATATTACCCCATATTGTTGGATTGCATGTCCCATTTTCTCCCAACTTTGTAAGTTAGAAGTCCTGTTGCTACCATGTGGAAAGAGGTCATTCATACTACAATATTACACAGCGTCTTCTCGGGACATGTGTGTCTTAATTTAGCCATAACTTCAAAACATTTAACGGCAATCAGAAATATGTAAACAATAACAAGCATTAAGGCACTGATTAGTAATATCAATATCAGCAGCAGTACACCATGAAGGTCTATGCACTTCACATAACAAACATTTGCATGCCAGAAGAGAAATTAGCTTTGTTATATGACTTTATGCTTTTCCCAAGGCAAATTAATTTTAACTGGCTTTTTATGGAAATACCTTCATTTAAAACACGCATTTTCAAATAAATCTTAATTTCAGTCCTAATGTAGATTACAGGTTGCTCTCTGTATCAAATTCAACCAAGTTCTTGTTTGTTCATCTTCATCTCTGCAGTCTCTTAATTTAATGGCTTCATTCGCAATGTACAATTAATTATACAGGAAATACTACAGATATACTTTAGCATTCAATAATTAACTTTGTTATATGCTATACAGAGCCAATTTGTATATTTCTGCCACAGGTTTCCAATTAGATTCCAAAGTACTACAAACAGATAGCATCAAGAAAGGTATGAAATTTTGTGTGTGTGTTTCTGTGTACTAGAAAATAATCTAATACTTTGACACAATGGGCCATTTTACACAACTGCTCAAAAACCCAGAAACCATAAGCTATTAACCATTTCAGTATACAGGAAATATGCACTTACTCAGACAGACAATCTGACCATCAAGTCATTAGCCCCGGAAATGAATACTGCCCATGATGAGGAAAACTAACAAGAATAGGTTCATCCCTACATCCAAGCTCCGCAGCCACCCATCTACTGCAGGGTCACAGTAACCCATCAGCAACCCATACAGGGCATAAAGCAGGAAACACCCAGGATGAGAGGCCAAGCAAGAAAAGGTTCATTTAAAAGTAGCTTTTATACTAAAGAGCGATACACAGGGGAGACTCCACACACACTTCCCAATCCAAAAAGGAGCACAGAGCACTGATCCAGGCCACAATCAAAGCAAAAATAAAGGGGGAAAAAAAACTAAATTATCCATTTATAAAAGTGCAAATATTTTCTACTAATGTCCACTTCACACATTATCATTTCAATTCTTTGATTTCACTCGTCGACAGCATAATATTCAAACAGATACACTATATACTAGTTGCAACATTCATTGATCTATCACATCTGAAAATACAATAAAAAGAAACAGCAATAAGTACTAATGAAGTCAGGCTGACTACAAAGGTCACAAGAAGCATAAGAGTTGGACACAAAGCATGGAATTATTATTTACATAATTATTTGCATTAACGGTGCTAATAAAAATGCTATTATTATTAAAATGTCCATTAACAGCTAATCCAATGCACAATTACAGCACAGCTCTTTGTATTTGTTCTGCTTACTAGGAGCAAGATAAACATTATCAGAGGCAATGGACGGTGGGAGGGGTAAGACAATTCTTAAGTGACAGGTTGCCTGGATTCAGCTCTCTGTTGAATGCAATCCATCCTTTTTGATTGACAAGCATGACCAAACCAGATTTAAATGAACAGAGAAGAGGAACACTCAAGCATGAGAGGAGCATTTTATCAGTCTGTGTACAAGTACGTGGAATGGAGCAGGATATTATTAAAACATTCTCTCTCTGATCTGTGACTTAAGTTATGCTGATTAAGAAAACAAAAATATGGCATGTGATCAGAATATCAGCTTTGGCCCCCGAATTTCTCAGATACTAAGAACTATGACTGGCAGAACTAAGCTTTACTGATCATCCGTACAGCCGTCCTTCCACAAAAGAAAAAACAGGAGACCAACAGGAGTTTTCAAAATCACCCCCTGAACTGATATTTCACCCCAGGAGAAAATATGGAAAAAAAAGAAAGAAACGGTTATATAAATTCACGTTCTACAGATTATCAGTCCTTCTGACCGTCTCCTGTAAGCTACATGGCGACAGAAAAAAAAAAAAAAAAACACTCTCTTCTCGAAACAAAACAAAACGTAATTAAATACACGAGCCAAGAGCAAAACGTAATTAAATACACGAGCCAAGAGCAAAACTGAAAAACTTAACATGTATATCGAATATGATTTAGTCACAAATTTTAAGGCAATAATAACATGGATCGTTTGCTACCTGTTTACCACAAAAAACGACCATGAAACACAGGATGGATGAATCACTAACTGATCATAATCACAGAAGATTCTGACAGGGACATATGCTCTGGAAAACCATGGCAGAGCTCAGCCTGGCTGCTTACAACAGAGAACAACGATACCAAACATATATGGCATGGCACTAATATATATATCTCTTTAAAATTAAAACTGTTTTTCCTGATAATAATAACAATAATAATAATAATAATAGAACAATTGCATTATCTATCCTGGTGCTAAAGCTACATGAATGAAATTAAATGTAATAACATATAAACACATTAAATCTGTTACAGAAAACAAAACAAATATAGAAATACTAAAAATATTCTGGTATGAGGGAAAAAAGTACTGTGAACAAACATCAAACAAGGGCTTTAAATAATAATAATAGCAAAAAGATGTTTGATTTTCAGAAAACAGACACCTTGATTAAACTTGTGCACAAATAACTAAAAAACACACTTAAAATGCAAGTGCCACTTGCATAAACTTTAAAAGCAGCCCATACTAAGAATTATAAATTAGCTTCCAGTCTGATTCAGACATACCATAGTCTAAATGTCGCCATGTAGTGACAAAACCACCAGTCACCAGAATCAAAATGAACCATTTCTGTCAACAACCGCATTGAAGAAATGTCAAATAGAAATGCGTCTCACATACTACTGAGAAACATTTGACAAAAACTGCAATGCTTGCCAAGTAAATGATAAAACCACAATTTCCAAATTCATACACAACACTCTCTAAAACCTTTTAAAGCAAATTGTGATTAACATACTTGAGCCAGTAAAATGTCCACTTCCAAGGGATGTTGGTCCATTTTTTCCACTGCTTACAGGGGGAGAAAACATCTAAAAGAAGACAAACAAAACTTAAAAAAAAGATTTTGCTAAAGTTAATTACATTATCGAATTGTTAATCTAACACATTAAATTGGTAGGCACAGCTTGTTTGGTGGTGTATTATTAAAAATGTTACTGTGTAAAACATTCATAAACATACAATAACATTTGCTGTCAAGATAGAATAATTGTTAAATAAGAAACCTGAACAAACATTTCGTTCTCTCCTAATCCTGAAAGCCCCAGTATATTTTCTCATACTTCAACTTCAGATATTCATTCGTTTCTTAATAGTTAGTCGGACTATCGGATTAAACCCTTTACAATTAAAAAGGGAAACGAGCAAACTCAGTGCTACCTACACGTAAATTCGCGTAATTCCACGGATAATATTAAAATTACCCGTCGCTATTTTCTATCAAATTTGTCTATACAATTAAATTAGGAAAGAGATA
Organism: Pollimyrus isidori; assembly: GCA_019775955.2. Lineage (NCBI taxonomy): Eukaryota > Metazoa > Chordata > Actinopteri > Osteoglossiformes > Mormyridae > Pollimyrus > Pollimyrus isidori. The sequence goes on along the minus strand of JABFDZ020000118.1, from coordinate 25,957,228 downwards.
GATATATAAAAAAGTTAAACTATTATTCGGAAGCAAAGCGTTTGCCTCGGCTAAGCTTTAAAGCACTCGGCGATACCGAAGTTAATTACGCATTTAAGGCTGCCAATAACAAAACAATGGGAGGAAAAAAACTGTACAATGATGAATTCACAACATGTTTCACTAAATCTCAATGGCCGTCCAACTTTCTTCTCTAGTCTTTACTTTCAGTGACACAATCCAAGATCGTACTGTATCAATGAAATACCAGTGGATCATGCTTAACATCTGAGATAAAATGTATACTACAGCATTTCGATTGTCTATGTAATAAAGAAATATACTTAAGATATACTACCATTGATGTCGGGAACATTTTCAAATCGTTGTTTCGCATCTATAAAACAACAAGATTGCTAATGCAATATCATATTTCTCTGCACATGTTCTGGAAAACACTTAATCATTTCAACCACAATTATCAAACATAAGCGGTATGGAGTCATGTTAAATTCATTGTTGACCAAAAAAATCAACACTAAAATAAATGTTATTTATAACCAAAAATGTAAACGTCATGAGAATAGTATTTTACAGTGATTATGTATAGCAATTGCTTACCGCACTGAAATCCAATAAGTCGCTGAGTTCTTTGTCTGTCCCTAAGGCAGCCATTCGCTGTTGGTGATGCATTTTAACTAAATCACACAAACCTGAAAACATGGGAAAAACTGCGGTGAGCCAGCATTCGCACTAATAAGGAAGGGGCTCTATGTTCTTCAGAACCACAGATGACTCACTCACAAGATTCCACTTCGACTTTAAACCTATTCTCTCTTAATACATCATTATGCAACAGGAGGTTGACGTTAATCAATCCAGTAGAGTACAGAAATAAAAGTATCCCATATTAAAGCAAGTGTCTCTCAAGCCAAACTAAATTCGATTCCAAGGTTAAGCAGTTTACCTTGGAAGTGAAATCCTGTAGAAAATTGTATTTATTTACACACATACCAGGATACCATACATATATTATATATATATATATAACTACATAAATACCGCAGACAGTTAAAAACTACGTGACTTAACAATACAAGTAAAAAATACAACTGAACGACTGTAAATATTCGTAGTATATCAAGTACCTAATTGTGTGGACTACGGATCGTTTTTTGCTTGCTTTCAACCTAGTTTTCAGCCCATGGGCGCCGCGAAATGGTGTGTTTGGACAGCCACCTAGCTACCTAACAGTTCATGTGTTGGTAAGTTCATTTTTCGCTGACGGATACGCTAATTGACAGAATTACTGGATACCCCGCAAAGGATGCATTATTTTATATATAGTTTCTAACCCCGATTTTTCATAGCATAATTAGCATTACCTTCTAATCTATGGTTTATGTAAAGTGCAAGTATTTATTCGAATGAAAGTAAACGTGGAAATGGGATACATTCATACGTACGGTACGTCGAAATATCGCTGAAGTGAGATTTTGCATAAAATGAATTTACAATAATTCAGGCCGCGCAGCATTCATTCATATTCATCAAAAAGTAAAAATATCAACTATAAAATATAGCTGACATACGAGAAACCGTTCTGAATGTTAAACTTCAGACAAAACTGAGTTATAATAATAGTTAATATGATTAACTCCGCGAGTGTATTAAGTGTTGTAGTTAAAATTACAGCTTATTACTTGAATGTGGATAACTGGCGACAAACATTGTTGAACAGCTACATACTTAACATGTGCGGTGCAAATCTTACAATAAAATTGTGTGCATGTTTGTACGCGCCTAGATATGTCACTGGGCAGCATTATTTCTTATACATATACCGACAAGCAGTCTCAAGGAAAATAAATTAACTTAAACATTGCGAAAGTACTGAAAACAATAAATAAAATGTTGTGTTTAGTTTCAGTGCCTTTTATACAGCCATTCGTGTCAAATGATAAATTGCTAACGGAAACATAATCTAGTTAATCATCAGAAAATTGAATATTAGAATAATCGTTAGAGTACATTTCTTTCATCCATGAAAAGGGAATGCTACCATATCAAATAAAACGTTAGTTACAGTCCTCCAAAAACGACTCGGCTAAGCAGCTAACTGCCTATATAAAGCGCAAATAATAGTTTCCCAACATGACCCACTTGCAGAAAATGAAGTTGTAGCTATGTCCAGATGTTCCTTATTATTTGGCTGCTGCTCTTGTTTGATTTAATATTCCATTTAGAAAACGACCCGATTAACTAGCTACTTTCCATAACCCTAAACGACATACTACAGTATTATGAAATGCACCGTATAGTACAGCGTGCACGATAAAGTCACGTCAACATCCGGGACGCGCGTCGCCCTGCAGGTCCGGGTCACGTTCGTCTGATGTCACGCGATTTCTACGTCCGTCCGAACTGATCGCGCGGCGAGCTTTTGCCGCCAGTTTGCGAGTATTAGAGTCCCGTCTGGTGCAAAGGAATAGATCGCAAATAATTGGAAAAATAAGCAGGATTAATTTATAAGAGATAAATTGTAGCATGTATCGAAAGAAGACGTGTTGATTTCATATAGTTGTTTTGAGTTTCCAGAAACCGTAGTTGCAGAACTCTGGATTTTTAGTTAATGTTGTGGCGTCATAACCTCACTGGATAACTCCATATAAAAAATGAAAAAGCAATATCGTTTAATTCCTGTAAAGTGCTCCGCTATTACAGTTAACTCCATACCGATTTCAGTAGTGTTACACTATAAATAAATATCCCTATCTGCTCAATGAATTAAATTTCGAGATACTTGTATGATGGGAAGCTTTCCCCGATTATCCATTTAAATATATGTGTGTTTAAACACAGTTCAAATGAAGTGGGCCAAAGACAAACACGTTTCCATGCTTGTATTTATGGTATTAAAAGTACAAGTGCCAGAGACAGGTTTTCTTGCTTTTAATTGTGCTGTGCACCTTGTCATCTTCATCTTTGCAGTAGTTTACACATTTTTTTATTGTTTTGTTCAAACTTTAATACTGAGTATGTATTGGGTATATTGTATTTTGGATTATGTATTATAATATTCTATATATATAAATTATATAGTCTTTGCATTAATTCTTGAGCATTGGTTTCTTGTGCTTGTTCATTCTGTTAACAACAGCTGGACATGAGTTTAGACTGAACACGTTACCTGCCTGCCTGTTGTTTAATTATAATATTCAGAAGACAATTTTTCAGTGTGTCATAGGTTGATAACAAGAGTGTCCTTGACATATATGGTGTTTTTTTGTTTTTTTTTTTGCAATGCAGGCACTAGGGGATCCTAGATACTTTCTAAAGCAGGGGTCACCAACCTTTTTGAAACTGAGAGCTACTTCATGGGTCCTGAGCCACACAAAGGGATACCGTTTTGATGCGCTCTTCTTAAATCGTGTATAATAAACATGTTTTCAATGCTTTTGTTTATATGTTGTCACTTTCAAATGTATATAATTGCAAATGTGATTAAAGAAGAATAGCAACAGGATAAAATAATTTTTTAGGCGCTGCTCACTGGTGAACAGGTCCACGGGCGACTCATGTGGTCCTTGGGGGCATCCTGGTGCCTGCGGGCACCATGTCGGTGACCCCCGTTCTATAGGCATGTCGTACTATTTAATTTTGGTATAATGTGAAAAAGACTGTCGGTCAAAGAAAGGAAAATGAGATTTGTATGATTTGACCTACAGTATTTTTATCTACTATATAAAAATGGCAGGTAATTAAAGGTAATTAATTGCTGTAAGCCTGTTGATTGTTTCACAAAACACAAGTCACAAGGGGTACAGATTCATCACCGGGCACCCCCACATACACTGTGTAATTTAGACTCACCAGTTTGCTTAACTACAATTTGTTTTGGACTGTGGAAAGAAACTGGAGTACCTGGAGGACCCCCTTGCAAAAAATGTGAAGCACACAGCTTGCAGGTGTTTTTCCAGCTTCTCCCCCAGACACTCTCGACTCCTCCTCTGTTGATCATCGTATCTGTTCGGCTTCAGTGTGAGCGTGGAGGTCGCACAGTCTCGGAGTGGCGTACGTTTCCTCCTGTAGCATAAAACCATGCAGTCAGGCTGACCAGATTCTTGCAACTCCCTGTAATTGTTTGGAAGCTTCTGTGCTAATGTGTCCTGCAATGGACAGGATCCCATCCAGGGTATCCTGCTATATCTCTCTGGATATTTTTCGCAACTATAAAACCATGTACCACAAAAGCAGTACAGTAGGGAAATTTTTATTTCTATTATAATAATAATTACTCTCTATTTGCTGTATCGAACAAAGGAGCTACACATTTTAAATGTGTTGAACTACGCACGGTGGTGTAAACTGAAAAATTCACTGATAGGAAGTAAAGGCAAATAGATATTGTTTAGTCTTAAAATCATCACCCGTTGCTAAGCACCTGTGGGAGAATGCAGCAGCAGAGGAGAGCGAAAGGGACCAACATTGTAATCTGTTTTCAGTGCCCTTGGGTAGATGTCTGGGACTGTGCAGGCCTTGGTATCAGGGACTGAATTACTACTCATTCTCTTTCTCTGTGGCTTTCCACCAGAGGGCTTACCACAGACATCTTCATTCTTCCTATTTGGGAAAAAAAATGGAACTAACATACTACTGTAATTCAAAATGCTGGTTGGCCCGCTGCTCTCCCTTTACTGTCGCATCAAAGTTTCTATGGTCAACTCATTCAAATTCCCCATTGAGGTGGGACATGCAAGTTACCTCCATGACTAAAAAGACAGAAATGACTGTTTTTTCCCACACCAACTCAAGGAGCTCAACATCTCCCGGTGCCTCCTACTGAACTACTACTCTGCCATCATTGAGAATGTCATGACATTTTCCACGACCATCTGGTTTCCCGCCGCCTTCGCCTTCCCCAAGACCAGGTTACAATGTGTGGGCCGCTCAACTGAGAAAATCGCCGGCTGTCAGCTGCCAACACTAGAAGACCTGTTCACAGTCAGGGCAGACAAGAGCTTGGAAGATTGCTGCTGATTTCACCCACCCAGATAGCCACCTCTTCACCAAACTGCCATCACCTAGGAAGTGGAAGTCCATCACGACCCAGACCTCACACCATCTCCGCAGCTTGTTTCCTACAGCCATCCAACTCCTGAATAAACTCGCCTGGTACCTCAGAAATCCCATCACCCAAATGAAATTCACTCACCCATGGACAATTTCCATCTTCCCATGCCTGACACTTTACCTCCATGGTAAAATTGCACCATTGGTTTAATTTGCACCATAACAGTGAACAACTTTGTTTTTTTTTTCTTTTTTGCAATAGTCCAGTTATTCTGTTCTGCTTTGGCAGAACTTTCACACTGGTGCCCACATACTAGTTTTCCATGTACTGGCAGACATTTTTGCATATGGTAGTCTGATGCTATTATCTTAAGACATCTTGCACTGTCTGCTCTATAAATTTGTCTTCTGTTAATCTGTAACTTCACCTGTATTCTTTTACGCATATATGTCCTTTCAGGTGGTTTTTCTATATGTCTTGTGATTTTTGTCCTGTGATTCATGTTTGGCACTGGACCACACGCAACTCTGTTGTTCCTAAGACTTTGTACATACTGGCAAGAAAGTGTCTGAGTTCTGAGATGCAGAGAGCAAGGTCATCTGAAGAGGTGCAGCTGGCCTCAGAAAAAGCTGAGTTCACGTCTAGGGCAACTTTGGTTTGCCTTGCAAAGTTTATCAATAACAGTACAGAACTTACTTGATTGAAAATGTGAACTAAACTAAGCATGAAAGCAATGACATCTGAAACATGTACAGAAATAGTCTCTATTCCCACTCATCCCACTGTGATCTTTTATCCTATATATCTTACAGATTTATGGCATACTGATTTTTGTCTTACTTCCATTTATTCTATACAGTACAAAGTAAGCTTAAATTAAAAAGTTCGTAGTCACAGGCCAGTCTCCGTGCCCCTGCTAATCCCTGTCCACCACTGAAAGCAACTTCCATGGGCTAAAAAGCAACTGAGATGGAACTCATCGTGATGGAAGAAGGTCGTCTGGTCGTCATCTTATAGATGTGTCATGGGACGTGTTGGACCACCGAGTCCAATCCACAACTATGCAGCCCCACACACATCGGAGCCCAACGCACAGTGTGTCATGACACATCACGCCAGTGACTATTTTAAAAATGATTCGCTGTTTGCGCCACAGTAGCCCTTCTGTTGGTATGTACCAGGCTTCGTCCACATCTCACATTGACTAGTCTTAGCTGCCCAACACCCTGTCATCGGTTTGTGGTTTTTCATCCCTCAGCTCGCTCCCAGAACTCACTACGGCCAACACTGAGCACCCCATGAGCCTTGCCATTTCAGAGATGCTCTGACCCGGTTGTGTGACTATAACGATTTGGCTCTTGTTAAAGTCAATCAGATTTTTTTCCCTGCATTCGATGTGTCGGCTACAATTACCAAGTGCTAGCTTAGCATTTCATATATCCCAGACCTCTCATAAGCTCAAAAGCACATGGGTGGGTGGATTGGTGTCTATAAATTGCCCATAGTGTGGGCAATGCGTGCCCCGATGAACTGCCATCTTTTCCAGGGTTTCTCTTGCCCTTCCCTTGACGGTGCTCAGCCACATTATGATCCTGTATTTCATAAAGCAGTTTTGCAAAATGGGCCACTGTGGTCTTAGTATTGGACAAGCAGTTATGGAAAATGGATGGGTTATTATTTATTATCAACTGTTATGCTGGACTAGTATGGTGCAGCCAAGCTTTCTGCCATCCTTCCTTGTAGGTTGTAACTCTAGAACTTAGAACTTGGTTATGAAGTGTTGCCAAGACAAAGAGCGTACAAGGGTGGATCCAGGTATGGTTTGAACCAGAGATGTGTGAACCTGAAGCAAAGATGTGGGAGGGATGGCCATAGAGATGGAGTCAGGAACCAAGAAAGGTTCACCAGGATAAGTGTAAGAACAGTAAACAATCTTGGTCTAAGTAAAGGAACAAAGCCAGGAAACTGAAAACCGTTGGACTTGGACAAACTATGGCTTGGGACATAAAATTTTCATATGGAGCAATAAGGTAAAAGCTCGGGTTCTGCAGCCAGGCTTATACAGACAACAGAACTCGTGACTATCAATAGTGTCAGTTCCCTTCACAGGTTGACAAATATGAGCAGACAAACCCAGGTGTCCCTCCAAAACCCAAGGAGAAATGACAGTGCAGTGTATTTTAATTGAATTGGGATGAATTTCTTTTAAATGCCGGCAATTCAAAATTAACTTTTGTTGGTATCGCAAAGATAGAAGCTTTTTATAAGTTTTTGCACTGTGCATACAACTGTGGTTTTGCTTAAATACATTCCAGTATGGCTATTTATTCTTTTCTTTTAGCCAAGGGACAAGGAAATGTTTTTTAACAACATTTGGAGAATCATACTTTTTACTATTATTTAATTCAATGTAGTAATATTCCTTTGTGGACAGTTAATCGTGAATAATAGTGAATAATAATGCTTATAATATTATCACTAACACTAACAGATACATTTTCCCTGCAATTCATCTCAGAAAGCTTGATGAAAGTAGACCAATCCCAAAGGATAAGAGGCAATGACCTACCTATCTCCTGTGTCCTACTCAGCCACAGAATGAAAGTTCTGTAAATTAACATAGTAATATCTCCTGATGCCTGAAGGGCAATACTAGACATTTACAGGTTACTTCTAGTGCAATTGCTACAAATTACCCACATAAATCCAAACACCTCTACTGATAAATATTTATTGAGAGATGTGAAATTAATTTGATTTGCTGCATGCGTTCACAGCTCGTTTAACTCTCTTTTAGGTTGTCCAACAAAACAACAACAATAATAATACCTCTTTGATGAAAAATGGCACAGGAACAAATCATGGATATTTATTCTTCCATTTTAGTCGCTGGATTCTAAAAGATTATTAACAGGTTATATTCTATAAAAATGAATAATGAAAGAAACATGTGACTATAGTGGTTATTTGAAAACATTCCAGTCATTTATCATTATAGTATAAATGTTTACGGTTATTGTTTTTAAATGAAAATAAATCACAGTGATGGATTTTGCTTTATGTTTCAGTGAAACCCTAGCAACACAGTTACCCAACACATTAAAATGTTCTCACCTTAGAAGGGAGAATAAAGCAGTAGACTCATGACAAATAATAATAGTGTATATGCATCTATGTGACACTGTATTTCATGGCTAATAAAAACTGGCCCAAGGAAAATGTTACTGTTCCAGTAAGTGCTTTATTAGAAGAAACACAATATCTCATTTTAACTTAAACTGACATATGTTTACTATATGAATTATACTCAGTGACAAAAAAGTTAAGCTGCCAGAAGTATTGGTCTCATTTGGATGTAATTTGGTACATGGGTATGTAACTGATTCAATATGCAAGGAGCTGGCACGCTTAGTCACCAGACATACTGTAGAAGATGCCTTGTAGACGCATTAGACAGCAATACCAGCACTTGGAGTTTGATAGAGGTTGCATTGTGGGTTTGTATGAGGCCAGCTGGTTATATTCTGCAATTTCCCGGCATGTAGGGCATGTAGGGCACGCAGATGTCGCAACTGCCCAATGGGCACGTGAGGACAACCACACATGTCGTGAAAGTTCTGGTCACCTAGAACAGACTCCACCAAGGGAGGATTGTCATATTGTGCGGCAAGCAGTAAAGAACGCCATCTGGACATAGGTATTGGACTCGTTGCAACACTCTGTGTCATCTCGCACCATGTCTCGACAGCTGGCATAAGCCGGACTACCAGTTCACCATTCCATGCACAGGCTTCTGATAACACCGGCACAGAGTTGGCTGCATTTCAAGTCGTGCCATAACCAGGAGGCATGGACTGATGACAAGTGCCGTCGTACCATGTTCAGTGATGAATCTCGACTCTGTATTACCATGGATGACTGTCGTGGTGATGCAGAGGGGAGAGGACCAGTCCTGCCAAAAATAAGAAGTTGCACGTCAAGTCAGATGTCAATTTAGGAGCAACTTGAGTTAGAGTCTCAAACTGGAGTTCTAATCTCTGGCAGGCACACATATGAGTCTTCTCGACATCTGAATATCCCTCAGAAAATAAAACCATGTAGGAAAAATGGGTGGTTCAATTATCTGAAAGCTGTCTGATAACACACCTATCTGCACAGTGTTTTTTATCACACACAAGATTAAAATGTTAAATGTGGCTTGACATGCCAACGAAACAATCAGTAAACACAAAATTCCACATAGCTACACTTCAGCAATTAGACAAAGAGTAAACATTCAGACCCCTCCATGAATTGCTACCTGATCATGTTGAAGGGATTGATGTGCCTCTGCGGTCTCAGGAAATACTGTGTTAGGGAAATTGCCCTGGGTAGGGTCTCCCAAGGCAAAGTGGTACTAGGTGAGTGGTTAGACAAATTATGATTCATAAAGACCCTGGTGAATGAGAGGGTTGATTCCTTTTGACTTTGAATTGCAGGACAGGCTCTGAGTGTTATATGTTCAGATGCACCTAACACCAGTTCAGAGTATCCAACCTTCTTGAGGACACTGTTTGGGGTACTGGATGGTGCCCACTCTGGGGACTTCATTGTTCTATGAGGGGACTTTATCACTCATGTAGGTAGTGTTGTAGTCAAGACCGCCTAAACTGAGACCAAGACATTGCCGAGACCAGAGGGTATGAAGACCAAGACAGTGCCGAGACTTGAGGGTACCAAGACCAAGACACACTAAGGCGAGACCAAGACCAAGATTAGTCAAGACCAAGACCAAAAACAGACTTGGGCTAGAATTGACGTCACATTACTCAGATCAACTGTAGAGAAAAAAGGCATGGCTGTAACGTGTCATTACTCGTTAAATCAAATTCATGTTATCTTTTCAATTATATTGTCCATATGTCCATATGTCTCTCATTTCAAATCTCCCAGATTTGTCATAGTTACGAGGTCTGATGGAAAATAACATTCTCAGCAATCCTCTTCTATAACCGTTTTACCAGACCTCGTCAAGGGAAAGAGATGGGATGTACCAGAAAGATGTTCATATTCAGTGTCTCATACCAGGGACAGAGGCCTCGGATAAGCTATGAATACGGCTATGTAATGACCCTTTGCTTTGAATTGAAGAGAATGAGCCTCCACACTGACTTGCACCTCCAAGACCGTGCTTTCTAATGGATGTAATATACAGAATTTATTTGAATTATAACTATGCTATAGACTTCGAAGACACCTTCGGACATTCCTTTGCCAACTTCCCTATGATACGATGTGTATGACGTGTGGACTGTGAAGCACTTGCAGTGTCCGTTGAGAAAATGTATACAATGTGAGGAGCGTAATAAATAATGATATTGTTCTGTCAGGATGTGCCGTTTTCTCTTTTTTTCCCTCATCCCATTGAGACCGCTATGTCCGAGACCAAGACAAGACCAAGACCAAATAGAGTTGAGACCAAGACAAGTCCGAGACCACAAAAAACTGGTCTCAAGACTGGTCTCAAGAGCTACAGCACTACGTATAGGTAAGAACAATGAAACCTGGAAGCATGTGAATGGGAAGATGGCCTGCCTGGTCTGAACCCAAGTGGTGTTCTGTTGTTGGAATTCTGTGCTAGCCAGTTTGTCCATAACAAACATCATGTTCAAGGATAAGGGTGTTTATAAGTGTGCCTGGCCTCAGAGCACCTTAGGTTGCCGTTTAATCATCATTTTGTAATTATATTGTTGGATTTGCAACCTGGTGGTGAGTTGGATCAGATGGGGGGGGGGGGGGGATGCCAGATAGACCTTGTAGTCTCAAACACATAGGAAGGGTGTGCTGGGATCATCAGGCCCCTGTCCAGACCCTTCTCTCGCACCTCTGGTGAAGTGGTTGTGCAGAGCTGTGACTGCAAGGGGACAATCCCCTGACCAAGTGGGGGACACCAGTGATAAAGGGAGCTGTCGGGCTGAAGCAGAAAGCCTTCTGAGTTTAGTGAGCTTGTGGGACTCTTCAAGCAGCTGACAGGTACTGGCAGGCTAAGTGAAATGCGGCTTTGGCAGATCCTACAGCAAAATCCCAGGAGTGGCAGCAGTTTGTTGAGAAAATGAAAATTGACTTGGCAAACCGTCAGGCAACTCAAGAGGGGGAATCAGGGCTTTACTTATGTTGTTTACAGTGGGGGTGGAGTCTTGTTAACCTCAAATGGGGAAATACTGCCGCGGAAAAAATTAAGAGACCACAGCACAATTTTTTCTCTCATTTCTCAAATTATGGGTGTACATCAGTGAATAATGTTTTTATTTTTCCCAACCTGCAGCCTGGTTCTTCTCTGTTTCTCATTAACAAAGGGCAATTTCCTTGCTTTATGGGTCTTCAGTCCTGCTTCTAGGAGCCTGGTCTTGGAACAATGGACCAGCTCTTCACCCTCACAAGAATACTGGAGGGTTCATGGAGTTTTTCCAACTAGTTTACATGTGTTTACCTCACCAGGGCTGTCCGATTATAATTTATTTTTATGGACAAAGTTTCTAGGCACAGCCAAGGGGTGGAGGGGGTCCACTTTGGTGGCCTCAAGATCGTGTCTTTGTCTGTTGCAGATGATATGGTCCTCTTGGCTTCATTGTGTTGTGACCTGCAGCAGAGAATTTGCTTAGAGAGTTGAGTATGAAGCGGCCAGGTTCTCAACAGGAAAAGGGTGGATTGCCCGGTCCTTATGGGTTACTACCTCAAGTGGAGGAGTTTGAGCATCTCAGTTATTGTTCACAAGTGAGGTATAAAAAATGCAGGAGATCAACAGGTGGATCCGTATAACATCAGCAGTAATGTGATGGCTGTATTATTCTCTCATGAAAACAAGATAGCTGAGCTAGAAGGCAAAGCTATCAATTTACTAGTCATTTTATGTTCCTACTCTCGTTTGTGATCACAAGCTTTGGATAGTGACTTAAAGAGTGAGATCACAGATACAAGCAGTAGAAATTCCAGGGTGTCTGGCAACATATTTTGGTTTATTTTTAGTATTTTACTGTGCTAATTTCCGTCCCATATCCAACCTCCCCTTTCTGTCTAAAATCCTGGAACGTGTCGTTGCCGCCCAACTCCAAACCCACCTTACTTCCAACAGTCTCTATGAACCATTCCAGTCTGGCTTCCGTCCCAAACACAGCACCGAAACAGCTCTACTCAAAATCACTAATGACCTCCTCCTCTCCTCCGACTCCGGCCATCTCTCCATCCTCATCCTCTTGGACCTCACTGCAGCCTTCGACACTATCAGTCACTCCATCCTCCTCTCCCGCCTCAAAAACTCACTGAACATCACCGGCTCTGCTCTCTTCTGGCTCCAGTCCTACCTCACAAATCGGCAACAGTTCATCCACATTAACAATTGCTCATCTACCATAGCCCCCCTGCAGCAGGGGGTCCCCCAGGGTTCGGTGCTTGGTCCTCTCCT
>JABFDZ020000118.1:25922152-25935157 GCA_019775955.2 Pollimyrus isidori | reverse complement strand
CATGTAAAGCGCCCTGGGACAACTCTGTTGTGAAGGGCGCTATATAAAAATAAATTGAATTGAATTGAATTGAATTTCAGAGATGCTGTGACCACAACCCACTTGCTGGTCATAACAATCTGGCCCTTGTCAAAGCTACATTCAGGTTTTTACCCCTGACTTGTTCTTCTGTGTTCAGCACATAGACTGAGTTCTGAATGTTGATTTACCATGTAATACATCCCAAACCTTAACATTATTCACATCACTTTGGTCATTATGTTTTGGCTCATCAGTGTTTTCTTCTTTTTTTAGCCAAAAAAATATGGAAAAAAATAGAAATTAAAAATTACAATAATGCCAAGCTTTGTACATAAAGTCATACACAAAATACATACCCAAATCCAAATATAAGTATTTTTAATACAGTGATTTTATTTCTATGAGAATTTATTTTCACACCAACATGTCTTCTTGTGTTGTTGTATTTTGGCTGAGAAATAACTAAGGAAGCTCTAGTGGTAACAGTGAACAAAAGAAGGAAACTGTTTTTGGCCAAAAAAAAATAAACAGTATGAAGTTACATTATTAAATCTCAAAGAGTTAATCTCATGCATTAATGTCGAAGATTCCTTTGGGACTAAGTAAAGTATGTAAATTAGTTTTAGTAACATGTAGGATACTGAACATTGATTCCTTCCGCTCTCATGTTTTATGTCATCTTATTCTTCAACATTAAGTTAGAAACACACTTGGATGAAAATGGAATATACGTCGTAAGACATCGATAAATTTCACAGGGTAACTTAAACACACTAAAACTAAATTTACTGGCTTGCAGTTACGCTGTCATTTCTGTTGTTGGATTTTCGAAGGGGATGCAATCTCTCCTTCGTTTCTAGTCTACTTGAAGGAAACATGTACTGTCCCCTTCTCACTTACTCCAGCATACATGCCGTTGCCCAGAAGATCCAGTGAGTCTCCCGCTACCAACCGGACCGCCGCCCACAGCTGTGAGATACTCACATTACTCCAGCTCTGGGGAAATTCCAGTGACAGCTGACAGATGATGTGACTGCCGCCTGTACTACAAAACTAAGTGTGGAAATTATTCTTCAGCATGTGACAAGAGACATACATACTTTCTATTCTCAGTTAAAAGGCACACCAGCATTACGGTTAGATAAGGTAAAAGCTGTTGCTTAAACTATCACTTTATTTAGCTCTCATATTGACTGGCTCCCTTCTAAAGGTCGAAGGCAAGATAGCACATGAAAACCCATGCTTCCACTCTGCAGCATTAATAAAACCTTTTATGGCTGAACAAACCTGCTTGTACTTATTCCACGACATCGTGATAGGAATCTTAACTACTTGGTTTCCTGACTGAATAGTATAAAATGCTGATTGCACAGTTACCCTGCTGGCTGTACGCAGATATTCGGATGTGTTTATCATAAGAGTAATGGCATTTCACAACTAATTCTGAGCAACTTGAGTAAATCTGTCACTATATGTCAAATCCTCCGGACCAACAATTCACTCTGACACACTTTATGACTCTCTCTATATCACTCTATTCCAGCCATCTAGTGTAGTACACACACGCGCATGCACACGCACACACATACACAATGCATAGAATCACCGGGTTAGTTATCCCTATGTCTACTTGGCACTGAGGTCCAGCATCAAGTGTTCATAGACTAAAGTACTGCCCTTGAAGCTGGCTGCAAACAGAAAATCCTGATCTTTGATGGAGATTAGGCTGAAAGCACGAGGCGCACGGACATTGAGCTCCTGGAAGGGCCCGAGGCGTTGCTCCTCTTTGTCCCACAGATAAACCCTGGAGAAAGAGTAATCGCTGCCCAGGACCAGATATTGGCGGCCGGCAACAGTAAAGGGTAACGCAGCTTTGGAGCCACGTGACGGCAGGGTCTGAACTTCCACGAACTGCTGGCCCTCCCAACGCAGCACGCGGGAGTCGCCAATGAAGCGGCCCAGGCACAGGTAGAGAGCGCCGCTGACGTTGAAGTGCCTCACCATCCACACGTCTACCGCGTCGGGCAGGTGACCGGAGAAGGCGAAGTGGCGCCAGCTCCGGTTCCACTTGTAGATGACTGGAGGCTGGGAGATGCTGGACAGAATGAGCCACGGCGTGCCGTCTACCTCTAGGAACTCCACGTGCGTATCGCGGTGCCACGGGTGCAGAGACTGGTAGGAGTAGAAGCCGTTGCTGTTCCAGCGGTACAGGGTGGTCAAGCCGGCTTTGGAGCTGTCGGCCATCACAAAAAACGGGTCGTCTTCCAGCTGGAAAGTCGCCACAAAGTTAGGCTTCAGGACGCGGGCTGTGTCGACGTCCTGGACCTTGACAAAGTGTTGGGAACCTTCTTCCCACCTGATTAAACAAGAGCAACTGACTCTAATGCCTGTTATACAATCGCACGACTTTCTCATAACTTGATTTGCAACATTATTCACCAAAAATACTTGTGTAACTTATGATTTATCTTTGTTGTGAATTATAATACATGCCAAAGCAGGTAACACAGTAACTGTGGTAAGACGCACATGATAGGACGCCACAAAGTACACACTTTCACACTATTGGGAGTTTAGATATACAGATTCATTTAACCATATGATGGACTGCATGATGACAGTGGGATGCCCAGGGTGAAAATGGATGCAAGCACAGGGAGAACATGCAAACTCCACATACAAATTGCCCAGGGGCGGGAAACCAACGAACAACTTCGTAGATAATGATGGAAACTCACTTGTAAATGTAGGATCCCCCAAAAAGCTGAGCCAGGACCATGAAGACCATGTTATTGATGACCACGGGTTTGCAGTGGATAGCCGAATGAGCTAAAACACAAAATCAGCACAAAGCAGCTAAGCTGCACTGCTCAGCACAAAACAGCTAAGCTAACTAAACCCAATAAGAAGTGAATAGTGAATATTTAACCGGAAGTCTAACAATAAGACCTACTTTAATTGTGAGACAAAGTCACCATGGTTCACTCCATTCCTGAACCATCTCAGACTCACAGGTGATGTTGTAGTGCTTCTTGAAGGCCTGCTCCATGTCATCCCACACATACACTGTGCAGATTCCTGTGTAAGGCTGTGCAAACACGACGAACAGCTCCCCGTTTAATGTGTAGGACTCCACGGAGACTGACTGGAAAGGGAAGGTTTCATACACTGCAAAGTCTGGTGGAAACAGGAGGTGGGACAGGAATGTTATCTTGATATTCCTCTGCTCAATTATTAAAAACTACATTTTTAATACCTTTGCAGTATTCACTGTGCATTGAACCAAAATGTTCTTTGTAGGTTTATACTACATATCATGTAAGAGATACACAGAAACAGATGAACATTTGCCAAGGGACCGTGGTTAACATCCATTGTACTAACATTGTATAACAGTTATTAGCAATATTCCTCAATTAACACTATTGCATCAACTAGCAAAGGCCATTCACTTGCATATTTAGCATTGCAGCAACAACACCTGAGACACATAGGTAAGCATGGGTTCATAATGTGTTGACCCAGGAAGGCTGTATTTATTAGGGTTTGAGGTGGTAGTTGGTTCTAACTGGGGCTCGACTTCATTCGTTTTGAGGAAGGTCTTACAGAGCCATGGCCAGGCTGGAAGCCGTGGCCACATGCTTGCCAAACTGCTTCCCTTTTCACTGAGGGAGCCTTCCTAAATATAAGCCAGCTGTAGCTTTAAGTGGAAGCCAGCCAATCCAAAATTGAGGTCCTGAGAGTGTGCTGTCCATGGTCCTGACCAAGGTTAGCCACTACCTGTCTTTTAGCTGGATTAGCAGAACTTTTGGGTTGCGGAAGTGATGCTGTGGAACTCCAGCACCCCATAAAGTCGGTCCGAGACAAGCAGGGCCCCAGCCCACAGTAAATGCAAACAGGACAACTCATCAGCCTCGATGTGTTACCCTTCTTGGCTGGTGCTGCACCTGAAAAGTCTTGGAGAGGCAAGAACCAGCAAGTGACATTGACGTTGTTGGCCTTGGTGTGGGCCATCCATGGGTTTGGTCCATTATGAGAAAGAAGTGTCATCTGGACTTGCTCTGTGATGACCCACTTGATGGCCAAGACTTTCCTGTCCACTACAGGATAGCAGGCTGCAAGTTTCCTGTTTCGGTACATTGCAAGCTGTTTCTCACAAAAAAAATCCTGGGCCAGCGCAGGACTGAGGCCAGTGTTGGATACATCATTTTACACAAAGTACCAGCCCAAAGCAGGGGCACAAAGATGTTATTTTGGCAGCAAGGGCAGTATGTGGACCTGACCTTCTCTGAAGTCGTCCATTTCAGCTGGTCTGAGAGCAGCACATTTAAGGAGGAAAACTAAGAAATAAACGCCTATAATATCCTGCCAACCTCAGGAAGGCATGTACCATTGTATTACTCATTAGCCATGGACATCCTGGTTGGTGGCGACCATGTTTTGTTGCGACATTAATCTGAAAAGACAAAAACATTTTAGGGCTGATATTAGGGTGTGATTACATCATATAGGTAGACAAAGGAATAAGTCGATTGTAGTTAGGAGGCCCTCATCCTTGAGCCACTGGAATAGGGGTGGGGCTCTATAAAGAAGAATAGAATAGTATGTTGCTACTAGAAGTGATGAATGTAGTCTTCTCCTGAGTTTGAGATCAAATGTAGAAATGTACCTGTACACTTCATCAGTGTAGTGCAAATTAGCTATTTAGCTAAACTGTATATAATCCATCTAGTTCGTTTCACCATCCGATTCTTGCCTGGCCACAGGGAAATCTTCAGGTACTCCTAATGGTCGATCTGGACTCAGAGTGGGTGAAGTCTTCAAAAAAAACATTGGCCTCTCCCATATGGTGAACAGCACATACAGGATCAGGAGCTCTGCGCTATGGCCATCGTCATCTACCACTTTGTGAAGCATCCACTTCACAGTCTGGCTCAACTGCTTGACCAGTCGATCAGTTTGAGGATTGTAGACAGAGATCTGGTGGTGGGATATCCAGAGCAGATGGTAGAGGTCAGGCATGAGCTTGTAGCCAAATGTCACAAGGGATGATTCCTGGGTTACCAGTAGGAATAGATCAGAAAGCATTTGGTTTCTCCATTTCCCCCTCTCCCTCGAGCACTGGTTGTAAATTCTGAAGAATAGGTAATCTTGTCTCCATTATTCTTTATAGCAGACCAATTCACTGGAAAACTCTCTCAATCAGTAAATGTACAGGACGTTTGGGCACCACTGTGATCTTGAGATTCCAGGTTTTTATGGAATGTTCCAGTTGGCTAGTGCTGCAGAGTATCTGGAAGCTATCCATATGAGGGGCAATTATCTATTAATACTCCCTGGCAACGTATCTGAGTAAGCCAGAGTAATAGTACTTTTACAGTTCATCACCGTGTGCCTACAGCTTGATATCGGAGGCTGTAGAAGTCCAGGTGGTCTACCACCTTTCAGGTTTTAGAGCCAACTCCCATAAATTATGCACCTTCTCTGGAAGATATAGGGCATCAGTCTTCTAGGGTGGAAAGACACCTGTGGAAGCTGCTGCTCTAGCATGGTTCTCATCTCCTTGTGAGGTGTTCCTCTCCCTCTGGGAGGACTTGTTTTTCTCTTTCTTGATCTCTTGGGCCAAAGAACAGGTGGCATCCACCCACTTGGTAACTTCTACAAACCAAGAATCATCTGTAAAGCATTTTTCAGGACCTGCATATAGTCTTTACGGTCACCTGTTTCACAATCTGGGTGGTTGCAAGCACCTCTGGCTGATGCACTATTTGAGTCTGATAAGACAGTATGAAGATATATTTCCATTCATGGAACGCCTTCACTGTCTGTGCACAGTATCACCCACTTTAGCAGGGAGTATTGCCCAGTATCCATAATTAAGAGCTCATAATAAGCCCTCTGAGTATATCCTGTGAGAACAGAGTAAAGAACTCTACTCCTCTGGGTTCCGTTCTAGTTAGCAACTACTTCAAAAGAGTGGAGATATGCCTCCAAATCATTATCCAGCATCAACTTACTCTGTAAACCCTGTGCACACCATCATTCCCCATGCATTGGTTCACAAAGTGTTCCCCTAGGAAAGTGTAATTTATTAGAAAATGGGTGTACAAGAGCATTGCCCTTGTGTTGGCACTGGTTGGGGCTCAGCATCATTTGCTTTGGCGAGAGCTTTGCAGAGCCACAGCCAAGCTGGAGGCTGTCAGTGGACTACAAAAGCAGCAACACACACTTCATCACAGCCAACACACTCCTGCCAGATGACCTAAATACACACACTTCTACACACGTTTTGACAGGGAGAATCCACAGTAGATCAAATGTTGGCAGTGTGCACCCATGATTTCAAGCAAGTCCTGTGAAAGATCAACATGGGAGAAGCCCCTGGACTGGGTGGTGTGCCAGGATGGCTCCTCAAGGAGTGTGCTGACCAGCTAACAGATGGCCTCACCAGCATCTTCAACCTCTTTCTATTGCTTGCTGTAATACTCAACTGCCTAAAAGCCACGACCATCATCCCTGTGCCAAAGTTCTTCATAACATGTATAAGCAATGACTTCCACCCTGGGATAAGAATACCCTTTAGGAAGTGCTTTGAGAGACTGGTGTTAGGCCACATCAAGTACAACATTGCACCAACCCTGGACTAATATCAGTTTACAGAAAGAGGAAAGATCCACTGAAGATGCTATTTCATCTGTTCCCAACATCATTCTTAACCACATAGCCCCATACCTGTCTGAGGATGCTGTTTATTAATTTCAGGTTGGTATTCAACACCATAATTGCTAAACAACTGATATCAAAACTCCACAATCTCAGCTCAAGCACAGTACTTTACAACTGGGCACTGGATTTTCTTATTAAAAGACTAACTGTCAAACTGGGCCATAATTTCTCTGCCACCTTAACACTAAGCACAGGACAATTTTTTTTTGAAAATGAAAAAAGAGACAAGTGCATTCTTATCCCTCCTTTGTAATAAAAAATGGTGGAAAAAATGAATAACATTGAACAATATTTAGGAGTTGCGCAGACCACCTGAAGTTTTGAACATTAAAAATGATATTTGCTATGTGGAGACAATCAGGCATTCATGCCTATTATTTAATCAAAATAATTTGTCACAAGAACCACAAGTGTAATTAATATAATATGCAAAGTAAATGAACAACAAAATGTCTCAATTTTTTTTAAAAATTGCAATTCAGTTTGCCCTGACAGATGTCAGTTGACCTGGGTCATAGTCTTCATATCCCAGAAAATGAGCCAGCTGGAACCATTATTGGGAGACAGGCATGGAAAATTAAAGGTGCAGCAGCTTTTGACAGTTGGTCCACAACAGAAGTGATAACATTTTGACAGGAGGCTGCAGTTTTGGGGCTTTCAGCAGTAGAACCGTTTAATTATTTTATCCAAAGCAAGATTTCCATGAAAAAAATACAGGCCTTTCTCACCTACGTGACACGCTCAGTAGGAACCTGGCATCTTCCAAATTGACATTTTTTTTTTAAAAGTGACATGGACCATCTCAACTTTATTTTGCGCCTAACCAGGGGCAATAAAATTATCCCATGGGTCCGACCTGCACTCATGCAGTGGAAATCCTCAGGCACGAGGTCACGGATCCGACGGCCTCGGAATTCGAGCGGGTCGGCACAGACCATCGGTGGTACTGAGGTGTTGGTCCTGCCCATCCACTCAACCAGCCACTTCATCTTGCAATCACACAGTAGGGAATTCCCTCGAAGGTCCCTGTCCAGACAGACCAGGATCTTGTAAATCCAACAATTAGGTCCTTCCAAGTGATTTCAACGTATGTGAGCTTGTTTACACAATGGGCACAATTCATAGGAACAGATCGATTAGTATGTGCAGGAGGTCCCAGTAGTGTTCATGATTATGCAAAACATTGAAACACTCTCCAGTGTGGAAGACAGTATAAATATGGAATTTAAAATGTTATATCAATGATCTTAGAATAATCAATTATGACTTAGGGATTTATTACTGATCATGATAAATAAAAACATTAAAACTAGTCGTGAGTACAGTTCATAATACTTTATCTTTATTCTGTGATAAATTCAATTCATTTATTACAATGAGTCCACAATTCATTCTCTATGAACAGGGAAAATCGAGGAGTGATTTTCGGACCCAACTGACAGAAATCTGTGAAAGACCTGTTCAAAGGCTTATTCATAATCTCTCACTGCTCCCTTCTACTCCTTTCCCTTGTGTCGTGTTTCCTATCCCAGTTTTCAGGGACCCCCAGACAGTCTGCATTTTTGCTCCCTGCCCGAATGTAGACTGTCTGGCATGGAGTTGGGGGTCCTTGAGGATTGGATTGGATAATACCGCCGTAGGGTATGGTTCTTCAGCCTTGATATCTGGATAAGAGTTATAGTGGAGTCTACAAGTCAGAAGTAGATGTCTGAGAACTCACTTTATACCAGCTAACTAAGTCCAAACATCTCATACGTGTAGGGTCCAGACTCAGGTGGACATCTGTTGCCCACTTTTTTTCCCCTTAAAGTTTAATTACCATGATAACCATCAAAATTTTTTTGCTTTTACCTGCACCACTAGGGGGTCCAAACCTCTGATCAATAACTGTGTGCTTCATATTTTAAAGCTTTGCGGCATTTTTTTTCCCCGTGAATCAAGTTACTTAATTTAAACTGCTTCTAGAAAATACCTAATTGTTAGTACATTGTTCTAAGCTGATAGAATTCGGATAAAGCCTGTCTTGTACTCACAGGTCTGTCAGAATGTCCAGGTGCCTGAAGAGATCTCGAGGAAGAACCCGGAGGTTGTTATTGGACAGAGACCTGTCAATAAAAAGAGGCTATGGGCTTAGCTATCTTTAGCAATTGTGTCGCAGATTATGTCAAATTCTATCTAGCTACCTAATACACAGTTGAGTATATGTACATTTTAAAACAACGTAGAAATCTGTATCTGACGTGATGACTACGTAACAGACAGGTGTAGCTGCAAAATGGAGCTGCTTTATGATTATGATGGGCAGGCACGTCAACCGCAAAGTCAAAATGACACTCACAGGTGAATGAGGGATTTGAGTCCTCTGAAGGTGTGTGTGGATAAGGTTTGAATGTCATTGTTCTCTATGAACCTGAATGGAAGAAAACAGATGGGACCAAAAAGAAAGGACAAGTGCAAAGGGCTGCAGATGAAGATCCACATTCACATAACCGTTAAAAAACATTTGGTGCATTACAGACATGCTTTAGTTAAGATTCCTTCTGAAAATTCACAAATAACCCCGGATTGTGGAAACCAGCTCATAACAAGGCACCATGCTTACGGTTGGGCTGCTGACACTCTCTGGATCCGAAAATTCAATCATTAACCAACATACTTTTCTCTAATATTGCTGCGGCGAAACCTGTCAGAATTAATTAGTGGGATAATGTTGCATAGTTTTGTATTCTGTGGAAAATGAAAGATTGTTCTGCTGGCCAAATTTAATGAGAATTATGAAATCATGAATCATTAAAGTATAAATAAAAGCCTGTGTCCTGTTCTGGTTCTGATCGACCCCCAGAATAGCTAACAAATGCCCATCCTCTAATGCTTTGGGTTGACAGTGTAGTTTTGTATGAAATTATGTGCGAAGTTTAACCTACAAACTTTCTGCGTCTTCCATGCTTATTTAGCATAAAGGAACCCGGTTCCTGTTGCGTGGTGTGAAAGCGACACACAGAACTGCCTGGGAGCTACTAAAATTTCAGGTCAAGACAACCAAGGGACTTCTAACCAGGAACCAAGTACTGAACATTTGGTGTAAAAGCGTATAATGACAGTGCCTGGGCCTTTGTGTTTTAATCACCCTTAGCCCCAGCATCCAGAGTGACAGTGTCTTCAGGAACTGGCTAACATGAAGCCCCCCCAGGAAGCCGCAAATCGTTTTTTTTTAATCCCCAGCGCTTTTAGGGGCTTTTGTTGCTGCCATTATTCAGCGTGGCGGTATGGTCCTGCAGTGCTTCGCACTATCGCCTCACACCTCTGGAACTTAGGTTCTAGTCTCCACCAGAGTTTTCGTGATCTCCTCATGTCGTCGTGGGGTTCTCTCTGGGTTCTCTGTTCTCCTCCCCGCAGGCCGAAAACATGCTGAGGCTGACTGCAGTTACCAAATTGCCCATCGGTGTGTGTGTGTGTGAGTGAGTCTGCCCTGCAACAGGTTGGCACTCCATCCTGGGTTGGTCTCTGTGTTAGGCATAGGCTCCGGACCCCCTGCGATCCTGCACAGCACCAGCGGTCTCAGAAAATGGTTGGATGTATGGGTTTTATTCAGCGGATCTGTCTCGATCTGAGCTGCGTGTTACAGGCTGGGCCATTGCTGCGCCAAGGTGAGTAAGTAAGTAAGTAAGTAAGTAATATTTATTTATATAGCACCTTTCACAGACAAAAAGTCACAAAGTGCTTCATAAAAATAAAGTATAATATAAAAAGGTGAGGCACCAGAAACTGCGGAACTCACAGGTACTGCAGGTGCGTGAGGCCAGCAAAGGCGTCATTGGCTATCAAAGTGAACGTGTTGGAGTTCAGCAGCCTATAGAGACACAGAGACAGGGGATACACTTACAGCAACTCCGCAGGTTTGCGTAAACTCCTATATACTTCAGTAAATAGCAATGAAGGGTCAATTTTATTATTAAAGGGACTACCATAAGCATAGTGATATTTTTTTCCTTAACGTAGATCTGAGCTCCTCTGACGTGAAGAAAAGTGCAGATTTTACTCACAGGAACTGGAGCAGGTGCAGGTGTGAGAAGGAGCCCGCTGGGATCTCGGTAAAACCCACGTTTATCATGGTGCTGCACGAACCAGAAAAGAACACTATGTGGGTCACTGACAAGTCCATCGGTGCCCCATGTGACACTGAGCTAATGCCACTGTTGTCCTGCTGGCTTCAATGTCCCACGGCCAATGGTATCATGATGTCTTTGTGACACAGTCACTATCAAACCCCTGTCTCCTAATCCTTTTCCTTCAGTGATAGGAAACGATTCCTGTGACTATAGGTTAGAGCAGGAGTGGGCAATCTTATTCGCAAAGGGCCGGTGTATATGCAGGTTTTCTCTGCAACTCCCTAATCAGATCACTAATTAGAAGACTGATTGGCTGAAGAGTCCCTTACACCTGGGTTTGAACAGCTGACCTGCAGGTTATCCCAAAGACCTGCATACACACCGGCCCTTTGCGGATAAGACTGCCCACCCCTGGGTTAGACCTTCCCCTGTTGTGATGGCTGTGGTGCTTCCACAGATCACACTATGACACCCTGAAAAGAGCGAGAGCTCAAAAATTCAGAAGCCTTTTTTTACGTTGTATGGTCAGTCCATTTATCTACATTTTGCATCCCACGGATACTTAACGTGAAACTGTATTGTGTGTCAATTTACAATGTATTACAATACAATAATTTTAGAATCTATCAGAGTTATTAGTAGTTTATCCTAGTGTACTGAGACACACACACAGGTGAGATCACGTCTGGGGAACAAAACACAGGGGTGGCCAGCAAGCAACACTAGAACAATTGGGGTTAAGGTTCTTGGTACAAGATCCATCACTATACCATATACAGGGTTTGATCCAATGACCTTCCAGTCGTTGGCATGGATCCCTTATCTGCAGAGCCATAAAGCACATACATGGACTGCAGGAGACCCTGCAATGCAACAGCAGGCTCATCGCCCCATATTTGTATATGGTGTTAAGTGACCAAAAATGCATCAACTGTACTCGACAACCTAATCAGATACACAGGCCCTGAAGAATTAACCCAGGACCTTTGTTCTGCTTATGTGAAGCACTTTGGTTAGGGTTAGGGTTAAAGTGTTTTTAAAGTGCTATATAAATGAAGTTTAATTATTTACCTTTCTCACTATGATAAAGAACTCCTGCAAATTCTAGAGCCACTCAGCTTTTTGCCAATAAAAATTGTGCTCCAGCAGAACTTCACATCTACATTTAATAGCACGCAGACGCACACACACACACACACACACACACACACACACACACACACACACACACACACACACAAACACGCACACACACACACACACACACACACGCACAATAGGCATAACCCTAATCCCAACAGCAACAAATTTAACCCCTCCTCAGCCCGAACCCAGCCCTAACCACAAGTAACTAAGCAAAATACAAGACATTCAGATACTTTAGTTTTTTGATCGCTGTTGCAGATTTTTATGAAATTGAGTTTCCCCTGGTGGGGACCATTATTTTAGATAAAAGGATTTTACCACATTGTGGGATATAACCTCCCCCCAACCCCCTCCCCCCTGCACACAGACACAGACACACGCACACACGTCAATTACATAACTGTTTTCATAAAGGCAATGAGAATGTGGAATTCCAAATTGTGAAAGTAGAGTTATCAGTATAGTACATCTATGGCTGTTGCTCGCTGTATGCCAGATACCAAAAATCATTTTATTTAGGTCACTGTGTAGGGGGTGTAGTCATTCATTATATAACTCAGCTTTCCAATTATTAATAATTCAGTCAGTACACAAAAAGGAAGTTACTGCAAATATTATAATAACATAAGAGGAACTGAGGCCAACCCAAATTAATAAAAGAGACTGGTAGCCCTACCTGACCTGAGATACACAAACAAGAAAGGTGGTAGAGAAAGACAGAGAAGGACAGACCACTGGATAAAGGGAGGCACTGAACAAACTATCATGATATACAAAAGGGAAGGACATAAAGTCAGGTACATGAAGACATAATGAGCATCAGGAACGATATGAAAGCATAAGGACAGGAGAATATAAGGACAGATATATAAATATGGACATGTGGAAAAGACGAACATGAGGACAGACAGATATAACTATGGATGTGAGGAGAGGGAGAGACAAAGGTGAGGACAGACAGACAGATATCAGTACGGACATGAGGAGAGGGAGAGACAAAGGT
>JABFDZ020000118.1:25888525-25901009 GCA_019775955.2 Pollimyrus isidori | reverse complement strand
GCAGAACCAGAGAGAGGATACACACGACCACAGATACAGGAAGAACATGTAAGCTCTGCACGCGCAGAACCAGAGAGGATACACACGACCACAGATACAGGAAGAACATGTAAGCTCTGCACACTCAGAACCAGAGAGAGGATACACACTACCACAGATACAGGAAGAACATGTAAGGTCTGCACGCGCAGAACCAGAGAGAGGATACAAAACACCAGCCTCTGGAAGTGTGTGGCTACAATGCTGTTCATTCTGGCCATATGGAACAATCCTTTAAAAAGTTTTCGCCTTCCGTTTTACAGCTGGCTTTATGTGACAAATTTTCACTTTATGTCACTCTGACATACTGAAGTCTAGAGGCAGCCTCTCCTGTCACTTGAATGAAAAAAATGTCATAACACAAGTTTGTCAGCACAGACCTATGACAGTCTACACAAGTGGTAAGTTAACTTCACAGAGGAGTTGCCAATGTCAGCATTTATGACAGGTACAGAAGCTGGAATAAACCTTTAGAAATGCTTTTGTCAAGATGTCAGTTGTCATAAAGGGTTTATGTTGGTGTCATGTAGTCATGAAGACGTCCCATAATTAGGGTTACTAATTATTCTTCCATACACACAGTACTAGAAGTATTATTTTTCATCGTTTCAATCATTCTACATTTCACATTATGTCAAACCTATAATTTCAGCAACAAAACAATGTCATGAAAACCGCCAAGCTGGAATGGCAGAAGGTGCTGGTGGCTGGAGGCCATTAGCAGTGACCCCAACGAGAAGGTCTCTCTCTGTATTCCCAGCCGGCTCCAAAGACGTCCCGCCATCACCACTGCAGGCCACCCCACAGCCAAGACCGTTACCACAGGAAATATCGAGCCTTTAGCTTAAACGGAAGACGCACAATGATGCAACGCACTGCCAAGGTCAAGAATATCTTAACTAAGAATAGGTGCATCCTACAATTTTCCAAATGACAGAGTCTGATATACAGGGCGGGGGTTTTTACCAGCGATGACCATAAAGGGCTGCATCGCATTGTTTCGCGCAGCCATTTCGACATTCTTAAACGGAGCAGACAAAACAGACGGGGAACACTGGCAGCAATACGGCCGTGCCAGTGGTCATAAAAGAGGGCGGCGACATGCTGTGTCAGAGACCCTGCGGCACGCTGCTCCTTCAGCATCCCAAAAGCAGCAGTGGGCTGTGTGAATATTCCAAGGCTTCCCCACCAAGCAGAGGCTGACCACATTACAGCAAGGAGCAGAGAGGCAAAAAGCACTGCGCCTCTTAAAGGCCCAGCAAGACCAGCAGCTCAGTCTCCAAACAGAAGAACTTTATTTTATTAAGTAGACTTAAAACTGATTTCAAGTTTACTTAATCCTAAAATTTTACAGTTATTGTAACTAGTAATACAGTTTTGAGTTTTGTATACTGACCATTTTCGATGGAGTGCGACTTACTACTGGGTTATCTAATAACCTTGTATTAAAAGTCAATCTCACATAAAATTCTCGAGTTTTGGCTTTATAGCGTCTGACGCCATTATGCATGTGAAAAAAGGTGCTGCCCCACCGTACACGAACTTAGGGCAATTAAACACTAATAAATCTATAAGTTATAAAACCACCACGGTCTTGGTAGCGTCATAATATACAAGCTGAAAGTGTCGAGCTGAAGTAAATTTATAGGTATTTAACCAATGAGTGAACCTAACAAAATGTTCATATCGTTCCTGTGTCAGGAAAAGGACAAAGTATGGATTAAACTACTATTACACTAAGACCTTACTGTGAATTTTAGTTAAACTTTTCTTTATGCCTATCAATAAGTTTGGAACAAATAATCATTGCGTGCCTTTTGAAAAGTTCTTCTTAAAGCATTTTTTATTTTGTGATTAATAATTAAGAGCAGCACAGAAACCACCAGATGAAGGAATGAATGGTACATTTAAAAGCGCTTTTCAAGACGCCCAAACCGGTCCATATCAGAACCTGTCCCTGTCCACTCAGCAGAACATAAGAGCAGCACAGAAGCCACCATATGACATTATAGCAAGACGAGCCTCAGGTTCTGCAACCAAGAACTTCTTGGTCTTATAAGTGTTTCGGATAAAAATAGCTTTTTAGACATTAGATAACTTTACAACTGCTGCTCTTCACTCAGCCCCAAACACAAACCACATAACATAGGGCCTGTTTAGGCAACTTATTAATCTCCCAAATAAATCTAAATGTTCTGTCCTGCATGACTGCATGTCAATGGAGGTTCACAGTTTGCAGACTAAGTATGTAAATTTATGTTTGACAAAGAGCAAAGTGTTACTGACATGCAGTTATTAACAAGCAAAGTTACAATTTGTTAATCCTGTTTCAGGCAACACTGCAAAACACCCCATAGCTGGCAGGTGAGCTCATGTGAGAGCTATGAGACTGGGAGGCCGTGAAAACATATCCACCCTTTTACGTGTGTGTGTGTGTGAGTGTATGTACCTTACCTTTGGGCACAATGTCCCCACAACGTGACGAATAGCCGTTTTTTTTCCCCCTTAATGTAGACCAGTTGCTTGGTCCCCATAAGTAAAAATTCAGTTTAATTAAAATCTGCGACTGCGATGAAAAAACTAAAAATGCAAAAGCGCTTGTATTTTTTTTTGGTTACTTAAGGTTGGGTAGGGGTTAAGGTTGCCATAGTTGGGGTTACCATTTTTCCATAGAAATGAATGAGCCGTCCCCATAAAGATGTTTACCAGAAACACACACACACACACACACACACACACACACACACACACACACACACACACCAAAAGATGAACCTTTATGACACAAACGTCAAGGGCAATGAAGAAAGCAATAACTGATTCAGTGACCGGGCCGGACTGGGACACCTACCTTGAAACCACCAATGCGCTGGTCCCTCTTAAACTCCTTGCCATTCTTAAACCACTTGAGCGTTGGGTTGGGGTTGCCGCTTGCCTGACATCGGAACCTGACCGTCTTGCTGGCCGGCACCACCTGCAGCTTCTTCTCCATCCTCTCTGGCTGGGCCCACTGTGGGGCCATGGCTACAAAGGCACAGCTTTTGGGTTAATGAGGAAGTGGTACAAACTGCAATTCTGCACTCATCGACAACGAGACAACGAATCTACTTTAAATTTAACGTGTCATAGTTTAAAGTTATGCAGATTTCTTAATTGCAGAGTATGATACTGATTAAGTCAATGCAGAAACTCAAGTGGAATTCACAGAGAAATAAGAAGTGAGGCCAGAGGGAGTACAGAGACTATAACATGCAGAGTCAGAGAGGTAGAGCAGAGACTAAAACATGCAGAGTCAGAGAGGTAGAGCAGAGACTAAAACAGGGGTGTCCAACTCTGGTCCTGGAGAGCTACCATCCAGTAGGTTTTCAACCCTACCTGGCTTCTGATGAGCCACACCTGGCCTTGGTATTTCCCTGAGAACAGGTGTGGCTCATCAAAAGCCAGGTAGGATAGAAAACCGACTGGATGGTAGCTCTCCAGGACCGGAGTTGGACACCCCTGGACTAAAACATGCAGAGTCAGAGAGGCAGAGCAGAGACTAAAACATGCAGAGTCAGAGAGGCAGAGCAGAGACTAAAACATGCAGAGTCAGAGAGGCAGAGGAGAGACTAAAACATGCAGAGTCAGAGAGGCAGAGCAGAGATTCTTACGTGGAAGCTTCTGAGTACTGAGCAGCTTGTTCTCTTCTGAGGAGGATTCATCATCATCCTCATCTTCAGAGGAGGCCAGGTTGTCCACTGGAAAGGAGTCAAGAAATCCACTGAACCAGATGCATTTGCTTGGAAAAAATACTCGAATAAACACACATCCCAGAATAAGTACTTCCTACTAATGGGAAGGCATGGTATGTAAAAATTAAAACTTTGCCATTTATTTTCTATGTGAGCAGATTCTAGCTACTCAAGATAAAAGCGATCGTCCATTAAGAGATCACGTGAGACTACAGCACCGTCTGTTGTAAGGCACACAAGACAGGAATAAAGAACCGTATGCACATTGAGAAGAGACTTCTCGGCCCTGAAGGTTCCCACAGTTGGGAACTGCCCAGCAACACATCTAACCAGAGAATTAGATACAGAACAAGGGCTGATCCTGTGCTCAGACACAGGATGTGATGATGTTGTAGCCTCCACCCAATAGGCTTTGTCCATACCGAAGGCCCCTGGAACAACCATGCTAGGTAAGATCGAGATGCAGCTTGAAGGGCGATGCTGACAAACAGGCCCCTGTATACCCAATAACCACTTATACCCAATAATTCCACTCTGAAATCAGTTGTCTAAAACTCAATTAGACAACAAGGGCCCTTGTTCAGTTGTATAGGCAGATGCTTTTTTTGAACGACTTCAAGGAAAATGATCGATGGAGAAAGTGGCCTGGTCGATAACCACAGCTATAAAGCAAAAGGATTAGAATAAACCAACCACCAACCTCACATCCATTGATCTGGAATAAATCAGATGGACGCCTACAAACGTACCTGAGACGTTGACAGCGAACAGGGCACTGCCGTTTCCCCAAGGCCCTACGGCAAGGCAGCCATACATCCCAGAGTCTGCTGGCTCCACCCCCTCAATCTGCAGCCGGCCATTCCGCAAGCGGGTGTGATCCCCATCGTGAACGGTCACCTGGTCCTTTGTCCAGCCAACTGCTGACGTCATCACAGCCACTGCCCCACCCACCACCTCCTCCTCGTCCACGGCCGGGCAGCGCAGAACTAAATGATCCCCGGGGTACAAAGTGTACTGCTCCGCATCGGGGGGCGGCTCATGGGAGACTGAGGACGCACAACAAATACATACAAGAAAGTGCGCATCTGGGGCCAAAACCAGGACTTTCAATTTCACATGGACAGGACCACACAAAACAGACGAAAACTCCACCAACACACACAACGACCACAACCAAAAGCAGAATTATAAGGAGACAAAGACTACCACTAGACCAGCAGGAACAAAAAGGAACATCAGAGACCACCACTTAGACCAGCAGGAACAAAAAGGAACCCCAGAGAGCACCACTAGACCAGCAGGAACAAAAATGAACACCCAATACCACTACTAGACAAGCAGGAACACAAAGGAACACCCAAGACCTAGACAAGCAGGAACAAAAAGCCAACTGCAAAGATGATAACAAATGGTCCAATAAAACATGATATAAATTATGTACAAAAGATTTGTAGATTTTCCTACTGATATGACCTAGGGACAAACTTTTGAAGAGGAAAAAAAAAAACTAAATCCCATCAAATTAAAGACAGGAGCTTACATACACAGCTACCTGTAAGGGAGCGTGATATTGCAACACCAACATCTGCCCCCAGCTTTATAGCCATAAGTGCTACCCTTTATTTTGGATCCAAATGTAAGGGTCACAATATTAACAGAAGACACTGACGCAGATGTTGAAAGGGTTAACAGGAAAAGGTAGCAGTGACATCAATGAGGTCACCTCTCTTATTGAAACCGTTTCAATTATATCCCAGACTATTGTTCTGAGTACAAAAAAGCAGACTACTGTCTCCTTCTGAGTTAAATGAACCCTCCGAAATGAATGAGTAAAGGGTTACTGTATGACGTGGCAAATTAGGAAATGCAAAATTTCATTATTTTTGAAGGGAAGGAATAGCAATTGCTTGGTCAAAACACCTGAGCTCATCATCCTCCAAGCCAGTAGTCAGGAAGATAATGGAATTACTTTATATCTGCGTCCATCACATGGCTATTGTCTGTCTGGATTACAGGAGGGGGGCAAAAACCTTTTGCCCACCACTTCACAACCCATATATTTTCTGAGACAAAAGAGTGGAGCATTTATTAAAAGCAACAACTAAGCAAATATCCTGAGAACAGTGAAAAAAAAGGATCTTTCCCCTTAAGTCTGCAAAACCTGTTTTTTCCAGGCAGAGCAGAAAAGCAGCAAAGTGGTGTGAACCACATCCCTCAATACAGCACCAAACACAGGAAAGACTCACAGCGGAAAAAAGCTGTCAACTACGTAAGCACTGCAGAGATCATGTAGCTAATACAGCAGCATAGGGAGCTCGCCAGGGCCAGGCAAGTAAAACTACTGCCTAAGTGTGCTGTCTGGTAATGGCAATGCACCAGTGTCAGGAAAGCGTTTACCTTGGGGTGGCGGGTGTTCACCCCCGCACCCCACGAACAATAAAAACTGATAGAAAGCTAAGCTGAACAGCAAAAACTTTTTCTAATAATAAAAATGTTTGATATACTGCTGGTTTTCATCAAACTATAGCAAGGGGCTTGAAACATGGCTGCCAGTTGCAAACTTTTGGTTTTATAATCTGAGCATATTGCAGAACACAAGTTTGGATTTAAACCTTAATTCTGACTTTAACAAGTCTAAAAGAACATAACCAGAATTATTCCGATTCCAAAGATGTAGATTTCAATGAGTTTAATCAAGTCTGACTATGTTAATGCAAGGTGAAACTTGGTCTTGCATAAAAATAAGCCTAAATCACTGATTCTCCATGGAAACAGACAGACATCAATAATTAAGTAGAGTTTTATGCAGTTGGAGGTATTAACATTCACATACAGTATGGGGACCATGAATTTCTTTAAGGGCAGCACTGCTTTGTAGATCTCATGCTTTGTAGATGGTTGAATAAATCTCAGATTTCACCCGATAGTGCTGAATGCATAACATGAAACAGAAAGGCAGGCTTTTGGAACAGCAGTGATTCAGCTGGACAGCTTCGCCACCTACTCTGCCCATGTAATCCATACTCCTCACACACTAACCAACATGCACCGTTTCTTGAATTATGACTAACATCGTCCATGTAAGAATTATAAGATACACTAATGGTATATCCCCTTACTTTTTAGCCCATGGGCAAAGTTCCAAGAATTCAACAAGGTGTGTTTTCTGGATATTCTAGTAGTGTTGTAGTCAAGACCGCCTAAAACGAGACCGGAGGGTATCAAGACCAAGACACTGCCGAGACTTGAGGGTATCAAGACTAAGACCAAGTCCAAGACCAAGTCCGAGACACACTAAGGCGAGACCAAGACCAAGAATAGTTGAGACCAAGACCAAGACCGAAAACAGACTAGGGATAGAATTGACATCACATTACTGTGCATTACAAGGCGTTGCTGTGAAGTGTCATTCATCGTTAAATCAAATACATGTTATCTTTTCAATCATATTGTCCATATGTCTCACTTTACATCTCTCAGATTTGTCATAGTTACAAGGCCTGGTGGAAAATAGTATTCCCGACAATCCTCTCCTATAACCGTTTTATCAGAGGGAAAGAGATGGGATGTACCAGAAAGATGTTCATATTATGTCTCTTATACCAGAGGCTGAGACCTTGTGTAAGCTATGAATGCGGCTATGTAATGACCCTTTGCTTTGAATTGAAGAGAATGAGCCCCCAGATTGACTTGCACCTCCAAGACCGTGTTTTCTAATGAATGTAAAATACCTAATTTATTTTAATTATAACTATGCTATAGACTTCGCGGAAATTTTCGGGCATTTCTTTGCCGACTTCGCTATGATGCGATGTGTATGACGTGATTGGACTGTGAAGCACTGGCGGTGTCCACTGAAAAAATCTATACAATGTTACATTTTTAAAATAGATGCATCTGACTGTCTGCATTTGAACTGAGGCATGTAATAAATAATGATACTGTTCTGTAAGGATGTGCTGTTTTCTCTTTTTTTCCCCCATCCCAACGAGACCGCTATGTCCGAGACCAAGACTAAATAGAGTCGAGACCAAGACAAGACCGAGACCACAAAAAAACTGGTCTTGAGACCGGTCTTGAGAACTACAACACTATATTCTAGGTGTGAAAAGATGTCCCCACAAGGTCAACAGAACAGGTATATATCACATTTGTGGAGGCACTTGGTCCCCCCCCCACATCTCTCACAACCAGGAACATTTATAGTTCCTGGCTTCTGTGGATCACTTTCCCACCACACAGCAGAAGCTGTGATCTTTATGTTACATATTTGTTAGTTATTGAGGGATCAATAGTGATCAAAACGGAACACAGCTGTTTAATTATATTTTATTTATACAATCTGTGAAGTTTACACTTCATTATAATTTATAATCTGGCCAGTAGATCACTTGTTTTCCACAGAGTAAAAAAAAAAAACAATACAATATTGCACTAATAAGCACAAGCAAGTATCTCATATGGCACTATAGAATAAACAGGAGGATACATCACACAGAGCTAACATGCCGTTTGTCAACATCCGCGAGGCCCGGCAAACCTGGCCAGGAATCCACCGCGTTTGTGTTGGGAGTGTTTATGGACGGCGGACATATTTAACAAACCTTCCGAACCACAGCGGGCAGGTGGCTCCCCTGGCCTTTGACAAAGCCTGGGGGAGACACAGAGGCCTTATGTGCCTCACTAAGCTCAGAAGGCGGCAAAAAGCAGTACAACGGGCCACACGGCACCAATTATAATATAATGGGCTTATGCTTGGAGCACACCCTGATGTGACCGCAGCGCTGATGAGGAAACGGCGGCCTTCAAAGACATTAAACAAGCGCGCTGAGGAAAGGGAATGCGTTTAACTTCTGTACGCTGCCCACCTCCGAGCGAAAACATATGTGTTTCTGCCACGGTTTAACAGACCTGATGGAGCCAAGTCCAGCCTACCCAGTAAACTGGGTATCGATTTCGCATCGGCTCAAGAACTGAGGTGATCTGTTTATCGCGCGAGTGGACAAAAAGGAATGTGGTCATATATTACTTGGTTGGACTTAAACACGTTAATAATACAGTTAACTTAACGTTAAAAATATGGCAAAGTTACTTAGTACTTCAACAAAAACTGTTTTTCATTTTGCATTTCCAGCTACATTTGACATTCTTAACTTTTACGTTTAGACGACATGATAATCGGATATAGCTGAGACGTTCTCCCAGTATACTGAGTCATTTAACCAATGGATAACTGGAAGAATGGTGGTGTGAATAGGGTTCTGCAGTAGTGTCCAATGCAAGAGACAGTTTATCACAAACCAGGTCAGGTCAGGCTGGCGAGCATACCACACCATGAAACACCTTGGGATTCTGGTTGGTGACCTTCCCCAGGCTGGCATGTGGTCCAGTCCCATCCTCTGGAAGCGCCCATCTATTTACTGCAGCCAGGTGTTACGTGGGCATCCCCCTGGCCTCATCCTGCTGCTCGGATCCTCAGCAATGAGGCCGTAGTACCGTGACTGACAGTGCGTCACCATGCAGGTAATGTGCTTCATTCAGGACTCAAAATGAAACTAGCGCCACCCAAGGATTCTCCAAGGAAAAACAGAAGCAAAGAAGTCCAGTCTTCATCTCATGTCACTGGATAACATCCACGCATGCATGTCTCACCCTGAAACAGCAAGACAGGGAGCAATAAGACTCTAAAGTTCTCTTACAAAGAACCCTGACCAGAGCATTAACTCCACACCATCACAGCATTGTCCACAATTGAGATCAGTAAACCTTTCCTCACCAACAGCCACTTGACCCCATGACCCTGCACTAACACCCAGTCCATGCAAACACTGAATGGAGTAGAAGCAAAAACACACTCCTGAAGAACCCCAGAATCCAACGGCAGGAATGCAGAGGTTCTGCCTCCACCCTGTACAGCACTTACAGGACCAGCGTACAGGCCGGGCCAAGACATCCAGTAACTTCAGAGGGATTCCTCAAAGTCTCAGGATGTTCTACAAGCAAGCTCAGTCGAGCGCTTCACCAAACTCGACACAGGCTGTGAAGAAACCCTGCCAATATTCACGTTTGCACTCGACGAGTTCCTTCAGTGCCAAGATGCAGTCAATAGCAGACTACATTGGCATAAAACCAGACCGCTCCGGTTGCTCATAGGCAGCACGGATCCTGCTGAGGATGACCCTAGCAAGGACTTCACCTGGCACCGAGAGCAGTGTCATCTCCCTGTAGTTGCCGCGATCCAGGCAATTACCATTCCCTTTCCAGATAGGGACAAGTAGTCCCATTTTCTAGTCAACTGGGTTGATGCCAGTCTCCCAAATGGAAGCAAAGATTGTCTGCAATGCCAGGATGGCCTTACCATCAGCCTGGAGAAGTAAAGCCCAGATACCAGCGATTACTGTGACATTCCCTACCCCCAGCTGGTTCACCACCTGTGCAATATCAATGATGTTGGGTGGGTTGCAGCCACTCAGAGAATCAGCCTCAAGAACCATGGATCCAGAGACGTCCAACATTCTAGCCGGACGATCAGCTTTAATCATTACCTCAAAGTAGCCGGCCCCGCGGGTCACAACTTCAACAGAATCATTACAGCACCTGCCCTAACTGCAAGTCCCCAAAGAATGGATTCATCAGTGCATGATGCTTCGATTCCTCCCTAAAGAGGATGTGAGTCACTAGACCACAGTTGGTGTCAATTGCTCATAAATTCCTCTAACAAACACCTTAGCTACCCTCAGAAGCCTTGCTGCCGTCCTTCACAGTTCCTCGTACAGGCCGGAGATGCCATTAAGCCATGCGCTGCAACTCCTCTCAATAATACCCAGGGTGCCCTGTGAGATGAAACGCCTCCTTCTAGAAACACCAGCAAGACCAACACAACCCTCAGCAACCTTCGGGGTTTTATTGCAGAAGGTCTCCCTCATCACATCAGTACAAAAACTATGAGCAAACTCATTAGAAACAGCCTGATATTGGACTCTGGCCAGGTCCAGCCTCATTATCCTCGTAGCTAGTAGACCAGTGAATCTTCAGAGTAGCACCTAGGAGTCTGTGGTCAGAATTCACAAACTGGGCACTTCTGTAGACCCTGCAGTTCTGTAGGAGCCTCATCTGCCCATGAGGATGTGATCGATCTCCTTCACTGCACTATTACTGGAGTGCCAAATACGACGATGTAGCTCAGAGAGCTGGACCCAGGATCTAGCAACTCACAGATCCTGACCTTTTGCAAAGGGAACTCTATTTCACCACAGTCGCCAGACCCTTGGGACTGATATAAACCAAGAACAAAATAATACACCAAATTCACTTTGCCCATCTATATTGTGGGAAAGGCTTAGGTTTATTCTCAGGAGGGTAATTATATTGTATATGGCATTTCAATAAATAAAAACAAGACAAAAACAAAAATCTCTCACACCAGAGCTACAGAAAGAAAGGTTAAATCCCCAATCACAGTATAACCCGATATCAGTGAACAAAACAGAACAGTACTTGCTACGAGCCAAGTGAGGTGTTTACAAGCAGATACAAGTCCAGGCGACTTTTAGCATATCATCTCGAATCCAAAACTGCATCTCAGCTCACATATTTGTGTCCTACCAGGAGAACTTTCAACTGATCCAATTAAAATGAATAATACCTTCAGATAACATTATGCCTTAATATTCCAGAATATCTCCATTTAACAGTCCTTGCTTGCTCACCCTCCTCCAAGCCTAATCTCAGCCCAGCTGACCATCACAGTCCTTGTGATGTGACAACTGCACAACAAACCATGCAGTCTCAATATTAACATCATACCATCACCCAGCCTTAGTGCTGATGGTTATGGAAACCTCTGGAATTCAGCAATATTCAGCAGAACCCGGATACAAGAGGAAAAGGATTCTGTTTTATTTTATATTCACAACCAGTGGACTTTCTTTAAAAGACAAGATGGAGAATTCCAACTGAATTCAGCTGTATTCATATAAAAATATTTTTTCAGGAAACAGAAATCAGTGCAGCTTTTCTTTTAGTTGGCAAGGCAGCACCCCAGAGCAGACTAACAAACCAGTCCATTTACAGACAAACATATTCCTGCAGCTCAAAGAGTTCTACTAGACATCCATGCAAGTAAAATCTGTAAGTTTCATTGAAGCTTAGCTATTCAACTATGGTCCATTTTCTACTGACCTGTGCCGTCATCCCACCTCCCAAGCTAGCTGATTGTCAGCCGGTACCCTTTCTTCAGGCTGAAGTGCACTTCAGACATTTTACTTTGCAGAAATGCCTAAATTCAGAATGATGTTTAGTGCAACCTGACACATGCATTAAATAGTCCAGAGACATTGACATTGCTGCTCATGGAAATGAAAAAAATACACCGACATTTTCCTTCCTTGGTTCAAACTATATTCAAAGGACCCTTCTGGCAGGGCTAAACTGGGATTGGACCCTGGACGTTTGCTCAGACAGGTCCACTACACACACACGCCCGCTACGCATACACCACATACACGCCCACAATACATGCAGAAGTTTGTCTGGCAATGGCTTGAACAAAATCTTTAGAGCTTCGTTTCTCTGCTAGACACAACGGGTTGACTGACGAGTCACTGGGACTTACAGTCTACCACCCCCCACCCCGCTCACTAATGGCGCTTTTCCACTGCATAGTACGGTACGGTACGGTTCAGTACGGCTCACTTTTGGGGGGCTTTCCACTG
>JABFDZ020000118.1:25816076-25827088 GCA_019775955.2 Pollimyrus isidori | reverse complement strand
TGAGTGTGAGAGCAGTGAGTGTGACAGCAGTGAGTGTGAGAGCAGTGAGTGTGACAGCAGTGAGTGTGAGAGCAGTGCGTGTGAGAGCAGTGCGTGTGAGAGGAGTGAGTGTGAGAGCAGTGAGTGTGAGAGGAGTAAGTTTGAGAGCAGTGAGTGTGAGAGCAGTGTGTGTGAGAGCAGTGAGTGTGAGAGGAGTGAGTGTGAGAGGAGTAAGTTTGAGAGCAGTGAGTGTGAGAGCAGCTGAAGGTATACAGAGCTGAGGGAAACAGGCCAGAAACATTTTCACCAGCTTCTTTCTCTTTTTTTAATCCCTTGATAGATTCTTAAGAAATATGTTAAAATGATTTGCGGAATCTTTTATGCATTGTTTTTATGATTTAGTACTTGCCTTTCACTTGCATGAATGCTCTCTTTATGTTGTCCGGGGCTTCTCCAACAGCCATTTTACTTGCTAGTAGTGTAAGAATATATGTGTGAATGCTCGCGTGCGCCACCCAGAGCGTCGCAACAAAACTGCATCAAGTCATTGGCTAGAGGGTGGATGGATGATTTTTTTTGTCCGCACTTAAAATGAAAAATGCTCAGAAATGGTGTGGAATAAATCTTTCAAAGCAAGTAATTTTGTAAAATTTTGATATACACTATAAAAACATTCACAATATTCATAATTTATACATATATTACGAAGTCAATTAAATATCTAGACGACAACCCATGAAATTTACAATAGTTCATACAACAAATGATCTTTTGGTTTGATTTTTCTTATTATAATTACCTGAATATATAACTGCAAAGTGTTCTTCAATATATCCAGCTAAATGATCATATGGTCACACTGATCACCATCGCCGAAAGGCTCACAGTGAGCGAACAGTCAGCAGGCTCCCTGGTAGAGCCCCATAGATGCTCACCATCGAGATTTTACTGCATGTTTAGATATGACACATGGAGAGGTGCAGAGTATGAGAATATGTAAAATGCTACTTAATATACAAAACAAGCCTATTAAGAGAGAGTTCAAGGCAAACATACAGACAGGCAGAACACCATGGGTATAACAATGCTAGTGGAGAACTATAGTGAGAAATCTAAGGCTGAAGGAAGCAGCACAAGTCAGGTGATTCAGATTCAATACCTTGCCCCCCTTAGTGCATTTCCTCTTGAGAGGCAAATGTATAATACGTATATGAATATAATAATACTCCCTAAATCCAGCAGCCTCTGTGTGTCCAACACTGCTGTGGGGAAAATGTTTTCCATAGCAAAAAAATACTTTGGTTTTATATAGCACAGCTAGCTTGGAATCACAGCAGCAAAGGTCTTGAATAACAGGCATCCAGGAGCTAATGAGTGCCACTCTGCCAGCTGCCATTCCAGGTTTTGGGATTTAACAGCCCTGCCACCCCCACACAGACCACGGGGGGCTCCGCACATGGTCTGGGTCCGGCTACAGTACAGCTTTGGCCAATCACAGCACCGTGAGCAGATGACAGAACACGTCTGAGTTGGTGTGAACTCCCCTCCAAGTTAACGCCGCTTACACAGTGCAGGTTACAGCAGATGGTCCAATCAGTATAAAAAGTCAGTCAGCTCTCAGTCTGTGATACCTGCTGCACTCTGGAATTACACTGCAAAGAGAGAAAAGAAACACCCTTCCATCCAGTTACAGGCAGCTCAGCTGCGTTGGCTGCAGGGGGCCATTTCAGCGACCTGGGCGTGGGGGGAGCCCCCGCCTGCCGCCACCGCTTTAGTCACGTCGGTAGACAGGGTGGACAGCGGGAAGCTCTCGTAGCTCTCCAGCGGCTCCCAGCGGCGGCGACCCAGGACCTGCTGCCTCCCGCGCCGGTAGCGGCACAGGACAGAGCCCAGCTCCTTCTTAAAGTTGCTGTTGAGGAAGCCGTAGATGATGGGGTTGACGCAGGTGGAGGCCATGGCCAGCAGGTGACAGGCGGAGAAGATGGCGTCGTGCTGGCAGTAGCGCAGGGCCTGGTCGTTCCAGTCGAACAGCGCGTTGAAGACGTGAAGGGGCAGCCAGCAGAGGGCGAACGCCACCACGATGCCCACCAGCATGGCGTTGACGCGCCGCGCCCGCTCGCCGCCCCGGCACGGCCCCCCTCCGGCTTTCCGCCGACGCAGCCGGCGGTAGATGTGCAGGTAGCAGAGGAGGATGAAGAGCAGCGGCAGGCAGTACTGGCCCAGCAGCAGCGAGGTGGTGTAGCTCAGCCGCTCCCGCTCCGACGGCCAGTCCTCCATGCACACCAGGTGGTCGCCGGGGCCGCCCAGGGACAGGGTCACGTTGTGGAACGGGGCGTCGGTGAGGGTGTGGAACAGCATGAAAGGCAGCGAGAGGAGGCCGGCCACCGTCCAGATGACGGCCACCGCCAGGTAGGTGTGGACGGCCACGGGCATCCAGCCAGTGGGGTGAACGATGAGCTGGTGACGTTCCAGGGCGATGAGCACCAGCGAGAAGGCGGAGACGGTGACGGAGGTGCACTGGACGAAGGGCGTGGCCTTGCAGAGAGCCTCGCCCAGCACCCAGCGGTCCATTAGGGTGTAGACCACCGTCACGGGCAGGCAGACCACGCTAATGAGGATGTCAGAGCAGCACAGGTTGGCGATGAGGATGACGGTGACGTTGTGGCGATCCCACTGACGGGCAATCACCAACACCAGGCAGGCGTTGCCTACCAGGCTCACGGCAAGCAAGGTGCTGTATGCTGCCACCAGGAAGGTGGCACTGACCATCGAAGGTGGGCACTCGCCAGCTACCCATGCCGTCTCCCCCCACACGCTGCTGGTGTTCATGTCTAGGGAGCCGTTGTCTCCACGACACGCTGAGGAAGATGACTGAGGGGGTTCTTGTGCCCGTCGGGGAGGCTCACCTCAGATGAGGTTCCGAGCTGCGGATCGTCGAATTCCCAGGTCCCCCCTTCGCCTCCTTTTACGTAGCGCGGCGTCCCATCATACCGCCATAAGCGCATTCTCTCTGCTCCGCCTGCGGTCTCCTCATGGCTGCACCTGCAAGATAAACCACAGGTACGCCTCTGTCCTGCTGTTTGTCTTTTCCATATGAATGTCTTATTAAATAAAGGATAAAGGGGTGGTTCTCCTCATCCATCCATCTTCCACCCGCTTATCCGGCTTGGTGCTGCGGTGCCATGTCCTATTCGTTAAGAAGAAAACCACGTTGTAACGATGATAGGACGCGAACAAGCGAATGAAACGGATGATGAATTGTATAGGTTGGATGACTCTGTCAATCAGTGTCACACTGCTATATCTGCCCTAAAAAGATAAAGATGTAAAATGTCCCCTTATGTCAATAATAAGTGACAGGGGCAGTAGGCTCCTGTCACAATCAAGAGAGCTTTATCTGTTTCTCTTTCCATGAGCTGGAAGTGGCTGGCCCTGGTCCCAGCAGGCTGCTTTTTCTGTTATTTTATGGTATTGTCTGTAATCTAAGAAAGACCATATCCAGGTAAAAAAAGCTACAGAATGATACATAGCTGATACTGGGTGTTATGGCCAAAATGACATCATGATATTTTTGGTTAGGATCACAATCCACAGTATAGCTCGCAGTGTTTTGTTTCCAAATCAAACTAATTGGAATGTATATCGTTGTGTTAACTACTTAACCAGCAATGCACCAATCCTCACGCTGCCTGTAGCATTATGATAATAAGTAACATAATTATTAAAATATGTTGAATACTATACATACAGATCATGACTGTTTTTTAGCAAAAGAGATTTTTACCTTTTTTTACTTATGAAGTTTAAAATTTTTGACATACAGATGAACATCTATCATTTCGATCAATAACTGTGCTCTTCTGCACTTCTGGAGACAATAATAGATGGACTAAATAAAAGTGTTTGTGTTGGCCCCTGTTGTTTGAAGAGTACCTTTGCTGTCAGGGGACGGATGGAGTCCAAATGCAAATCACATAGGTAGCCGAAACAGTACAGGAGACTCAACGTCAGAGACAGACGCTGAGGTCAGAGAGCTGGGGAGTGAATACAGGACATGAGGAGATTGGTGCAAGCAAGCACACTTAGAAGGGCTTGGAACACACAGACACGTGGCTGGGGATCAGGAGTTACACACGCGCAATGCCACACATGCGAGAGCTCAGGCACTTCAAGGTAACCAGACATAGGTTCCGAATCCTCACAACTAGACCAGTTTTACTGGTTATACACTGGTAATCACAAGGCAAGATGCAGAATAGCTATCAATAGCCTATAACAGGGTTCTTCAAATCTGGACCTCGATTCCAAATCCAGGCCTTGTTTTCAGTTCTCCCAGGTAGTTAGTTTAATAATTGCTGATTCTGATTGGTCAAAAGCTTCACACCGGACTGACAGGTAAAGGAAGGCTGGAAAACCAGCAGGGCTCGGACCTTGAGAACCGTGATTCGAATAACCCTGGCCTATAAGATTGTGTGAGCCTGGGCAAGGGGGCGTGGCCATGGAGACTAAACAGGATCTATTCTTAGATGGAAGTTAAAGTAGATTGCATGATATTGCAAATCCAAACCATTTCCACATAAACAAAGTAGAACCTTTTTTAAAACTAATTCTTCCTCATCGGCCATCCTGCGCAACTGTTTATTTGACAGCGTGTGTTGTTTATCACGTAACAAGAATGCAATACTTTTGTATTACAGTGGTACCTTAGAACTCAAATTTAATCCCTTCAGAACTCCGGATGAAATCTTAAAAAGTTCGAGTTGTGATTGAATTTTCTCCATAAGAAATAATGGAAAACGAATTCATTGGTTCCAAGCCCCAAAAAAATTCACCTGAATGTTTTTTTTAGCACTTAAACACAAATTGAACCGGGTAAAATAAGAAGAGCACATACTGTACTAAACACATCTAAGGACATTTATCAAAACATTAATTTATAAAGTAAGAAATTAAATGTATCCAAACACTGTGTAAAGTTCAAAGAAACAATGTGTCCTGCCCCCCGATTGTCCACTCCTTCCGTGTGCCACGCCCCCTCATTAACCTCATGTGGAATCACCGTTTGATCAGCTGTTTCAGGGTGTTGTCATGAGTCCATGAGTTTTTCCCCAGTCCGGTCATTGTATTGTCCGTCTGCGTTTTGCCTGCCTTACCTGTAATTAAACCCCATATTCCCCAATACCCTGAGGTCTGCGCCTTTATCTCTGTTCTGTCCCACAGCATTATTATTATAATTAAATGTATTAATGGTTTATTATTAATATTAAAATAATTAATAAGAAATCTTAAAATAATAAAATAATAATTACTGTTACTGTCTATCATTGTCTAAATGTATTTTTACTGTCTAAATATATGTATTCAGCTAGTGTAAACATGTACGATGCTATGGCAGCGAATGCGAGGCTGAGACTGAAGCGTTACCCTTTGTTTCCGCTGAGAGATGTGCCGCGTAACTCATTTCTCTGCGCACACAAGTCATCCTAGGTCGGCGTTCATGGTTTGATTTCTGAGATTCAGATGGAGTACTAGGTAATTATTTTTTCCAAGTGGTTGGTTCGACTTTTGAGAAAGTTATAATCGGTTTGAGAACTAAGGCACCACTGTATTTTGTTTGTTTTACCAAGTTAAGTAACTGGTTAGAAAACATCGATTCATTTTTTAGTTCAAACATCTGTAAATGTAAACAGGATGCCATGTCACAATTCTTGCAGTAATTCTAATATGCTTATCGCGGAAAGAACTACAACCAGTCATGTTATCAAATTAACCACCGCTAGCTGGTTCCCATGGTCTCTGTAGAAGAGGAACCTCATTAATAACTGATAGTACCTGTATCTTGATGGTTTTGAAAGATTAGTCCTATATCAAAGTTCACTGAGACTGTTGGCAGAGCCCCGCTTCTGCTTTTTCTGCTTTTCTGCGGACTCCAAAGCGACACACACAGAAACAAGTTCCTCGGTTTCTCACAGGACATCACAGCCAATCTTTTCAGCGCCGGGTGCTGATACAATAGTGTGATAATCCTCCTGTAGTCAAGAGGAGTGATGTGACCTGTGAGATGTGTTGCCAAGAGCAACACAGATGCAGCACAAAAATAACGCCGGTGTCTGTCTGAAGCTGTGCGAAGCTGCTGCTTTTGCAAGCTGTCGGAAGGGCCTACATCCACCATAGTGAAACAAAGACACATGGACATACATCTTTTAAGTAACAAAATACCCGAGAGCTTCAACCACCTTCCCACACACACTCCTACATCCTCATATTATAGCTACAAACAGTTGTCGTTGGTATAATAGCGCAGATAGCAAGAGTAATCATGTAAGAGCAAAGTGTAGTCAGGACATGATCTTGAGACACGATGGACACCTAACCTCAGATGGTACATCTATTGGTCCAGAGGAGTCCTTCAGCACTGCGCTTTGACCTTCAAGTGTCTGCTGAAATTTTTTATCAACATGATTTTATTATTATGCAAAAACACCTGTTGGATTTGTTGTAAACTGTCACCTTTTACTGTTCTGAATTTTAATGCATTGTGCTTGTTTTCTTGTAATTCTGTATCAACTGCTGTCCATATGTCTGTCATTGTTTCACATTGGCGTTCAGTTTTATCCGGCCCTTATTCTTCCCTACACTACTGAAATACTTATGATTTAAGTAAGCATTTCATTTAGTTTTATATAAGTTATATCTTATGATTCAATCGGACGCTAAAGT
The DNA here is from genome assembly GCA_019775955.2 of Pollimyrus isidori. Lineage (NCBI taxonomy): Eukaryota > Metazoa > Chordata > Actinopteri > Osteoglossiformes > Mormyridae > Pollimyrus > Pollimyrus isidori. The sequence goes on along the minus strand of JABFDZ020000118.1, from coordinate 25,820,389 downwards.
CAAATGGGTGTTGCTAGGATACCTTTCTGACCCCTCATTATTACAAACATGCTATTCCTGTACCATCTGTCCTTTGCTGCCTGCCCACTATACAAGGCCCCATGGAAAGGTGGGTTTGATGGACGCAGATGAGCTGCCTGGGGCTCTGGGCATCGTCTGCTCAGTGGTTCTTGCTTCCTCCTGCCCCCCCGCGCCTGTGCTGTGGATTCAGGCTTCTTTCAATGTGGATCTTTCTGCTGAGAGTTGTCTGCTGGTTGGTTTGCACAGCGTGTTAAGACCAGGAACAACAAAATACCACAGGCAGCTCGACGAGTTTGGAGTTTCTTTTGTAGGTGCCGCCTAACGCCTAACTCTCCGGCAAATGACGCACTGTGGCGTCAGGAATAACCGATGATTCCTGCATCACCAAACTTACACTTTGTTTTTGCTGCGTTCCAGAATTTGAAGCCATTACAATGGAGTCATTGCCATTGCCCTTCGGATTGGATGGAACAGGAACTTACTAATGATGCAGAAATTATTAACTGGTAGAATTCTTGTTCATTTGAACACAGAATTTCATATGATGGTGCAAAGAGGCACAATAAATAGCACTGTTACACCTCTAGGACTGGGGGTTGAGCTTCCATACTGATCCTATGTGTCCATAGGTGTGTGTGCGTGTGTGTGTGTGTGTGTGTGTGTGTGTGTGTGTGTGTGTGTGTGTGTGTGCGTGTGTGTGTGTGCCCTGTAATGGGTCGGTGCCCCATCCTGGGTTATTCCCTGCTTTGTGTCTCTAACTTCCTGGATAGGCTCCAGACTCATGTGACAAGAAGGTGTGGATGATGGATGGGTTCAGGGCCTTCCAGGAAGCATGGCAGCTTTCAAATAACATCTCCAGTCAAAGCTACCTTTCGATGTGTTTAAGGTGGTGCCTCCTAGTGCGGCGAAAGGAAGTATCTGAGGCTACATTAAAACTGACTCCCGCATGAGGTGATAATCTCTGCATTTTTAAAGCAGGTCTGCACTCCTAACAAACAATGCGCCCCAAAAAATGTATCATCACCTCCACCTCTTTCTCTTCAATGTGATTTTACACCCATGTGAAAAGTCCAGCAAGTAACAGTTGTACCGTAAATATCAGGAGTTAGTGCTTAAACCGATTGTAGTCATCTGCCTAAAAGATCCTGAACACCACTGTGAGCATTTAGTGGGAGAAGGGTGGATCCACTGAAAGGAACCGGCAGCACCGAAATGAACTCGAAACAAAGAAAATAATTTTGGAAGACAATTTTAACAGAATCTACTATATGTAAAAGTGATGTGTGCCTCTAGAATGAGACACCGATCAGGCAACGAAAGATAAGATGATGGTCAGTTAGAGCACAAAATAACAGCTGAAGTAATGTGGCACGAAAACAGAAACCCTCGTGACTAGTGAAGCTCTGCTAAACAGAAGCTGCAGTTTGCGTTTAATTCCGGCAGACTGAGCCTGGATAAAGGGCACCTGTAATCAACTGTTATACCAGGGCTACCGGTAATGAGGTGCCTTAATCTTTTATTTATGTTTCAGCTGCCCTAATTTAGGGCTTTATTCGGAACTGTTAAATTAATTCACATTAAATGTCTAACTTGAGGCTAAACAGTACCGTTCCAAGGCTAAAAGCCTTCTCTAATTTACTTCCACTAGACTGTCTGGGGAAAAAAAAGTACCAATTCGTATCATGGGAGTTTATAGCTATACTGAGAAGATCAGGGGCTAAGTCCAGTTTTCTTGGGGCTTGACTTTTTTTATTTTGAAGGAAGACTGTCACCGGGGCTGTACGCTTAAGGGTCTGCCAATTGTACCCTATAGTTGTAGTTGTAGGTAGTACCCTACCTTTTAGTCTAATAGGGTACAGAATGATAAGGATAATGACAAGTATCATATTACGCTTTCTTTTCATGCAGGATCACGATTCACCACCTTATCACGATTTTTTTTCCATGTTAATTTTTAAGAGTATTTTGCAAGTTTCTTAAGAGTACTATAAGGAATTCCCTTATTTTAAAAATGTAGCCTAATAAGAACTGCAACTGATAGAATGTGCAGTGTAGCACCATGAAGGTAGATCGTGCGGAGGTATTTTATTCGTTCACGACCTAATATCGCCCAAATTGCACACCCTTAATTGGGGAACACAACTGAACCCGGGCTGTACACTTCTTTCAGACAGTGCAACATACTCGATCGGACCTAGCATCCATTGTTTATTTAAATCATCATTATACACCAGCTTCCTCACGCAGTCCAGAGATAGCCTATATACTGTAGTTAGGCTAATCGGTGTCCCTAATTCTTTCCATAAATGTATATGTATGCGCTCTGATGGATGGTGGCCGGCACCCTTCTGTCCAGGAGGTCCTGCACACTTGTGTCCTCCACTGACTAGGATGGCCAGGATAAGAAGTTAGAAGATTCTAAGATGATCTTTATTAGCCTGTAGCAGTGGAAATATGTCCAGCAAAGCGAACCGCTAAACTGATTCCTCACGTTTCTTTACCACGTTTCCTTCATTTCTTTACCATGTCTTTATTCTACGATTCAAAAATCCTTTTATTTTTCCTAGAGCGTTTTAGGTTATGGATCTTTCAGAATTAGTTCTGCCAGGTGTTTTTTGAAATAACTCTGCTAACCATCATCTTTGTTTATTTTCATCTGTACTTTCCACTGCAATATATTTCACACTTAAACCCTGCACATTCATCGCAACCTTACAATTAATTGTACTGGCGTCGATACTTTTAAAACAGTTAGTTGCAATTTATGCACATATACACTCGTTTTAAAAATCTCAGCGGGAAACGTTTCTGTAACTGGATTTTATTCTGTTTGCGTTTTCTTACTGGCAGGAGAAATTACACACAGCCCAGCTAAACAATGACAGGGGGGGAGCATCGTACAGCCCAGACTTTTAATACTCTAACTTGTTTCCCCTTCTCAATGTTCCCCGCTAATCTCAATGTGTAACATTCAAGGGAAATTTGAAAGACCAAATTCTCTACTTATACAATGTTTCAATACTCCAAGGTAAATGTAGTCTTATCTTTCGAGAAGACAATTGTTTACTCGCAGTGGTATTAATTAAATAAAACGTCTAAAACTATTTCACCCCTTCCAGAAATAATATTACGCTTTAACTTAAACAATTACTAACGCTTTATTAATGGTTTATTTATTAAATTAAAAACATAGGATTGTAATAGAAACAGTCGCAGAAACGTTAATTTGTTTAGTCATGTTATTTATGACTAGACAAATTATGCTGATTAACAGGAAAAAAACATATCGATTGCTTATTGATTTGGAGAGAGTGCAGTGATATTAGAACTGATCCATCAATCGTTCAATACTACAGTTATAACGAATACTAACCAATACTGGGAAACGTAGGTTTTTTTTAATTCGTGAGTGTGAAAAACAAATACAAATAATCTGGAAAATTAGGGATTTTAGCTGATTTGAATTTAAAAGCCTCGTGTGTAATTTTGCGCCGCCATACGATAAGCAAGTTAATAATGATCAACCACTATGCATCAGTTCTTAAATATCTGCAGGATAAATAAAAAAAATCAGGCATGTGCAACTTACAGTCTATCGGTCGAATGGCTTCGACGCTTCACGAAGCGGCATCCATGCGGGAGAAGAGCAGCTTCTAGCCACAAAACACAGGTAGGCTAGTTTTAGGTGAGGAGCGAAGGGAGGAGTTCTTCACTTTGGTGTTCTGGTCCTTGCTTATGACTGGCGAATAGCACGATTTGAAGAACTTTATGGGTAAAATATTCAATTACAATTTTTCTCGATGACTTGAGCACACACAGGCTACTTAACATTCTCATTCTTGGTGCATTTTTTTTTAAATATACTTAGCTCTCACAACTATTAAAACATATTTGAAGTAATTACAGAGTCATTCTCATTGCCTTTCTAACTGGATGAAACAGGCCTAAGTGACAGGCATGAATTGCAGATTTGAGATTTATTTGGCTCATGACAAGCAATTTCTAATTTTATCATGCAATAAAACCTCTATTTTTAACTATTGTCCTTATGCTTTACCATTGAAGGAACCTTTCTGTCAACTGCATTAACACTTTTTTGTATGCAGGCTTACACCATGTACACCCAAGTTTAAATGTTTTGCAGAGAAGTAAACATTCATTTTGGCACTGATGACCTTTATTTTGCATATCTCGCCCAGGTTCATTACTTGATCCCCTTTATTTTGCATATCTCGCCCAGGTTCATTACTTGATCCCCTTTATTTTGCATATCTCGCCCAGGTTCATTACTT
>JABFDZ020000118.1:25803250-25814545 GCA_019775955.2 Pollimyrus isidori | reverse complement strand
CCCCCATCCAGGGTTGTTCCCTGCCTCGTGCCCGTTGCTTCCGGGATAGGCTCCGGACCCCCCGCGACCCAGTATGATAAGCGGTTTGGAAAATGGATGGATGGAGCTAGCGGGCCATAAATAACACATTATGAGATCGAAGCTGCGGGCCGGACTTTGGACACCCCTGATCTAGTTATTTGAATCATTCTAACTCCCCCCACACTCTTACCACACCCCCGCCTCCTGAATAATGGATGGCACCTCCTCTCCAGTATACTGGTCGACGTTGCCTAGGAGGCTGAGGAGCGTGACCCCCCTGAGGCTTTCTTAAGAATTTGTAGCACCACCCCAGGCAGCCAATCCAGAGGCACTGTGTCCTTGCCTTGACGGTTAGCTGAGTGGAGCTTCCACACATGAGCTCATTGGAGTGACGCGCAGTCAGCAGATTTCTCTTCAGTTTGCCACCCTGAAATCTCTTAACCCCAATTCTGCCTCAGCAGCTCCTGCAGACCCAACACAGCATTTCACGACCAGTCTGCCCTTGACTGTGGATAAAAACCATGTTGGCATACAGACAGCATAACGAATGAATACCCATCTGGCAGTCAAACAGAAAGCGCATCCTCTGGAATAAGTGTGATGAGATGCCATATCGTATACACAAGTCGCTACACCCACATAATTAAAACGCATATTTTTTTGCAGATACTTTCATTGAAGGTGATATAGAGTTTGAGCGTGCAGGGTCAGACATTTCCTGGAGGAATTGGGGGAGCCTCACGCCACGCCCTGCCAAAAACTAATTTCCAGTAAGTTGATGTGCAGCGCCGACAACCAATGAAATTCAAGATGATCCAACTCTATTAAAACTCAGTGTGGGCCAGACACAGTCATGCACAGGAGTTTCCTGTAGCAGTGTGTCAGACGTCTTCCCTTCACAGGTCAGATTAAAGGGATGTCAGTCCATGCAGGATTTATATGTAATCACAGTCATTAACTGGAAATGGACACATCTTTGGCTCTTCCAGGACATAAACAACAACACATTAGCATTTAAATGATCCCCACCTTGGCGCTCAGGTTCAATTTCCCTAGTTTGATTAAATACATATTTCTACACTGCAGGAGAACCAAATTGCTCTGTACCACATTTTTTTTAGGAGAATCGTGTAGTAAGATTCTGTTCAATTACAGGTGTAGAAATATATGTGCAGATTTGTACTGAGGGAGCTACTAATAGTATATAAAGTGTAATTACTTTTATTGCTGTTTCATTTGCCTGGGGAAAACATTAAAGATTCCAGCCAACCGATACATTTTCATGTGCATTATACCATGTCTTGTGTCGACGTCATTAAAAAGCAAATTATTGGAAAGAAAAAGGAAGAAATCACGAGGGGCAGAGAGAAGGAGATAGAGGAGGAGGTAAACGTCCATCTTGGGTGGTCAGTCAAGCCGGCAGCAAAGAGGAAGCTGATCTGGAGATGAAACTCTGTTCGAAGGACATGAGACGTGGGCGTTTGCTGCCAGCGTCCCTGAAACACACCGGCGCCTGTTAATATTAAAACATTAATTAAAATGCTGGACCGGATGGCTACTGGTGGTTCATTCTTTGTGATTTAAATCCTGTGTCTGTGATGTTAATTGGTTGGCAGAAAAAGGACCTGCGCCCAGGACCTGCACCCACATCAACATCTTGACCAGCCTGAAGGTTACTGAATATAATGAATGATGGAAATAAAAAGGATGTCGTCCAATTCATGCAGCTTTGATCTTTGTACTCGATTCTTGGTTATTCAACCATTTAAACCAATCAGCCGTAACATTGAAACCACTGACAGGTGAAATTAATAATATTATCTCAGTACAATAGCGTGTGTCAAGGGTGCCATTATATGTTAGGCAAGTTAACAGGCAGATCTTGATGTTGATGTGTTGGACGCAGGAAAAATGGATGAACCTAGGGATGTCAATGACATTGACAAGGGACAAATTATCATGGCTAGACGACAGGGTCAGAACATCTACAAAACAACAGGTCTCCCAGTGTGCAGTCATCAGTACCTACTACCTACCAAAAATGGCCCAACCTAGGCCATCCAGTGAAGCAGCGATGGGCTCATGGACACCCCAGGGGAAAATTTGTGACGTTTCTTTCCTGCCAGATATTCCACAGTCAACTGTAAGTGGTATTATTGCAAAGTGGAAGCAGTTAGGAAAAACGTAAACTCAGCCATGAAGTGACAGACCACAAAAATAACAGAGCAGAGTCGTGGAGAGCAGAGACCCATAGTGCGTAAAATTCTCCAACGTCCTGTTGACTCAATAACTGCAGGGTTCAAAACTTCCTCTGGCATTTACCGCAGCATGAAGACAGTGCTGGGAGCTTCAGGGACTGGGGTCTCATGGCTGAGCAGCTGGACGTCACCAAGTGAAATGCTGAGCACTGGACGGGGTGATGTTACTGTAAGCATGTCGCCAATGAACTTCGGAATAGACGTTCACACAAGACAGCAACAGTTACAACAAGACCCATAATATCTGCATTAAATCATAAGCAAGCAGTCATGATGTGACTAATGTGTATAAACACAGTTGAAGAACCAGAAAATGCTGAAAAAAAGAATGAGAAAAAAAATTAATGCCAGTCAGATGGTTCTAAATCAGGGGTTGTTTGGATGTTTGTGAAGTGGGGCAGTAAAGGGTTGGGCTGGGAGATATGGAAAAATGTCTTTTCGTGATATTTTTTATATTAAACAATATCAATAATAATGATATAATTCACTGTTTTTTACTTCAGTGCTCCATTTTTGCTTAAAATTTCTTAAATTCAATTTCTGAATATGAAAAGGTGACCAATTGAATATACTGCAAAACAAAAACTGATTGTAATAAATGAATCATACAAAACAAACGTTTATTTTGTATGGCATAATACTACAAAACGCAAACAGAACGAATTTGGCTATGTGGTGATTTGCCTCCGTCTCGTCCCTGTTTGGCCATCAGCAATCACTGGTCATCCCGTAATCACCTTCTTCCCAGTCCCCATGTCTTGCCCCATCACATCTCTCTCTTTCCTGCCAATCTTCTTTCCAGTATATATGTAGCTGCCCTCACTGTGTTCCACAGCTCCGTTATTTTCACCACCTGAACGGTCCAGTGTGGCCGCAAATAAAGTCCTCATTGCTTTCCAAGGTTGCAGCATCAGAATTCACGTTATTTTCACTTCGAGATTTTCACAATGTAGATATTTATCACAGTATTGTAAAATTCATATGTAGAACACAATAAAATATAGCAGGTGATTTTGAGTTTTCTGATCATTATGACCAAATTGTTTTACTAAAAGTTATGGAGCAAGTGACAAGTATAATGATGTATGACATCCCTAAATTATGCCAACAACAGACTCATACCTTGATAGAATTGTGTAAATGGTGCATTAAAACTGCTACGTATGCAAGAAAACGAGTGTTTAGGCCATATCACAATACTCACGATGTTCAAATTGATGACAATATAATCACCATACGATATTTCATCAATATATCACCCAGCTATAGCTAGGGGCAGCGGCAAAATGCATTTAGCCGCCAAAAATGCTCACCTAGAAAAAAAAATGAGTTGGCTTCATTTAAAAAGAAGGAATGTACTTTTATTTGTAGTCCTTAAAAGGCCCGAACGCAATCATCAAACGCCAACTCACTCACACTGTGATCTCACTCTGCCCAGGGCCGCCAGTTCTCACACATCTGGTGTGACACTCATGCTTTCTCACTCTCAGGCTCACACACACAAACTTACAAAAAAATCAATTTTATTCCATCACAAACCTAAAATTAGCTGCATCTAAAGTTTTGGCGTAGTTTGTAAGCCCTACAGACTATTTACAAGGTAATAAAACTGTTACATACGTGTGTATGTAGTGTAATGAGTGTGCAGACTTGTCTTGAACTGAAAATCTCATACTAGCCAGCTGATCAGAGTTGACAGCAATGTCTGCCCGCCCATGCTGGCTGTTCCTGCTGCTCCAATGACAACAACCCCCCCCCCCCCCCACACACACACACACACACACGTTATATATAACACTTATAGGGCCTTGTTTAAGTGCCGAATAGTACAAACACTCTGCCATCCATAGGATTTGAACAAGCAACCTTCCAATTGAAGGCACGGAGCCTAACACCATGAATATACACAGTATTTTTTATGTGATCATAATCAGGTTCTGGATTTTATATTAGGGTTACGGTACAGTGATGTAAGACGATATAAGACGGACCCACAGTTTACTGTAGTGGTCTTAAAGGAAGAATGTTGTCCTTTCGTTTTCAGAGAGAATACTGCCCTCGCGTGTTCATATATAAGATGTGCTCATTTACATTTAAAATTACAGTGACTTGTTTCGGGGAAATGATAAGACCCAGCTCACAGGAAAGGGACCATAATTTCACAGTAAATGAAGAACTGGGTGACAAGCGACAAGTCGTCCGCACCGATAAACATGCCATCCTAAAGGGAAGACATTGTCAGAAATTGCATGCAGGTTGCTTGAAGTAATCATCGACGGAATGGCACCTAGAAAGAATATTTTACAAGTACATTGCATGTGTTCAGAAGGTTACTTTAAGTAAATTGTGCGCCCATATCTGCTTGTCTGAAATACTATTTTCTTTATATTTTATAATAATTTATGTACTCCTTAAGCTATTTCTGTATTAGCGATTTAATTATTTAGTTAAATAAGTGTATTGTTATCTAATATAAAATATTCTGGTGTTATTCATCTTTTATGTACAAAACACTTTAAACATATAATTGTATTGATTTATTTTTGTACAATTTAATGCGGTCGAGCGCAGCGTAAACAGCATAACTTTACAGAAGAGGGACTGTCGCTACAGGATCTAAATCAACCGTGGATGTGAGAGGCACATGCACTAAAACTAAACTGAAAACGAACGTAAAGCAAGCTAAGTACAAAAAAACATGTAAGTCCAGTGAGAGGTTATGACAAGGTTTAAAATTTTGATATTTTATCACGCTTAACTCAAATCCACGCTTGACGTGAAGATCCCATGGCGACCATAGGATGGCGACAGGGAGGGTAAAAATAAGGGAAACACGTGACATTTCATACGTCAAAATCAAGCGACTTAAACATAACATTGTGCGACGCGGCAGTTCCTTTCACATTAGAGCGGAAGAAGACGAAGCAGGAAAAATGGCAGCAAGGTTACTCATTAGGTCTGCCGTACGCGCAGCGGTCACTTGCCGGGCGGCCCCGGCACCGGCCCTTCACCGTTGCATGGCTGGGGGTGAGTAGGTGGCTTTAAGAACCCAGAATAGACGAAATAACTTATCAGTATCTCCCGGGATGAACGCAGTAGTCCATTTGATATTGCCAAGGACATGTCCATTTATTCGCCAGGCCGCAGTTATAGAAGAAAGTTCATAAATTAATCCAATATTGAAAGGTACGTTGTTAGGAATAGCACGGTGGTGCATGGTATCGTTTTGATCATCATTTTTTTTCCCCTACTTAATTTTGAGAGAATGTTGGTAATCGTGTTTATGGAGGAGTTCTACACCTGGGACTATCAAGGACAGGAGAGTCAGTCTTCAGCATTTTTGCACAGCACAACAGCTATAAATACGAGCTTGGCTGTAACAGTGTCTATTTTACTTTTAGAAAGCTTTCATTGTCTTTGCGCATTTAATGTGACGTATTTCAATGGCGAGGTACGTTGTCAAAAGTCAGGCACGTAATGTTGTATTGGGGAGAAAAAATTCTTTGCTCTGGACCTTTTGTAGGCATTCCAACTGACGAAGATCAAGCCACCGGTATGGAGAAGATCGTGATGCGGGCGATGAAGGAGGGTTCTGTGCGTATTAAGAATAGCTTTTCGACTTTGCTTATAGCTGCCCTTAAAATGAAGAAATCCGAGTTGATGTGAATGAGTCGTTTGAAAATGCAGCCCCTATGGTTTGATGGATCTCTAGATTTATTCATTAATGTTAAGTAATTCTTTTTCAGGATCCCTACAACATGTTGAAGCCCAAGTCATATGCAGGTTCCAAACAGGATCCACACCTGGTTCCCTCAATTACCAACAAGAGGATTGTCGGCTGTGTCTGTAAGCATTTCTGATCTTCTGTTGTCTACACCAGTCTTCCGCTATTTTGGTTTTCTCCACAGCATTGAGATATTCATGACTTTTGCTCTCTCAAAACATTTTGGCTATTTTTTACCTACTGTGAGAACCATTTGGCTAAAATGTATATTTTAAGGTTTACAAAGCATTGTGGAAGGTATCATATCTGATAGGGTTTGTATGTGGTTTGGGGTATAAGGTTTTTGAATAAGACTTTCATTCAGTTTCATTACAAGCAAGTGCTGAGGGCTTTCTGCTAGGGGCGTCCAATCTGACGATGCAACATCAACTAAAATGGCTCCACAATCTGCTTTAATTGCGAGATCGTCAGAATGTGCACTATATCACGTTACCATCAGTGGCAGTTCTATGGCTCATACACGCAAGTAAAGTTGTTTTCAGGCAAATTCATTTTGACACAACAACAAACCAGTAATGGCAGAAAGTATGCAGTGCCGTGGATTTATTCCTGTCCCTTTTGCACCCTTGTCCCAAACATACAGTGTGCATCATGCCATACATCTCTGTTTGGTAATGTAGCCACATGGAAAACACGGAGGAGTTGGTCCCTCAAAAGAATTAAACATCTGCAATATGGAACCTTTCTTGGATTTTCCAGAACCATACAGGGCTTTTTTTGTTTAAATAGGGTCAATTAGATTGGTTGTACTCTTCAGTCTTAAAAACCAGCATGAAAAATAATCGATAAGACTGTGGATCACCATCCTCTCTGGTATTTTTGCCAAACTGCCCGCCCCCTTTTCCGCACACTTTGTGGAATTCAGATGTATGACATCCCTGGTATTTTTACGTGGGTCAGGAGATATTTCCGATCCTCTGACGGTCTGCTTTCTTCCTCTAGGTGAGGAAGATAACACCACCGTGGTGTGGTTCTGGCTGCATGCGGGTGAGCCCCAGCGCTGCCCGTCTTGCGGTGCCCATTACAAGCTGGTGCACCATGATCTGCCGCACTGAGCCCAACGTGTGTGTGTGTGTGTGTGTGTGTGCGCGCGCGCACACTTTCAGACCAACGCATACCACCCCAACCTCATACCTCTCTACTTATGTTTGACACATCACAAGGGTCACAAGCCTCGCCGGAGGCCTTACTTGGGCGATTTCATTCCTTCCTGTTTACATCAGTTGCGTACTGTACAACAAAAGTTTGGTCCAGAACCTCTTAAGAATAAAGTTATGTTGTAAATCCTACTTTGTCATCTGTTGTTGGTCATTCTGTTTTAAAGTGACCTGTGGTTATTTCTCTATTGCTCCAGAACAGCTGACAGTAGTGCAGAGAAGAGCTGCTTTATTCATAATTTTTTTTTTTGAATGGCAATCTCGATTCATTCCTCTGATCTCATTCTTACATGACAATGATTGTGTGTGTCTGCCTTAGCAGGGAGCTCTTATTCTTTTCTAAGCTGTATCAAGAAACGACAGCACTGTGGCTGAGCTCCACATGACAGGACGAAGGGGCAGAACAGCAGGATAAATTCTTACACCACGGTAATAGCTTGTACAAACTTTTTTTGTTGAGGAAATGCACTTGTTTAAAGGTATTTCTGCACAGCAACTTCCCAAGGGTGCCAAAGCCTTTTGTATAGTACTGTACATAAAAAAAACCACAGTCAGGCTCAAGGTTATTTTAGGTTTACTCTTTAAAATGTATATATATATTCCATTTTCATTATTTTCAAAATCAGATTAAATTACAATAGTACAGAAGCAATGTTACCCTGATTTAAGTGTAGTATTGAGGTTTGCGCATGCGTACCCGCTAACCTGGGCTGTATGCAAGGTGTTTTCACCCTCAAGAACGCACCCTTTCATAATTATCTTCAAAAAATTCACGAAAAATGTTATATAATTTCATTCGAGTTTTAGGAGTGAGGGAGGGGTTTCATGCCGACATAAGTGAACAGACTGCAGCCTACGGCATGTCTGTCATTACAGGTCGCATCACTCGCTATATGAACATGGTCCGAAAACTTAATTCAGTGCAGCCACTAGGGGGAGCACTTGCTTGCAGCAGTGTAGCCGGGTCGACCCAGACCACATTCATATTAAACTCCTTTATTTTTCTACAAGCATCCCCATTTACATTAAGTAATGTTAAAAGTATATAAAAAAATACAAAATATTAAGGAAATTTCAAATGCGATTACCAAACAAAAAAATCAGATGCAATGAAAGAAACCTCTGTATGCCAGTGGAGACACTGCACTGTGACAGACTTACCAGAGCAGGCAACACGGCATTAACACACAGCCAGGAATGGCAACTTCATGTCATACTTTTACAATGAACACTGAGTGTTACGGAGAAAACAAGCAAAGGAAAGAAACCGAAGTTTTCCGATAAACCACAACTGTCAGGCGTGAGCCCAGCCTTGACTCCTCCCACTTTTCAAAAAAATCGCTCTGCGTTTGGCTTCTGAAATGGCAAAGCACCGAATGTTAAGGCCTTGCGGTGCTGTACGGGGGCCTCTGGCGGTCTGAGCGTGGTGCCGCTCCTTCCGGCGAGAGGAGAGGAGAGGCCTACAAGAGCTCGACGTAATTGGCTGGAAACATGCCGAAGCTGCCGTCCGGGGCGTAGCCACGCCACCATCCCTCGTCGATCATCTCTATTCCGGTGATGACGTCATCCGGGTCAAAGGAGATCTCCGTGTTGTCGGCTATAGTGGAAAAAACCACCAGAAATCGTGATGCGGTGACACATATCGGGAGCGCATCGATCTGGAAAAACCGGTGTAGATCGCTCAGGTACAACCTCGTCCGTAAACGGAACCTCCAGCTGAGCCCTAATCCGTTACACTCCACCTGGCGCTTCCTTCAGCGCCACTGGGGGGCGGAACCTACTGCTCCCTACCTGAGTTCGTACATATGACTACTACGAGGCATCAGCTTAAATCCACGACAGAGCTTCCCCGTCACGCAAGCTACTCCGTCCCAATATACAGCCCAACTCCTTATCCCCTCCCCCACTTCCCAGCATGCATTGCACTCACCAGCCTGGTAGTCATATAGGGCCTTGGCACAGGTGCCGTGACCTTCAGCGTTTTCTGTGGCAGACGCCTCAGTCTGGGTTCGAGGAGGACAAGGGCAGAATCCGGTTTATGAACCATAACCTTAATTTGCCGCTTAAAGTCTATTTAAATACAACAAATTTACACGTTGAGGGCAATTAAAGTTGATATGTACTTATGTCACAAAAACTGAATCATGTCTGGACAGCATGGTGGTAAAATTCACTCGGCACTGTCTAGACCCTCCAGTCATGCCACCCAGCTGAGAAGGTGGCTCTCCTGAAACCTCAGCGCTGATGATGCGTTACATTACGGTCACACTGTCGCATCTCGTGGTGGAGGCGTAGTGGGTTACCTGCGGGGGCTCCTCTTGGAGAGCGTTGTCCTCTGTGATGTCCTCATATAGCTCTTCCTCTTCCACTGGGGGGGGCGCCTCATAGGTGGGGGCCTTCTTCCCATTGTATGATGGCTCAGCTTCTGCGTGGAGGGGGAAGGATTTCGTTAAAATCGGCTTCCGGAACAGAACATCCCTCCCTGCCATAACTGAGAGGAGGTGTGCAGCGGTAACCAATGAAGCTTCTCTTCTGAGGGTTGGATCTTGGCCCTGAGCAGGTCATCAGTACGGGGCTGTGTCAGCGTGTTACTGTGCATGCGCACATCTAAACATGTGTGTTTGGAGCTCAGCTCATCACCCATGGCTTGGGAGGAAGAGGCAGGTGCGGGGCTGGGCACAGGAGGCAGACAAACTGGGTTTGAGCTCATTGGCCTGTTTTTGCCAGAGAAAGGGGCCGATTGGCCGGCCCGGAGATGAACGAGGAGGACAGGACGAGCGAACCAACCAGAGAGGGCCGGGGAGCGACGCTGTGCGGGTGGCAGGCTCCCATTGGCTGACTAGGAGACGGTTAGCAGGTCTCACCTGGTTGCGGGCTGGCAGCGGTGCCTTCGGAGGCCGCGTCTCTCTCCTGCTGAAAAACGTCCCTAGGATTTACGGAGCCTTTGGCGACGGGAGGGGCTGGCACCTGGGAGACGAAGAGTGAGTGACTGTCTGTCCGGGTGACAGAAGCGCGCACACACACACACGCACACACACGCACACACATACGCAGGCAGGGATGATGGGTAGCATGTCCGATACGCGTATTTAAAATTTGTATTTCAAATACAAAATACTATTTTGTAATTCGCATATGATGAAGTTAATAAAATCAAGTATGTAATTTGATAAGAACGTACAAAATACAGAAAATACTTTCCATGCATGTATGCAAAGGGCCACATTCATCGTTACACTAATTTTCCCTAGACAATGTATGAGAAATGATTCCATGTAAGGTGGCTGAAATGTGTTTGGTTCTATTGAATTGAGCAAAATCCGTAATTGTTAACACAGACCTTTATGTACATTTGTTAGTTATTGATAGAATAAAATACCTTTTATCATTTTACATGTGCTAATATAGCTAAAGTAAGCGATAAGCGGACCATAGAGTTTATACTTTCATAACCTTGCATCACCTGCGCATTATACTGGCAAAAACGGAAAAACAACTTCAAGCTTTAATGACACAAGACTGACTTACTATGCAGGGAATCTGACCCTGACAAACTGGCTACTGTGCCATTATGTTTTGCAATCTACTATCCTAATAATAGTATCCAACAATGAGGATCACGGCAACACTGGAGTGCATACACTGGCTTTAGCAGAGTCTCCGAGTGTCACACAGGACTCTTTCTGTTCCTCCTGGGAACAAGAGGCCATATTGGTGGTTAAACCCAGTGAGCAAGGCAACTGCACGCACGCATGACCATGCTGCACAGGCACCTGCACACGCGCATGACCATGCTGCACAGGCACCTGCACGCGCGCATGACCATGCTGCACAGGCACCTGCACAGGCACCTGCACGCACGCATGACCATGCTGCACAGGCACCTGCACGCGCGCATGACCATGCTGCACAGGCACCTGCACGCGCGCATGACCATGCTGCACAGGCACCTGCATAGGCACCTGCACGCATGCATGACCATGCTGCATAGGCACCTGCACGCAAGCATGACCATGCTGCACAGACACCTGCACACGCGCATGACCATCCTGATAGACTACGGTGACTGCTTTCC
>JABFDZ020000118.1:25707713-25722954 GCA_019775955.2 Pollimyrus isidori | reverse complement strand
TACATGATAAGGCTTCAAGTGGGCCCTGTAATCGGTGATCGGTATCGGTATCGGCCGATATAGCTTCTAGTGATCGGCCTCAAAAATCCTGATCGGAGCACCCCTAGTGATTTGCTTTTCTTCTCCTCACTCATTTCTTTGTGGTAATTTCTCACAAATGTGCCACACTGCTAACGACCGATTCAAAGGGCAAAAGCTAGTGTGATTATGTTGCATGCAGAGCTCTTGCAAATGCAGTGGTGGCAAGTTTTAGGCCAATTAAAAAAAACAAAAAAACATTTCCATGTTGAAATAGAATCATCAGTAAAATTGCAAAGCTTGCAAGTAAAAACTTATTGATGGTCTCGATCCGAATGACTTGTCTCTTTTAATATGAGAATTTTGCGTGCATAATTTCATGCAGGCATAGTATTGAGGGCAGCATGGTACTGCACTGGGTTCCCACACCAATGCTTCATGCTTGTGGAGCTTCACTGTTCATTCTGTGTGCGAGAGTTTATGCCTGATGTCTGGCTTCCTCCAGCAGTCCAAAAACATGTATGTTAAGTGAATTGGGGTGAGTACTGAATGAGTGAGTGACAGAGAGAGATGTGTGTGTGTGTGTGTGTGTGTGTGTGTGTGTGTGTGTGTGTGTGTGTGTGTGTGTGTGTGTGTCATGCAATGGGCTGCTGCACTACACAGTTCGTGTCTTGTCATTTGCAATATAAAATTAACCAACATGTTATATTACATATAAATGGTTCTTCAAAGAATTGTTGCATTAATCTGTAGAGACACTTGATTTAATATAATTGTCCATTACCTGCATTACAGAATGTAGTATGGTAGAATGTTGGTAATTCGTACCTTTTCTCTTGATCTTTTTGGAAGAGCAGCAGTTGGGAGGTCTTAGAAGACCAGGAGCAGTTTAAGAGAAATTCTTGACATGCATTCCTGGCAAATTCATCACCAGCTTAGGGGTTTATGTTGTTTTCTCATGCTTCCTGTCCGACGTCGTAAGTCTTTCTAGCACCAGACAGCGCTGTCGTCATGCAGAGCAGAATGTAAGAATTGGGGATGATGCAGAAAGTGAGTTTGAGATGCCGCAGAATTGAAACGCATGTTTGCTGCCTGTACAGCCTGTAGGCACACAATGGAAGGGGCACAGACCAGGCTTGTCATTTGAAGGTGAACAGCAGGACGCCGGGTGCCGCAGGGCGCCGGGTGCCGCAGGGCGCCGGGTGCCGCAGGGCGCGGTACTCAAGCCATGTTTGTTCCAGCGGTCATTTTATCGGAGGTATTCAGTTTGCCTGGTCTAATCCCTTTGAAGATCCACTCTATTTCCTTAACTTTTGTGCTGTTTTTGAATAGTTACTTCACAGCTCATTCAGCAGCTGCCCATAATTAGAGCAGAAGTGCATTTAAACGTAACGCAGCCGTTACCTTCCCAAGGACCTGTGGAGCCCTGTAGGGCAGGCCTGACGCTTTAAGACCGTGAGCTCGTGGCGGAGAATGTGGGAGTGGCGGCTGGCAGCATGTATAGTCATGTTTAAAAGCAAGTCGCCCGTCTGATGTGTATCAGCATTTTCCGTTCACATACCAGTGTCATATTCTTTGCTGAAGCGTTTGCCTCAAAGGTGTTTAATTACCTTGTCGCATTTCCCTCGCATTTTTTATTTCCTTTTTTTTTCTTTTTTGCTTTCCTGGTCTCTGCTTCTGGTATAAAGGACTTTGAAAACAATGTTAAGTGTTATAGGGCATGAGGGAGATTGCATCTCTCTGGAGGACGGTTCTGTCAACAGCCAAAGCCTTTTCCACTCTGTCAGCCGCTGGGTGGGTGAGGAGGTGGGGGGGGGGGGGGTGCTTGGGTTGAGCGCCACAGAAGGGACATTGTCCAGGTTTTGGTCTGAGCTGCATTCCTTAAGAAAGCTGCAGGCCTCTGGACGAATGTTTACCCGAAATGGCCACAGCCACCTGGGCTCCGCTTGTCGCATCCAGAGCTCTTCAAACTTAAAATTAATTTAGCTTCACCTGTTGACCTTCTTTCCTATCGTGTGTATGCTAAAGGTTGGCTACTTGCATGGAAACCTGATACCTTTCTCACACATTTTGTAATGTAATGTTAAGAAATGGACAAAAATGAGTGGAGTGATCTGCTTGCACTCTGTGCGTGCGTGCGTGCGTGCGTGCGTGTGCGTGCGTGCGTGCGTGTGCGTGTGCGTGGATAGATTTGCTAGGAAGTCCCAGATGCTGTATTTAAGCATAACAGAAAATGAGTGGTTTTTCTTCTCTGTAAAACATCGCTGTGACACTGATAAGGTGACACAGTTAATCCTCAGTGTACCAGTGCTGGCGTGGGTGACTGTGATGGTATTGATGTCACAGCGCCTGACCCTTCGCTGCGTGTCTCTGATGTTACATTAGGGCTGTGAAATTATTCTGTTGTTAATGGAGGAAGCTAGCTGTGCACTCTTTGTCAGGGCATGCTGGGTTATTGACCCGTCTCGATTGGCTGATAAATGTCCAAATTAAATTAGCATTTACCTCCAAGTTAGTCTCGAAGGCTCTCAAGGTGGCTAATTCATCCTCGGTGCATTTAAGCAAACAAACAAAACAACCATCTGCACGGGAGGGAGGCCGCTGGGTTTGGCGCCGGTGGGGAGGTGGGTTTTCAGTGCCACAGGAAGTAGAATTGAGGATGTGGATGTGAGATCTATGCTGAGCCCTCTTTCCTCTTCATCTGATGTTTGGAACACGGTGTTCCCTCAGTTTGATCTGGGCTGGCAGTCTAATCTGCCGGTATTTTAGGTCTCGACAGGATTCAAGACAAGGCTGCCATCTTGTGCCATCTTCCTGTTGGGGGGGGGGGACACATATTGTGGGAGTTGAAATTTTTGTGATAAATACCACAATATTTATAAAACAGAGAGTAGTTGAATTAATTTTGTTCTGTGGTTCCTGATGGTCGTTTTGTTACATTTCTCGCAACAAACATGTCTCTGGGGGGTGAGTTTAACAGTAAGGACAAAAGTGATTTATGATTGGCTTGGAGAACACATGCAGAGCTCATGCATTGCAAACAGTAGCGGCAAACCTTAGACTTTAATAAACAACCGTAAAAAAAAAACATATTAGATAATCTTGAAAAGGACAAATAATTTGTAGAGATTTCCGGGTTTGTTTGCAGTAACAGTAAAACGTTTTAGTGTAACTTAATTCGTCCCTCTTCCGCCAATGCAATGCAATGCTGATGCTAATGAAAAGTCAGTGCTTAACTTAAACGGCAGTGGAAAAGCGTGGGGAGAGTTTCCAGGCACATAAAACTATCTCTGGCAACAGAATTGTGTGTCTCTGATGTATGGGGAGGGGCTACAACGAGGAGTAAACGTCAGAGTTCCATTTGAAGCTGTTGTCATAATTGCTCGATTGAACTCTGTTACTCTGATTACAATTTAAGGCGGAAAGAAGACGCAGCAGAATGGATGAGGGTCCAAATACAAGGTAAAAGCATGAATTGTTCGGAAGTACATCGCATTAAAAGCGAATAAAGATGCATTTGTCTGTCAGTATCGCAAAGCAGGACCTAAATATCACAACAGCAGAACTGCAGTGGAACTACATCTTAGAAGACGTTCATTTTGATGGGCTCGCATAATAATGCAAGGTTAACAGTAGATGTGTACCATTTAGCCTCTGGGAGCAGCTTAACATGTTGTCATTTTGTCAGATTCTTTTGAATAATTTACTTTCTACGATTACTGAACATCAAAACCTGTTAAAACAAAAGTGATGCTGTATGCATGTGTGGTTGTGTGTGTGACCGGCTATAACGTGGCTTACGGGGACACAATGTCCCCACAATGTGATGGATACCCGGTTTTATCGTCTTATCCCATTAAATAAAAATACCACTTATTTTAATTGGAAATCAGATCGGTGTCGATGTAGACCTATCAACCATATGCACTTTACTTATTTAGGGTGAAAAATCGCACTAAAACACAGCACACTTAATTGTGCAAGACGACGCAAGTAGTTTGATAAAGGCAAAAGATGATCTGTGAGTCGCTGGCTCGGGCTGTTCTGCGCACTCGCTGCAGCTTGTGCTGCACAAGGGGCTGCTGTCGCAACAGCGTGTGAGCGATGCAGTAGCCAGTGGGAGAAAAATTGTGGGGCGTTTTAAGCATTTGCCACGTGTGTCCCCTCCCTTGGAAGATGTAGAATTTGAACTGCAAAATGCCTCAAAAAAGCTTAAAACGTAATGAGAAGAATGAGGTGCAACAGTATGTTATGTATATTTCTGGTAGCCTAATTAAAGATTTATTTGGCATACATTTTTTCATCTGTATTTACTAGTTAAAAATAATAGTGTATATATATATATATAGGTGTGCATGTTTATTAAAGTAAAAAGAGCCCTTGTATTGGAATCTGCAGTCAAATCAGAACTGAAAAAATTGTCTATCTGCCCATCGCTAATTATTATTAGATACCTTCCAGCGCTAGTGTCAATGATTATTGTGGTCTTTGCAATGAGACATTTGTATGAGTGTGAGCCATTTTGTTACACATGGCCTTGTAATTCTAAATGTCTGTGACAGGACTGTTCTTGTGTGGACTGCTATACGAAGCAGATCCAAGCCCCATCCTTCGGGTTTGCTAACGTTGTGGATGTTAGTTGTTAGTTCTTGTCAGTCAAGGTGCCACCACACCTGATGAATTGTGGGACGCCTGTCCCTCCCGTATCTTCTCGGTAAGCTTTAAAGTGTAGGGCTGCAGTTCTGAAAACAGTACAAAAACAGTACCCTCTTTTTTTTTGTTGAGGAAATTATAGAAAAAGATTGAAATTCATGACGGATTGATACGGTAGCAAGGCGGTATTTAGGTATGGTGACGTCACTACGCGACACGCTACTCTGCATCACCCAAAAGAAGCTGAATGGTCATTTAATGCAGTTGAAATGCAAGACTCACATTTACAGACATACAGGCAGTTCCCAGGTCATGAACGAGATCCATTCCCTGAGTTTTATCCAAGTTGAGTTTGTTGGCAAGTCAGAAAAATAATTCAGTACTATTACTAATAATAATAATAATATGCTGTATTAAAGGTAACTGCATTTGGTACTGTACTGTACATTGAGCCAGTGAACTGCTGAAGTCACACAGTGTTTTCACGGGCGTCCCAAAATGTGCACTTGTTATTATGAACCGTTGTGTTTAACTCAGTTATAATATAATAGGCTTCATGGCGATGGGATGTTGTTAATCCGGGGGCTGCCTGTAGATGTCTCCCCCGTCTCTTAATTTGTCAAATAACTTATCGTTATTGGTTCTTTATTTTGGCTTCTCCAAAGCCCCGATGCCTTCCCCTCTTTTCCGCTTCTATCCCCGTTCCTCTATCCCTGGCTCTGCCTCCCCCCCCAGTTCCACACACAGCCCTCCCGATCTGAGCTGCCTTTCCTTTGTCTCGAAGGGAACCCCCAGCGCCTATTTAGGTCGTGCCTCGTTCTGCGCTAATAAAACTCAATCGTTGCCAGAGGTGGCTTTTCATCGGTCTGGTATTCATAGCAGCAGCTGTTTCCAGTTATGGATTCATGGCTACGTTTCCTGTGGTCGTGGGAGAGAGTGGGCAAGAGTGGCAAGGAACTGGGGGTGTGGTTAGTTAATGACTCAAATTAGTTGGAGCCCAGGTGGTTCGCATCCCCATCCTGATTCCTATACCGTTCTTTCACCTTTCCTTGTGTTCCTGGTATTGTACCCTTTTTGGCTCGATTGACTTACCATTCACTGTCGGCTGAGCTTGGCACAGCTGCTTGACAGATGATGAGTATCTGTAACATGTTTACTGGGTTTATTATTATTATTATTATTATTATTATTATTATTATTATTATTATTATTGCATTTTGAGCAGGACATTGCTGTAAAGCGAGATCTACCTGGTTTATGGAAGGTGAGCTGGTTGCTGTGAACCTTATCCGTCCTCAGCTTTGTTTAATAAAAAAAGTGTGACGAACTTGAACTTTTCAGACTGTATCATCACTGCGTGATTTTTAGAAAAACATGTATTTTTTGTGATAAATCTTGTGATATTTCCCCAAAGTAAATTAAAGCCAAATAGACTCCAGTGGTGGAAAATTTCTGTCATATAAGTTGGTTTTATTGCCGCAAGTAGTGCTGACAGCAGTGTTGACAGATGACTTGCTTTTTTGCTCAGTATTCTCTGTATGAAACCCAAAATATTTCCATACAGCATAAGGCACGTGTGTTTTGGTCACCAGCTCCTCCTCACTCTGTATTGTCCAGCCAGGGAATACATGTGTTTAGGGGACCGGTCCTCTGCTGCCATTGACATTTTTCTTACTAAGACCATAGCTCAAAAATTATTTGATGGATCGTGTCACAATGTCAATTTAGTGGCATTTTCTCCCCGGGAAAATGAAGTATTTTACTACTCGGTGCCCACTAAGGTTTCGCCTTCTATGCACAATGTTTTAAAGTAATCACTATGTGTGTTAAAGTTTTCAGTTAAGGGTTTTTTTTAATGAAAATATTTTTCT
Source organism: Pollimyrus isidori (assembly GCA_019775955.2). NCBI lineage: Eukaryota > Metazoa > Chordata > Actinopteri > Osteoglossiformes > Mormyridae > Pollimyrus > Pollimyrus isidori. The sequence goes on along the minus strand of JABFDZ020000118.1, from coordinate 25,716,412 downwards.
AAACTGAAGTTGGTTGATAAACCTTACTTTAAATGATCACTGTGTATGAAACATACTTAAAGGGTTCTGTGAAATTCAAGTTATGGATGCAGGTTTATTGCCTAACATGCATGCGTGTTATCGCTCATTTAGATTTAGAAGATGATGCAGGTTTAGTGTTGAAAGTATTAATATTTGTGATTATTAAAAGTACACGTGTACAAGAGTACAGAGCTGATGCAAATTATAATATTCTTGGTGTTCACATCATTATATCAGTTAATAAAATGTCATTAATTGCACAACCTCCTTCACTAACAGTTTTACTGTAAATGAGTTTCAGATGGTACTGTAATGAGTTTTCTTATCCATAAATAAACCATCATTAAGATTGCAACGCTTGCTAAGTTTTGTTTTTTATGACTGACACAAAATGTTTTACCGCAACACAGGAGGGTTTAAACCCAGCAGAATATTGTGGTTATTGTGATGTGACAGTTACATGTGCATATTAACATCGCACAAATATAGCTGAATAGTTTTCAGTTTGGTTTTGTTTCTTTAGTATATTTTCACAACATTATATTGTTTCAAATCACTTTATGGTATCACTGCCCAAAGCCCCAGGGAACAGGCCTGACGCTATTTCATCAGTGGTTATTTGGTCTGTGATCTGTCTGTGAGCTCCACGCTGACGGCAGTGACGCCGCACTAGTGGTGCGCGTGTCGTTACATGAGACAGCCGAGAGCGACAGCAGGGAGAGCGGTGGCCCTTTTCAGAGAAGACATGACCGCCTCAGCGACACCTGAACTCTAACAAGGAGGAGGCCTGAAATGAAATATGGAGATATTTCAGGTATAAATCCGCCAAAAAGGCCTGACCCCAAATCACGGAGGCACTGCTGTCGGAGCAGTGGGTTAAAGTGAATCTCGCAAAGGGAGGCGACACATGAAATTCATGGTGTTCTATTGTTTACTGTTGTAGACTTGCAGTTTAGAGAGACGTCACAGGCCGGAGGGTGGCCAGAAAGGACGGAACTGTCACAAGGAGTAGGCCTGTTTTTTGGGTCTCCAGGCAGCACTCCCCAGCATTAGCCAATGTAGGGGAGAGACTACAGTCAGTGTAAACGGTTACGTGAGTGCAAGATGCAAGCTCCGGCAGATATGGCTGTGGCAGCATAAGTAGGAGGGAGAGGCGGGTGGGTATGCAGGCCTGGTGAGCCCCTTGAATTGTCAGCACTCCAATTCCACAAGGGGGTGTGAAGCTAGAGTGACAGCACTGACGGTTCAGTTTATCCAAAGCCGATGGCACCGATTCCCCACCCAGCTCTACACCTCACACTGTAGGCCTAACTGGGGGAGAGCAGTTAGCTAGAACTAGAGTCCCTATAAGCTAGACTAAACCGTGTGTTCTTAGTCTAGACTTAAAGATTGAGAGTGAGTCTGAATCTCACACATACACTGAAAGACTATTCCACGGCTGCAGAGCTTTGCAGGAGAAAGCTCTGTAGCCTGCCGTAGCCCTCTCTACTCTAGGTACTGATCAATATTCTGCTCCTTAAGATCGAAATGGTCAAGGTGGCTTGTATGAGACTTCTGAGATGTTCTACTGCAAGGCCATCCAGTGCTTGATAGGTTAATAGCACTGTCTTGTAATCAATATGAAACTGGAAGCCAATGGAAGGAGCATAGAACAGGGCTATTATGGTCATATCTTCTAGTTTCCTTTTTGTACCAGCTGAAGTCGATTTAAAGACCCTGGTTGACATCCAGATATGAGGGCATTACAACAGTCCTGCCTGGAAGTTATAAAGGCATGGACTAGTTTTTTGCATCATGGAGGAGAAGCGCATCCTCCAAAGCTTGGCTGTGCTCCGTTGGTGGTAGAACGCAGTTCTAGTAATATTTCTCATGAGCGTCAAGACCTCTGACCACTATGTTAGGAAACGCAAGTTTTAGGTTGCCAGACTGACTTGGAGCAGCCTCAAGACTAACTAGCAGTACTTCAGGTTTCTCTGTGTTTAACATAAGGAAACTTTTAGCCATTCAACACCGGATGTCCAGTAGACGGTCTTCCGAGCCTGAGAGCTGGGATACATCATTTGGTCTGACAGATGTATATAAATGCGTATCAACAGCATAACAATGGAAACTAACACCACGATCCCTGCTTATATTGCCAAGCCGTGGCATCTATAAAATAAACAATAACGGGCCGAGCACTCATCCCTGTGGGACACCGTGTTTAACTGTAGTGGGCTCAGAGGATTCTTTATTCGCACAAATTGATAATGGTGTTAAATGAAAGTGAAATTATGAAAACGCTGTCCCTGTGATACTAATTTCTGTGGCGGCACAATAGAATATTATGTCTTAGAGTGCCGAATGCTACAGCTAGATCTAATAATGCCGACAATGCTATGTAGCCGCTATCAGAACCCGTAAGCACTTTTTTTTATTAGGGCTGTTTTTGTACCATGGTGTGGTCAGACAGTTTCTCTATAGAAAGTAAGATATCCGATTAACAACAACTTTTTTCCAATCTTTGAAATAAATGGTTTATGATTCCTTAGATCACTAGGTTCAAAAATTTTGGTTTCTTGAGAACAAGCCTAATATCAGCAATGGTAAAAGGTTTTGGGACTTATCCAAGCCTAAGAGACAAGTCTAACAAATGTTACGGGGTGATGCTAATCAGTGGTGCAATCTCCTTAAGTTTAGTAGGAGTTGGGTTAACAAAGGTTAGTAGATTTGCAGGAGGAAATTAAGTTCAAAAGTTCTAATTGTGAAGGAAAAAGAGATTCAAATGCTTTATTATTAATATCATCAGGACTAGAAGACTGGTAGCTGTTTGTAGATACAGATGTTCTCAGGACGGTCTGTCTTATTAGCTATTTTACCATTGAAGAATGTAGTAGTCATCATTCCTAAGAGCTTAACATTGAAGGATGCTAAGTTAGCCTAGACACCAATTCAAGCAGCAATTTAGAAAAGTTTTTGTTTTCTTCTGTCATCCTGGAAAGATGCAGATCTAGCAGTCACTGTCGCAAGTCTGTGGTTAGACTGTTTCCAGGCAACATCTAGTTTCGTTGAGCACCGTTTGCACTCTAGCCTGCATGAAGCCTGTTTAAGGTCATGCGTATGATTGGTGTATTGTGGTTAGGTTTTTTTATCGCTGTGTTTTTCCTTAAGTGGAGCTACAAGATCTAGTATGTTGCAGGACGATTGCTCCATATTCGCAGCTATCTGATCAAATTCATTTTCATACGTATGGTCGAAGGACTGTGGAAGTTTGTCAAGAAATGCTGCAGTTGGTTAATGAGGCTATGGAATGATTGGTACTTCAGAGCTGGAGCTATGTTTACTTCACATGTCAACAGGTAATGATCTGAAATGAGAAGATTCTGAGAATTTGGGTGTGTTCCACCCGTACTCCATGGCTAGAAATCAAATCCAGGATATGGTTGCAGGCTTGAGTAGGCCTGACTATTTTCTGAGACACACTAACAGGGTCAAGAGTGGAAGTCAATGCTGTGGTTAAAGGATGACTCATTTGTCATGTGAATATTAAAATCGCCAACAATCACTGCTCACTGATCAGTGATAACCACCAGATTAGTTAAGATCTGCAAACTCCAGTCCCACCAGATTTCTGGAATATGCGTTTCCTTTGTTTCCTTCTCAACTGCGTTGCATCTAATTAGACCTTCAGGAGCTTTGCCCTCTTGGCTTTCGTGGTGTTTTCTTGTACCCACAAAAAAAAGCTTAAACCTTTAAATACGCACACGGTTGCTGTCATTTCCCCTCTCTTCCTAGTGTGCTTCTCCTTTGAAGTTCCCCAGAAGCAGCTTTCAGGTTGACTCGAGTGCCATGAGTTGGTCTAGGTCAGGTGTCCGAAAGCCCTTCTAACTCAAATGTATGTTTTAACAGACTGAGCCGGTCACCTGAAATGGGGGGTTTTGCCTTTCTGCTTCATTCTCTCCTGGCTTTGTTTTCCGCTTTGCTTTCTGTTACGTGTCATGCTGGTTGGAGAAGCCGTAGGTCGGGGTGACCTGTTTGTATATTGTGCTTCAGGAACTGACAGATTGATGAAAAGCACTGAGCCAGTGGGCCGTGCTGACTGGTAATTCTGATTATTACTTTAAAAGCAAATGAGTTCAGCAACCCTAACCCTCCCTACCATTCCTGCCTTGCTTTAGTTGATGTTTACATCTCTGTCAGGCTGTAGCAGATCTCCAGATCTACAGCCCAGTTCGCACCCATTCACACCAATGAGTTTTTTTTTTTTTTGGGCGGGAGGGGGGTTACAATCTGGAACACTGAAGGGACGCATGCTAGACATATTAGCGTTACTTCACACAATATGAGAAAATGTTTTGAAACGCTGACAACAAATTGTCTACGACACAAGTGCCGTCTATGTGCTCTACTGGATAACGGAAATGTTCCCACCACTGACTTGAATGTGCCGGGTGGGGGGGGGGGGGTCAAGAATCTTAGGGTTTTCATTCATCTTCAGCGAATAGAACTAGCCCAGCTTTTACTGCAGGACGTGATCACTGGAGTGTGGGGCGTTCCGCTAGACAGATCAACGATATGAGATCGTCAACATGCACAGTTTTGGTCTCTGCTTCAGGACCAGTTGGTCCCCTGTCATCCTGGATCTCACTGCTCTTCGCTAAAGAGGGAGATGGTTTAAGGCTTTATGCTGGGGACTGCTGGCTTTCCATCTCACCATAGGGGGGGTTCAGTCCTGTATCTCAGTCTGACCACCTGAGTCAGCAGGGTGGGACTCCTCAGACTCCCTATGAGAGTCAGACACAGCAGAGGCGGAGAACTTAGTGGCTGAGTGAGACCCAGGGTAGCGATCAAATCTTGTTTGAGACTCTCGTGGTCTGTTTCTTTTCTACACCTTCCCATAGCCCCCATACAGCTGGAATTTTAAAGGTGGTTTTTTTTTTGCTTTTTAATGGGAGTTTATGGAGTCCCGCCTGCAGCTCCATGAGGCTCAGTCTGGATCACATTAACTCAAGTGCAATGATTTATAAATTGCTTCTCGGGCTATAAATTCCTGCTGTAATTGCAACGCCCTCCGTTTCTTTGCTACAAATGGGCATTGACACACACACACACACACACACACACACACACACACACACACACACACACACACACACACACACACTTCTGGTTGTTTGCTGTCCCGGGGTGGGTTTGGAACTAAGGAGTGTGTTATTCTGTGAGATTGAACCTGGGGAGGCAGCTTTCAGGGGTTATTTTCGATCACCTGGAACCCCCCACCCCACCCTAAAAACTCATGATATAACTGTGGTCAAAACCAAAAATGATGTAGAGAAGTGAGCAGTCCATTCTGAAAGCTGATGTGTCAGATGCAGGAAAATGTGCCAAAAGCGTAAGGATCTGAGCGATTCTGACGAGCCAAGCGGTAATGGCGGGACAACTGGGTCAGAGCGTCTCCAGACCGGCAGGTCTTGTGGGTCGTTACTGGTATGTAGTGGTCTGTACCTACCAAAGGTGGTCCGAGGAAGGCCAACCAGTGATGAGCTCATGGGCGCCCAAGGCTCTCTGGTGTGCGTGGGGAGCAGAGGCTAGTCCACCCGTTTCCATCGCATCGGGGAACTGATGCAGCACAGGTTGCTGGAAAAGTCACTGCTGGCTTTGATAGGAAGGCGTCAGAGCAGCCTTGCTGCGTATGGGGCTGCATAGTCACATGGCCGCCAGAATGGCCACGCTGACCCCTGACCTCCGGCAAAAGGGCCCGCAATGGGCACGTGAATAACGTAAGAAGGTACTCTGGTCTGGGGAGACAAGGGGCAGCGTGGGGCTCAGTGGGCTAAGCCTGTGTGCCTGTAATCATGAGGTCGCCGGTTCGAACCCAGCCTCAGCTCGTCTGCGGGTCCTAGAGCAAAGCCCTTAACCCCCCCAGCTCCCTGGGCACCGCTATAGGTGGCTGCCCCCCCCTCGCGGACAACTTACTCTACAAACAGCAAGTTGATGGAGGCATAAAGACAATTTCCCCACAGGGATTAATGAAGTGATGGGTGATGATTATTATTCTCTTAAGACGTGTCTACTGTCATGTCTTCCCCATGTTTAGGTAAAATGCCCTTAGTCATAAATGCTGAAAGTATCGAGTCTATCATGTATGAGACGGTTAAGTGCTCTTCAGTACTCTGTTCTCGATAGCCTAGTGCACATGCCTGGACCTCAGTGCAATCTCACACCCGGGTGTTACTAAGGTGTCTCGGAAGCATTAGACCAGTGTGGCTTCTGGAAGTATTTCATTCCAAATGAACATGGTGAACCACAGGACATATGCAGACCTGTACGGAAGCCGTGCAGAAATACTGACAAAGGCTGCAGACGACACAAATGATCTTATCGTTAAAAGGTTCGACGCGAGATACAATTTCAAGCTTCCTGAAGATGGGAATCTTATTTCTCAATTAATGAAAAATATATCTACATTTCTCCTACTGGACAGGAAGGTTCCTATAGGGTTAAAGAATTTCTTGTAGAGGGATAAACATTCCCACATGAAGAAACCAACCCGCAGTTATTACCTGGGGGCTGCGTTCGGCTCCACACAGCGTGCTGAGGTCATATTCATTAGTGCTGATCATTCAGATGCACGCCTTTGGAGTCTTGTGCCTGTTAGAAGGGTTTGTACTCTGATGCACAAGATATGGCATGTAAAAGTAATGTGTATCTGTTCTATCGATCATTATAATTACTATAAAATGACATGTGTTTACTACTTGTGAATATTTCTGCTTGTGATTACAATGGCTGCTACTGTACTTAATATGCTTTGACTGACAATGCGACAAGTTTTTATATATAATATATATATAGTGATACAGTTTACAGAAGGTTTCTGCTAAATGTCCGCTGGTCCTTCTTGGTTTGGGTGAGCTTTGGTGGACGGCAGGTCCCCTGGATGTAACCGATCCGTGGGAATCGCTGAGCTGGAGGTGCAGGCGGATGACATCACAGCAGCAGCAAGCCCAGGGGCTCAGACTGACTTCCTGGAATGGGCCCAGATAGGCAGCATGTTTCTCTCCTCCTGGGGGTGCTTTGTGGGAGGGGGGGAGGGGGGGGGGGTGTCTCAGTCGCTGTGGTCTCACTCTTTCCCACTAATGGTCCTTTTGTGCTTGAGTGCCTGAGTGTAAACGGCTCCCTGTGCCTCAGCGACCCCCATGTCACCGTGGAAACCCTAGTGACCTTTAACCTGACCAGACTGACTGGGGGTCACGGTGGGAGTGCAGTATTTGGGGGGGGGTGGGGAGCGCACATTCTGAGCAGGGGCATTGAAACGGGATGCCGTTGGGCTTATAGGACTTCCTGACCGCCTGCAAAGCCCCCCCACACTTGAATAGATTTGTCTTCTTTCTTTTAAAACCTATGTCCCGTGACCTCGGGGTCACACGTTGAAGGGCATTTTGGGGGAGGATCCTTATCTCGCTGGACTCCAGGAGAACTTAAGTCTCATTTGCCATTGTCTTGTGCAAGCCGGGTACTGCGTGTAAAACCAGAACACAGAGTCAACTGCATGTACTGAACATGCGAGATACATACTCATGATTAAGGAGCTCTTACAGTCCTTTTATAATCGTGTGGGGTGGGGGAGTAGTATGAATATTCACTCGTGAGACTGTTTCTTTTGGCAGGAGAGACAGAGGACAACAGCACTCCGCTAACTGGCAGTATTTACTGTTCACTACGACTGACTGACTAACCTTGACTGAACGGTTCCTGGTTGCCCGCCTGGGCATTCCAGCTGTCACAGGAAAAGGGAATCCTTTGTCAGAGAGCATCTTCCCAGGCACAGCCTGCAGATGAAGCCTCCAGAAAAATAAATAAGCAGAGTTTCCTTTTATTTATGTTAGCGTGCTCCTGAAAAATGAGGGATGGCTTGTTTATACGGTCATTTCCTGAAAAGATCAGTTTCTGCCCAAAGTGCTCTGTATTGCCCGGAGTATAGTTACTACAGGGCTGGTCTTGAGATAAAATCAAACAGAAGTTTATTCATGAGATGCGTAACAGTATAGCGTACGCTAGAAGATGCCGACAATGAAATGAGGGCCAATTAAGCCACTTTTGTCCATCTCAAGTCATTTCATTCTGTTAATGTGCATGTGATGTGTGATGCTGACATGGCACTGGCAAGCGGCCTGGTCGCTTTATGGCTCGTCCATTTTGGAATTCGCGTACCGCGTCAGTCCAGCTGTCCCCGCGTCTGCTAGACGCTGTACGCGTGTCGAAGTTTGCCGGCAAGGATTTGGGTTTGTCCCCGTCAGTTGCAGTCACACTAGTCCGTTGCACTGCAACTGAATTGCTTCTCTCTCTCGCTCTCTCCCCAATTCCAACCACGTTTGGCGATGTGTTACAATTCAGTTCCCACATAAAGATTCAATAAAGATTCATTTTTATTATTGTATTTCCTAGACTTCAGGGAATGCATATGGTTTAGCAGCACTTCACCACCATCACAGATGCCTTGCTCGTAAAGATATCGTCCCAAAGCCATTTGATCCCCCTTTTTCAGACTTTGCATCGACGTTGAATGGGTCAGAAGTAGGGCTGAAACGATTATTCGAGTAACTCGAATGATTCGATTACAAAAATGTTCGAGGAAAATTCTTTGCCTCGAGGCTTCGTTTAATTCGTCACCAAAGTCCATCTATTATCGTATCACT
>JABFDZ020000118.1:25687472-25701562 GCA_019775955.2 Pollimyrus isidori | reverse complement strand
TTTGTTTTTTTAATTGCATTACGGACAATAAAGAACTTTATCACAATATTCTAATTTTCTGTGACAGTCCTGTAGAGGCTGTCCCTCTAGCACCCCTCCTCGGTTGGTAAGGCCCAGTGCTGCCACCTGGTGGAGGCCATGCTCATCACATGCCAGACTTCCACCCCAGCCAAAGCTGTTCATCTTGTCTTCAAGGAACTTTTGTTTTCTGACTTCCATTTTATTTCTCGGAGAAAACTTTGATCAGATTAAAGTTATCGCAGCTTATGGTTTTACACATTTGTGGTTTAAGTGACTCCAATATTAGGAAGAGAACCAGCTACATACTGGTTTGGACAATATGGAAAAAATGTGTGATTTTTTTCGGGTAGGATCATGCTCTTATAACAGTTTTTTCTGTTTTTCATTCTGTCATTCTTTCTGTCACTTTCTTTCATTTTTTGACACGTACCTGAGCTGTGGAGAGTTGGACTCGCATGTAAGAGGACTTCTGTTCCAGCTCGACCTCGGTACTAAACATTAAATAAGTGGATTTTATAAATCCTTATTTCTGTCGTCGCAGACCATGGTTCCGCTCCATCGCTGTGTTTGCACTCCTCACCTGTACCTGCCTGCCTGTTGACCGCCGCGCCCCGTTACCGCTGCCTGTGCGGGACAGTAAGCGACCCTTCGCATGGTTGAGGCGCGAGGTGATGCCCCGGCCCGAGAGGGCGACAAGCCAAGCAGGTCACTGGGATGACCGGCGTCTGCTTCCTGGTTCTGGGTGACTGTAGAGGACTCTCACGCGCACATTGAGAAACGGGGAGGTGAACAGGCTTGGTTCTCGTCCGAGTTGTACTCCGCCGGGTCCGTTGATGAGAAGAGATTCGCAGCTGAGACGAGGAGTAGTTGCAAGCTACAGGTTTATTCTGTAACAGGTTGCAAGCTGGGAGTGTCTGTCTGATATAAATTCAGCATGTACAGGAAGAGGCTCAACCATATGTATCGGCTCTGTCCCTCTTATAGCTGTTTTGGGCATCTCCCCCCTCTCTCGGTACCTTCCATCTGCGTGGCAACCACATGTTCGACGTTTGCCCTAGTTAGTCAGTTAGTAGAAGGCTAAAGATTAGTAAGGGCCGCTTACGTTGTCTGCCTGCCCCCTCTATCGGTCTTGATTGGCTCACCCACCCCTGCCGGTGTTTCAATTTAGTTAGAGCCTTGTAGAATTATTCCCTCAATCTCCCCCATTTGATCTCCACTAGGAGATCATCCTGATTATGCTGATTAGTAATATTCTCAGCAGTCTCACTGCTGCCTGTGTGTAATGGTCTTCTTTCAGCGTCTAGGACGAACTGGGGCCATGTTGTCCTGGGGGGGGTGTAGGGAGGTGGCGTTGGCCCTAGGCTTGACTTCAGACTTTGCTGCTCTGGGAAGATCGAGCTTTAGTGTGGTTTAACCCCTAATTTTTCTTACCCCCCCACAGTCGAACAAAGTACCCGTAGTCCAGCACTCTCACCACATGCACCCGCTGACCCCGCTTGTCACCTACGGTAACGAGCACTTCTCCCCCGGGACCCCCCCAGCACATCTATCTCCGGAGATCCTCGACCCAAAGACAGGTTAGCCGCATCCGCCGCTCTTCTCCCCAACCCTCTAGGTCCTTCCTCCTCCTGGACTTTGACAGAGACTAACCCGGTACCCTCATCACCTCCTGCAGGCATCCCACGGACGCCACACCCCTCTGAGCTCTCGCCGTATTACCCGCTCTCACCCGGGCATGTAGGGCAGATTCACCACCCGCTCGGCTGGCTTGTGCCACAGTAAGTACCCTCTCTGCCCACCGCCTTGTCTTACCTTGTTAGTGGTCAGATCCTGGCTCTTTGAACCAATAATTAAGTCTCGGTGCTGTCTGTGGTTTTGCCTTTATTTCTGGCTTTCTGGGGGGGGGGGGGGGGTGTCTCTGTGGAATTCTGCATGCTGCTGGAGCCCGCAGCTCTGGCGAGGCAGATTGGCTCTGCAGCTATTTTCCGAGCGCTGCCGTTTGCTCCTGGAAGCTGCTATAACACTTTGGAGAACATCACCCGGAATGGCCTGCAGTGCTGTAAACTTGGGCTAAGCCTGTGTGCCTATAATCATGAGGTCACAGGTTCAGATCCAGCCTCGGCACGTCTGCGGGTCCTTGAGCAAGGCCCTTAACCCCCAGCTCCCTGGGCGCCGCTACAGGTGGCTGCCCTTCGCGGACATCTTGTTCTACAAAGACCAAGTTGAGGGAGGCGTAAAAACAATTTCCCCACGAGGACAATAAAGGATTGATTATTATTATTATTATTATTATTATTATTATTATTTATTATTATTATCAACACACGCTCCTGCAAAGACATTGAGGTATTACTGGCCAATCGTGGCTTCTGTGCTGCTTGCCTGGTGATGGTCGCGATCAGATCAGTCCCCTCTTTCCATGAAGTCCCAAATCTACCTGGAAGATACACCACCAGGAAAACCTTTTTTGCACGCAGTAAGATTTTCTACATTTGCATGTGACTCACTTAACATTAACTAAAAGTGCACTCAGTATTGTTTGCTAGCTAATTAATTTTCAGTATGTTCGCCATTTGAGGACCTTTTATTAACGAGAAAATGTCATAACTTTGACTCATCAAAGTAACCTCTTATAGTAACCCGCAGAGAAAATGAGACGTTCTTTCTGCAAGAGACATTAAATCCTGCTCTATTTCATGGGATGGGACGGTGAACTAGTGCATTTGAAGTCATAGGACAGCCTAGAATTTGACTTTGCCATCACCATGTAGCCAGTTAATAGGACGGCAGCCCTGCACTGTTACATACTCTTTTCATGTTACAAAGGAAACGTGTTTTATTTGACTTATATTTTCATTTATAGCTGTTCATTCAAATTTCCAGTACTTAACCCTCTGGGGTCTTGGGGTTTTAATCTGAAGTCAAAGTATAGACATTGAAAAATGCAGTTTGGAACACTTGCAGAAACATTATAAAAGTACATAGTAAGCAATGGTGTCAGGTTGTTTTGATCCCAGATATCTGATCACCAAGGTCTTGGCTACATGAAGATGGTGTAGTTGCAATGTTCAGTTGGATAGATGAATGAGAAAAATGCTACATGTGAGCCATGTGACATGAGTTACAACTTTCATGTGTATGAATGAGCCATTGTCACCTGGCCATGTCCCCCCTCCCCCCCCTTTATGGCGCTGAAGGTATCTGGATCGCGTTTCACCGCTGCGCCGTTAATCAAATTACCATGCGAATGCGATCTGAATACGTGGTAATGCGGCTATTTAGAATGTGAATAGCGATCTTTGGGTGAGAGCGGTTCTACACGCCCCCGATGCAGGTAAAACAATGCTTGACTTTTGTGCCGATTTAACCTAATTTGGAAAACTTTAGTACTTCTAACAATGAACGTTCTGAAAAGACAGATTACGAACGTAGTCAGCATGTTTTTTCCCCACCCCATGATTCTGCATAGATTTCAGCGAGTTATCAACTGAAATAGACCCAGAGAATACGCTGCATTGCTGACGATGCACTCCACCCCAGAGGGTTCAAATTTTTTTTAAAAACTGCAGTTTATGAAATAGATGGAAAAGTGTTTAAAACCTGTGGTGTGCATGAACCTTTTGATGGGTGCTGTGTATTTCTTCCAGTTTGCCCTCAGTTCTCCCTAGGGCCTCTACCCTGTTAGATGTGCCTGGATTAGTGCCCTTCGGAGCCATTTAGGTGGCCTCCTTAGAAGCCCCCCCCCCCCCCAGCCGGCTCCCATCTGTCCAAAGGAGCAGCGGCTCTATTTTGAGATCTCGAGGTCCCTCCGAGTCCCGATACCCTGGGCAGAAGCCTCATTTCATGCTTGAAATGACGACCTTGTTCTTTTAATTATTAGCTGCGGTTCCGGGCCATAGATGAGAATTGGGAAGCAGATTGACCAGTAAACCTCAAGCCTCATTTCACGATTCGACTCAGGCTTCACCACAACAGACCTTTTCCTTGCATGCAAAACTGCAGTGGTTGAAATGCTCTTTATTCCACGTTTCCTCTTAGCATGACAAGTTCCTTAAAGCCCCCCACTAAGGGCAAACTCTCCCCCCGCGCCTGAAAGGAGGAATCCCCTTTTTTTTTCCTAGAGTGTTCCATAGCCTTGGGGGTGTCTGTGGGAAGTGCAGGCCATAGTTGGGTGAGGCTATAGCAGGCAGGATGCCATTTGTAGCCCCTCATACTGGATGCGTTTCCAGGCATTGCTAAGTTTTGGTATCCAGTTCATGAGAATCGCAAACCTGACGTGAGACAAGATGCAACCTTAGCGGAAGTCAACACCCATTCTAACGTTCGTTCACATTAGTTTGTGCTAAGGATGTGCATCTGTACAGGGACCAGGCAGCACACAGTGGTGACTCTGGTAGCCCGTGTTACTGCAGCGCCCCCTAGAGGCCTGGAGCATAGCCGATGCATGAGAATTCTCTAGGGCTGTCACTATCAATTTTTGATATTATTGAGTAATTTACCAATTAATCTAACAATTTGCCAAGTAATCCTTTGTAATATAATGTAATATAATGTGAACATCGCAATTGGCACAAGGCAGGAACCAACCAGCATTGCAAGGTCAGTTTACACTCACTTACATGGTTTTGGACAGTAGAAGGAAACCGTAGGATCCACTGAAAAGCCCCACACACACACACACACACACACAGGGTGAACGTGCAAACGCCACACACAAGTGGCGGTGTGTGGAGATGGCATGATGTGCGACGATATCATCAACATGGCATTTCATGCATATGTGTAACTGTTGCGTCGCAAGAACTGCGATACTGATGGGTTGAACCCAGCAGACTAAGTTGTGCTAAAACATTTTTACTCAAAAAAATTCCCGACCTCATGGCTTAAGCTCACCTTACTTACAAAAATCCTTGGGTTGGAACGTGATTTTTATGGACATTGTAAGGCTTACAAGGCCTCCGATTCGCCACTCCAGCTTAGATCTGGGAGGCCATTCTTGCCCCTTCAGGTAACCCCATCGTTCCCCATGTGGACTTTAAGGTCGACCCATAAGACGACGACTTTCTAGTACCCTTCATTGGGAGTCTTTATTGGATTGTCCTTTGTCTGGCCCACTGACCTTCTTGGTAAAGGTGGTGTTGTCAGGAGGTAAAGCTGACATAACATTGCTCTGTGGGTTGAGGCAGATAAGCATCTCCAAGGTCAAGACTCTTGTAGGAACATTGCAGTTTTATCTATTTAATGAACAAAAAGAGATTAACTAAGCCTTCCTGTTATTTACCTATAACCTTTGGCATTTGGCAGTGGTGTGCTGGTGCCAATGCAAATGAACAAGCGTTTTCCACATCTGGTGGGTCTGTGAGAATCGTGTGCAGTAGAATTAAAGCTCTTCTCTCTGTCCCGTTTCCTCAGACAAGCCCAGCCCATGTACTCCATCCCACCAGGAGGCTTCCGTCACCCCTACCCTGCCTTGGCCATGAATGCATCTGTTTCCAGGTGAGCCAGAGAGAGAGAACCACGTCACACAACCATCTGACAGAGTGGCGGTTTTTATTATCCAGATGTTCTTTTTAGGAACTTACTTAGAACCTGAGGAGGAACCTCTCAATTGGAGTGATATGAAAGGGAGTAGAACGGGTCCTAAGCGCCCAGGGCAAAGGGTTTGGTGGAACACTGCTAATCTCTCAAGCACCCCAGAATCATTTTCAGTTTTTGTCTGTGAGATTTGGCTCTAAAAAGTATTTGCAATTTTAAATACAACGGTTTTAAAAAGTCCACAGATATTCTGAGAAAAGCCAGCAGTTTCTGCAACTTTCAACCAGACACGAGCGGATCCTTTTAATGGTGCAAAGTACCTCTTCATGGGTGCTTCAAGCAGGCACCTCCCTTATACCAGTAGCTCTTGTGTGTCGAGTCACCAACCCCTGGTGGTCTCTGTGTTCTCCCAGCCTAGTGTCCAGTCGGTTCCCCACCCACGTGGTGCCCCATCCAGTACACGGCCTGCATCAGACGGGCATTCCCCACCCTGCCATAGTATCGCCGGTCATCAAACAGGAGCCAGGCACGGACAGAGTCAGCCCCACTGCACAGTCGTAAGCACTGCCTCTTCTCACACTCTCCTCATATCGCCACAGACATTTTAGGTAAGATTTAAACAGAACTAAAAGCACAGGCGACGCTCAAAAACCAAACTGAAATTAAAACGACAAACTCCAAAATTTTTAAAAAATGAGTAGAAATGAAAATATATTATCTCTTTTAATTCCGATTCTGATTATCACCTACCAGACGTCGTTCCTGTATTTAATTAGCATAAGCATCTTAAATAGTATCACACATCCCCCTGCGAGATTAAATCATGTTTCAGGTGCAGATTAGATTAGATGACGGCTCTATGGTCAGCTCAGTCATTGCTCAGACGAGGTCCTAAAGGTTCCAACCCACAGCATTTTTATAATTCATTATTAACTCTGGCTGGCAGATCGAGTTTTTATTTTATTTTTTATGCACAGAATAAAAAAAAATAATGTACGGTCAGTTTGCTAATCCGCAGCTGTAAAATCAGCAAGTTTTATTGCTGGGAGCCACGATTGTTATTATGCGCCTAAATATCTGTAAATGTTAAACCACAAAAATTTGTATCTGTAAGCCTCCTTTCCCCAAACAAAGATTCTCCCATCAGCCCCCTAATGCTAAGCAGGATGTGTAAATTGCCAAGCTTAGTACAGACAGCTATTGCTAGAGTTGTCTGCTTCTCGAGTAGTTGAACACCATGGTGTAAAAATTTGTTTAATGTATCAGTTAATACATTTTTCACATTCTTAATATTACTGCATTGGAAAATTTGATCGCTAACCTACATTCAGTGGTACCTCTGTTCTCAAACTCACTAGAACTCAAATTTCTTAAGTCGAACAAACCAGTTTGACCTAGTACTCCATCTGAATATCGTAAGTCGAACCGTGAACGCCGACCTAATATAAATTATACGCGCCAGGAAATGAGTCGTACTACAATTCTTACTTGAATGCCTTCTTCACAGACTGGACGATTAACCATATAAAGCAGCGCAACGTTACAGTGACTAACAATAAATAAACCACTAACTTACGTGTACTATTAGAGCATTTATGTCATTTATTTAAACTTTATTTTACCAGGTAAATTAACTGAGAACCAGTTCTCAATGTTTTACGTGATATTTGGGAGAGAAAGCAGATTATGGAACTGCCTGCGATACAAACGTTGTGCGTGTAGCTAAACTTTTCAGCCAATAAAGGCAAAGGTGTGTCGTCACGGAGGCGGTTCCAGTTGTACATTGTATTTTATTCTGTGGAAAACGAAAGATCAAACTGCTGGCTGGATTTAATAAGCATCATGAAAATGTCGTGGGTCATAAGTAAAATATAAATAAAAGGCTGTGTCCTGGTTTAATCGTGATCAATCCCCCCAATAGCTATCAAATGACTGACAATCCTCCGTTGTTTTGGCGTGGTGACGTTTTTTGTAAGAAATTGTGTGTGAAGTTTAATCTTTTAACTTTTTGTGGCCCACATGTATATTTGACACTAAAAGTCCTGCTATTGGTGTGAAAACAATAAACAGTGCTTGATTTATTTTTTTGCTTCTGGACTTACCAAAGCTGGTTGGAGAACAGTAGCTTGCCCTACCCTGCAATGGTGTGTGAGACGTATGGGTCCCACTGTGGACTGACTCCATACAGGACATCCCTTATGCTGCTTGGGAGAGACTCCAGGATGGACAGTCCAATAAGTTATGTAGTGGGAAACATGATCAAACAGACAAAAGCTGGCTTCCTCACCCTATGGCTAGTTAATTTTTAAAAGCCCTGGGTTGTAGAGGTGGCCTGGGTGCTTTTTTTGAGTTGAGTCTTGGGTTAAACAAAAGGGTGTATCTGTACTGGCATACTGACGGTCTCCATGTTGAATGTGTGTAGGAAGTCGCCAGGGCCAGTTAAGAAGGAGGAGGAGAAGAAGCTGCACATCAAGAAACCTCTGAATGCCTTCATGCTCTACATGAAGGAGATGAGGGCCAAGGTGGTGGCAGAGTGCACCCTCAAGGAGAGCGCCGCCATCAACCAGATCCTCGGCAGGAGGGTGAGCGTCTTCCAGTCCGCCGGGCGTTTCTCTCCGCCCCCTCTCCATGTGTGACTCCGCCTCCACGTGTGACTCCGCCTCTAACGGTTCCGCTGTGCTCTACCGCAGTGGCACTCGCTCTCGCGGGAGGAGCAGGCCAAATACTATGAGCTGGCTAGGAAGGAGAGGCAGCTGCACTCACAGCTTTACCCAGGCTGGTCTGCGCGGGACAACTATGTGAGTACTGGTAGCCTGAGATTTTCACCTCCAACACTAGGGGGCGCCATGACCGAGGGGGGCTGGCTTAAGTCCCTGTCGCGGTGATGATGCGGCATGACCCGTGTTCTCTGTCTGACCGCACAGGGGAAGAGGAAGAAGAGGAAACGAGACGGCAAGCAGGGAGACTGTGCATCAGGCGGTAGGTGGAAGCTGCGAGCGCCGTGTTTTGGCCGAGGGCCCGTCGGATGGCACTGGGCCGTTCGCCCTCCTGTGGAGTGCAGGTCATGCGGCTGAGGGCGTCTCCCTGTTCCCACAGACAACTTCCTGTGTCAGCCTAAGAAGCCCTGCGTCCCATATCGCCCCCCAGAGAAAGTGTGCGACAGTCCGTCCTCGTCCCACGGCAGCATGCTGGACTCCCCGGCCACGCCCTCGGCTGCCCTGGCCTCGCCCGCCGCCCCGGCTGCCACCCACTCCGAGCAGGCGCAGCCCCTGTCCCTGACCACCAAGCCCGAGGGCCGGGCACCAGCCCGCTTCCCCCCACCAAGCAAAGTCTCTGCACCCACCATTAAATCAAGCCATGCTTCCTCAGCTTCAGGCTCCACCTCATCCCAGTCCAGCATCCCTCCCCATACAAGTTCTGCAGGCAGCCAGGCCACACCGCTTTTGTCTCGGCCAATCCCCTACACCTCTCTGTCTCCCTCCATATTGTCACCACCTGCCCCTATCCATAAACTGACCCTGCATTCCCATCATGCCTTGCTTCAATCTCAACCCCTGTCTTTGGTTACAAAGTCAACTAACTAAAACTGATTTTTTTAATGCTGAAAGTGGATTTGTACTTTTATAGATACTAGACCAAGTTTTTATAAAGAAAAAAAGTTGAAAAGAAGAAAATATTTGGTCAATATTTGACTACCACCTTTTTTTGACTATATCTATGATACTGTTGTATTTTTTGTAAAGTTTATTGCTAAACTGTTTGTTTCTCCAATGTGCTCTTTGTATAAAAGAATGTATCAAGAAACCTTTCCCCTTAGTTCAAATTTCATTAATATTACATTACAGTCAATGTTCTTGGAAACTGTTCCTTCCACTTGATATGTATGAGTTATTCTTAAAATGATAAATAAACTTTGGAACTCTTTCTTACAATGTTTTTTTCTTCATGTGAAGGAGCCTGGGCGACGCTGGATGACCTGTGTGCGCCTTTATGAATATTAACAGCTACAATTGTCACACGAAATACTAATAAGTTAATTGATTTCCCATTGGCATTTACTCAAAGCAAATTATGTAGTGTAATACTAATAATAAAATTTGATATTTTAATGCAATGTCCCAGTGCCCCCTCAAATTGGCCTACGTTTTAGTGTGTTTATTTTGGGTATGAATGGCCTGTACTGCCTAGGGGGAGGGCTTCAGGTTGGATAAGCGGCTAGGAGATGGATGGATTTGTGGATGAGTAATGCACGCTATAGTATTGCACATTCTCCTGTTCCCGGCTCCATAGTCCATAATTTAACTAATAGAGATGGTGACTGTGCTGCGATAACAGGATCTGCTTCTCTATCAATCCAGCCACCAGCTATAAATGGTTTGCGCCAAGTCATTTTCAATATGGAGGTATAGGCTAGATATGAGAAAATAAAATGTTAGCATTTATTTATTTTTTTTATTGACTTGCAAAAATGACCCAAAAAGCATACATCTGCTCCTCCGTAGGACATCCGGTCCCTGGGCGACCCCAGCGAATCAGAAATATTCTCCGGTGCCAAGACTCGCCAGCTTTCACAGCTACTTCATTTGCATACTGGCGTGCAGTAATCGCATTAACTCGTTCGGCATTAACAGGCGGGGCCTCCTGAGGCCTCATTAGGCAATTAGATCAGCGGAAGAAGGGAATGGACCCTCAAGGGACAGGAGCGTGTGTTCGATTCTAGGGCAAGGGGACAGTGAGGCAAGTTCCCGTAAATAAACAGCAGGGTGAGATGGTTATGGGTCGAAGTAGAGCAGTATATACATGGTCTCGCTCTTAATCACATGTCTGGGGAGGGGAGGTCGCCGAACGGCCTTGATGATACTTGATGATGGTCCGTGTTTTGATTGAAGCAGACGTTCTCATGTGTGATACGTTCCCATTTTGCTTTTGCTAAAAGCACTGATACATAATATGTACCCTGGACAGCAGCTCTGCTGTCTGGTGAAAGACTAAATACCACGAATGAGATGGATGGGTGTATGACCTCCACAGCAACTTGTGGTATGAATTGTCTTTTTCTCTGTGGAACTTGGGCACATGAGGGTATTAGAAGACTTCACCAGGGTTCATGTAGTCTTCAGGCAGCGGTATAGTTGCATTTATTTGTTAGATGCTTTTATCCGAACTGACATATAACTGTGAAAGCGGAGTCGGCCAGTCCATGGAGTAATTGGGCTCAAGGTCCAATGGCGAAACCACTGTGCTGACTGTGGGATTTGATGAGGGGGACCTTCTGATCACAGGCATCTGATGGAAAGAACTTCAAATCTGTGAAGTCTGTAGCACTGATACATCTGTTCCGGAACACTCTCCTACCCTGTTCCTATATCCCACTCCTCAGGATTTCGTGACTATTTACTATAGCGACGTCAAGTCACCCCCTGCTGAGAAAACCTTCACTTTAAAATGCAAATGAGATGTTTTGCTTTAAAAGCGTTTGTTTCGTACACAAAGGAGGGAGGTTAAATGCAATCAGGTCTACGTGTTCACCAAATAAAAAGGGTGTCCAGTCGAGGTCTGTGTACCTAATCACCTTTCAGAATCGCCACGCCCGTCAGCTCCAGTTCAGTCTTGGTTAAGCAGACATTTTCATCTAAAGCAATGTACTTTTTGAGAAAGCAGGGCTGGGTGGCAAGTCCTTGGAGCAAGACTATGCAGCTCACGGTCCTCCAGGCCCAAATCCTGCTGATTTCCCAGCCTTCCTTCACCTGTTAACCAGGTGTGAAGCCCCTGACCAATCAGAATCGGTAATCATTAAACTACCTGGGAGAACCGAAAACACGGCCGGGATTTGGAATCGAGGACCAGAATGGAAAGGACTTGCCTTAGAGTCATTGAGGGTTAAAAGCCTTGTTCAAGGGCCCGACAGTGACAATCACCGGGTTACACCCAAACCTACCATCCTGGAGCTGGGAGGATGCAGTGCCCTGCATTACAGCACCGTCCGTGAGAAATTAGGGACGTGTTCGGCTTTGTAGGCTAGGAGTACCTGTGATTGGAAGGTCGGGGCTTCGGATTGCATCGCCGGCAGAATGATATCGACACTGGGCCCTAAAGCGAAGCCCAGCTGCTCTCTGATCCTCACTCGTACATCGCAGCGTAGTCAGGAATGCACTTCCCTTCCTTGACGTCAGTCCGGCCGTGGTTTCCAGAACACAGCCTCGCCCAGGAGGGACGGTCCGTTTCATTCCCCGGTGAACTTCCAGACAATCTCGTTCCTCCGGCTGTCTGCCAGACGTGGGTGGAGAGCAGCTGACTCAGCAGGTGACGCAGTCAGAAGGGCCGCAGGAAGATGCTCCTCTTCCCTCTTCTTTTTAATTTCTCAGCTCTTGGGAACGTCTCTGCTCTGCCTCAGCGGAGGTGTCTCACCTGTATCTCAACACTTGGATGTAAGTACTTCACGAATTGACATGTAGCCCTGAAGAAGACTAAGCTGTGGGTCCAGTTGCCGCCCGACAGCCCCCCCCCCCCCCTTCCAAACTGCCCAGGCAATCATGCCGCTGGAAAGCACTTTATCGATGTTTATACACGTTCATTCTCTACCACAGGAGTGTAGATCTGGGCGTGGGCAGTTGGGACGTGTCCCCGGCAATATTGTGACGGTACCGAATCGTCCCTACCCAGCATTTTTATCAATCTGCACACTTTTGTCATATTAAAATCCTCAGGGTTGAATTAAAGGCAAATGGCTTCCTTTAGCTGGATGTGTCCCAGTTCCGCTTCTTTCCATTCCTATTTAGCTCATTATTGCCCTCTGTAAAGTCTACAGTGGAGATAAGGTATAGAGTAATAACTGGGATCATGCAGCCGGTTGAAAGGAGAGTGCAGTGAGTGATCGCCAGCATTGTTTGCTCATTATAAGAGCACACCACGTGAATTTCCGATGGCTGTCCGGTGACTGATAGCGCAGTGTACTATGCCCACAATGGCAAGTACGCTTCGCTCAGTTTTACATCGAGTTTACATTTAACGTTCACTTGGCAAATGTTCCCCCTGAAATGTGATAAAAACCTGTTATTTTAACGTTGTGGGGACCATTTTCAGGTCTCCAGAATGATCCGTGACTGCAATCGAAAAACTAAAAATGCCAGAAGTTTCGTATTTAGTTTGGTTACTTATGGTTAAGGTTAGGGCTGGGTAGGGGTTAAGGTCGTCATTGTTGGGATTTTCCCCAAGGACAAAGCATCTACAGTATTACAAACCTGTGTGTGTGTGTCAGATATATATTACATTGTGGGGACCTGTCAAATCTGTTATTTTGACATTGTGGGACAATTTATTTATATATATATATATATGCATGCTTTTTTATAGTTTAAGCCTTAAACTAATGTTGAAACCAAACCTACGCCCTTGCTCTACAATATTAGTAAATCGCATTTATGTCAACTTTGCTCTGCTGAATTGCTTATCATATAACATTACAGCCCCACATCCGGGTCCTTTGCTCCCAGACTGTCTGCTAGTCCCATTCATTAAGACAGCAGGCATGCATCAGAATGCAAATAAGCAGCAGGATCTTTCATACGGTGTTTTTATGACGCATTTATGTTCGCTTATATCTGTACATCATTCTGCCTCAGTAGCGAGCAATGCGCCCAGCGCATGCCGGTAACAAGCTACGCAACAAAAGGCTTCTCTACTTTTGATTATGTATTAAACAGCTGATTGTTCTAGATATGCCCATTTCGTCGCTCAGGACAAACCGTTTTAAAACCTGTTAAGACTTCTGGTTTCAAATCAGGTCTGCATCTCCATTTTGAGAAGTCATGTGCCCAACTTTCTGACTTGTTCTTAGGCGGCAAAATAGATTGAAAAGGCTGCCTTCTCTGAATATTTGTTGAGTTTTTCAGCATTTCTACATCGTGTGTGTGTGTTTTACGGTTGGGCTTAGAGATATTTGACGTATATAAAGATATACTTTATTGTAGGGATGGCAATTTAAGAATACCCCCTCGGCATCAGACTGCAGTGATCTCCCGCCTGTCGCGGAAGTTATGTTCCAGACTCACTAGCAATACGGTAGGTGAAAATCTGTGATACAGTCAGACTATATAATATATAAAGTCTTAAAATACCTCTCCCACACTCTTTAAACACATGTAATATTATTAAAACGCATTTATATCTTACTAATGAGTTACAGTGTATTTCCCTTTATAATACGGTTCTTGATCATTAGTAACTCCTATGGAAGGAGTCAGTAACGCCACATTCATTACTAATGACTTACAATTAGTTTTATTTAGGTCATCATTAAGACTTAATTCCTTATTTAAAATGCATACATTAATTTCTTAATGTTTAGAAAAGATCAGCAATATGTGGTGGAGCAAATCATGTGGCAAAACACGAGTCTCTGATTGACCATCCCCTCAGTTGCACTTCAATACACAGTTCGAAGAACATTGGCACACAGACTGAAGTGAGGTAAATAATTAAAATGTAGGTACTGTATACATATTTTAGGCAGTAACATTTTGTAGAATAAGTTG
>JABFDZ020000118.1:25676996-25687372 GCA_019775955.2 Pollimyrus isidori | reverse complement strand
ACGGGAGCTTCGTGCCCTGGATGTGCATCCCACAAATCTCCATCAACTGCAAGATGCTATCCTATCAATATGGGCAACATTTCTAAAGGATGCTTTCAGCACCTTGTTGAATCAGTGCCACGTAGAATTAAGGCAGTTCTGAAGGCGAAAGGCGGTCAAACACCATATTAGTATGGTGTTCCTAATAATCCTTTAGGTGAGTGTATATTACTGTGTAAAAACGGATATCCTCCACTCCACAGTTGATGTCCTCAGCTGACTACTACAGCATCCATTTCGAACAACTGGAGGAGATCGCATGCATTTTTTTGAAAATGAAAGTGAGAGAATTTTCCAGGAATGCGCATCCAGGCATGAACTAATATGGATTTTATGTTTTATCATCTTGAATGCAGGGATTTTCTCAATAAAATACTATTACAAACCTGTGTGTGTGTGTCAGATATATATTACATTGTGGGGACCTGTCAAATCTGGCACATGATGTTTTGAAAACCGCAATTTAGCTCTCCTGCGTCCGACCCGACCCAAACCCGTATCCGACACAGAATATTTTTCACCCGTTAAAACAAAATTTACAGGTCACCCGTTGGGTACCCGAACCCGTGCAGGACCTTTATGGGAGAGATGGTCATACTAATATAGATGGGAGTTATGACACAGGTCTAGTTCTGTGTCTTGTTTTCTGCTTACCTATACAGTTTACAAAACCAACCTGTGTTTTTAATATGACAAAACCAGCAAAGTTACATGAAATGTTTTTGTATTTTTTCTATAATGGGGAAGATGGTGGTTCAGAAGGCAGTGCTATCGTTCGGCAACCAGAGGGTTGCCAGTTCAAGCCCCGCTTTCTCCTGACCCCATCAAAGTGTCCTTGAGCAAGACACTGAACCCCAAATTGCTCCTGGTGTGCAGGTTGGTGCCTTGCATGGCAGCCTCTGCCACCGGTGTGTGGATGCGTGTGTGGATGGGTGAATGTGGGGCATAAATTGTAAAGCGCTTTGAGTGCTCGGAAGAGTAGAAAAGCGCTATATAAATGCAGTCCATTTACCATAATTGCAGATTTACATAATAAATATTCTACGTACATGACTACTTTGAAATGTGTTAAGTTTATTATACAACTTCCTGCTACAATGTCTTTGCTATGACCATATGTTACTCTTTCAAAGACAGTTGTATTGAAATTTACAGATCAAAATCATATACCGCAATATATACCGTCTGCAGTTTAAATTATACCGCAATATGAATTTTATGCCATGTCGCCAAGCCCTCATACCTGCTATACCCCACCCACTAACTATAGTCAGTTGGGGAAAGTGAAAGACAATGTCTACCACAGCCACTTCATCAAAATTGGAAATTCATATCAGGCTTACTAACAGGAAGCAGTTTCACACAGACATGAAAATCTTTGAGTCCAGTTCCAAACGTTTTGAATACAGCTTACACTCAACTATAATCATGTCCAATTAGAAGCAGGGAGGGTACCACTGTTGTGTCTTTATTGGTCTGTCCAAGCCTGTATATTGAACATTGGTGTAATCGTGCATGTAATGAAGTCTGAAAGCTTCTCAGAATATGCAAATGAAACCCATAAATAACGGTAGGTTTCCACTGCATATGCAAAATGTACTTTCTGAAGCTCCTCCATGATGAAGATTGTTAGCACCAAGATTCCTTTAGCTGCGCCTTGGTCTACAGTCCCACTCAACTGCTGTATCGTATACTGGCCCTTCTGGCCTCATCTGCTGGCTCATCAGGCAAATACTGTTGGATGCTCCATAGTTCTGTCTCTCTCATGGAGAACGGGAAGGTCTGGCGGGTCAGGCGGGACACGAAGCAGGGCATCTCCTTCTTCCCACCCAGCTGTGGCCCCCGGGCCTCGAAACCATATGCCACTCGGTAGTTGAGCCGTGTCAGCAACTGTGTAACCTCAAGGTCCTGTCCTCCTTCCATCTCCAGGAGGTCACAGAGGGTCTGGAGGAACACTGATCCCAGCGGGTGCATGAAGGCAGAGTAACCTGAAGAGAGGCCCAGAGTTACTGAGAGATAGGAGGCTGCCAGCTGATAAAATGGTACAAACACACACAATGTGTGGCCTCTAACATTTAACAGGTTTATTTCACCCAGGGTTTCAGATCAGATCCCAGTCAGACTAATATGTGCTCCCAGTAGTACTTGTATCCAATGACTGAACTTTGACTCCTGTTCTAGTCCAAGCCAATGTTCATCATAATTAGACTCTTTGAAAACAACAGGTCATAAAATCATGTGACCCAGATAAAGCTATCTTGTGATTATTGCACCGGGCAGTAGAGACACCTACCTGGGGATGTGGCAAACACCACTGCGGAGTCCACGGGGATGGAGAGGAGATGTGAAAAACTGTCCTCTCTGTCGTCTTCCGCCGAGTCAGTCTCCACCCCGGGGTCCAAATCAACACCACGGCAAGCCTGAATACCAGAGAAAAACGAAGACTGGAATGCGATGTGCAGGATCCCGAACCAAATGAGGAATCAGTGACTAGAAATTCCACAGGTAGAGATCTTGGCTAATTGTATTGGCAGTTGTCTCAGCAGCGGCAGACCATTTGTTCTCCACAACTGCATGATGGAGAGATGTAACAAGAAGCTTTGCAGAAGAGATGAAGGAACAACTGAGAAGTATGAGATTACGCTTCTGGCGAGTGCTGTGGGAGATTCCCCAGTATTCACAGCCACCAAAAAGATCAAGTGTGCTTAAAGAAGCATTTCCCTTTCTCCTGTTATGTTAGACAAGCGTTCGAGTGCAATACAATGGATCACTCAGGAGACTGGTTCTTAAAAGTCGTCTATAAAGTGCACCAAAAAGGAAACACTGTTCAAAAATCATGGCCCCATTATGATTAATGTCACTGAACAAAGCATCCATGGGGGTAAATTTGCTAACGGGCTGCCAAGGATGACGTTTGTGTGCAGAGCAGGGGGTGTTTGCTCAGCTATTATGTATTCCGTATCGGGGAGGAGCTCACCTGCACAAAGAACAGCTTGGTCTTCCCATCCATGGCAGGGTTGCTGAACAAGCTAAAGATCTGCGCGAGCTTCACCGCCTTGCCGTCCACACCAAACACCAGGCCCTCCTCGCCGTGGCTGGAGATCACCCCCACAAAGCAGTCCTCCACAGACTCTCTGCTGGCTGAGGGAGGGAGTCGGACAGGAGGCCAGTCGATTAAGAATGTCCAGTTTCTCAGCACCTTGGGAAGTGTTGGTACCAACATCTACAGTACTGAAGGGGTTTCCTTCAAGAGTCTGGCAAGCGTACCCATTAAACCAGGGCCTTTAAATATACACAACTATACAATACAGACTCAATACAAATACAAGTTCTTATATTAACACTCATATTAACTAGTTTCCTTGTGGGTATATGAGCATTTGGCGATTTGCTTTCTCCCAGAAGACAATCTTTTCCCCCAGGGCTGAACTTCCTTATGGCTCTTTCCACATAGGTGAAGTCATGTGATTTCTTCAAACCCTCACTAATCACTGTCGTTATGTATCAGAAACCAAGAATCCAAAACCGTCTTGCTGCCAAAACGAACTGGATCATTCCATGCCAACCCGCTTAGAGCCTTGCAGGTCATATCACAGATTTACTTATTACACTGTGGAGACAGATCTCTATAGTCATTATTTTGAAGTCGGCCCCCCTATGTTCTGAAAGCAAATTTTCATCATATTATTTCAAAATGAAGCACTAACAGCACATCCTCGAGTTTTTTTATATGTCTAATGTGGTTCCTGGTACTCAATGCTAATAGAATTATCCATTTTGAGAAAATACTGGTCAGCGTTCAGCCAAAAATGGCTTTTTTATTCTAGTGGCATTTTCATGGCACCGTGGAGCTTCTGACTTAATGGAGAGCAAAATGTTGAAGATTAACAGAAGTTACAGAACACTAACATGACAGGTTTTTAAAATCTGGGAAAGAATTACTAAATATTTTATTTTTTTAATGATGTTTGCATACTGCTGCATAAAACATTGCCTTAAGTTCTTTTAACAGCTGTGTAAATTTAGGAACAGAGAACCAATTGAAATTCAGGGGACATCGCCTGAAGAATCTTATTTATATCTGGCATTAATTATGATTTGAGACACTGGAGAACAAAAACATTTGTAACTTCAGAATAACAAATATTATTAACGTTAACAACTTTAAGCATATCGCATGCAAAAACTTGTTTGTGGACAGTGTTAATAACATGCACAACTTTATTACTAAAATAGGCAATGCGTCGATTTTTTTTCCCCATGAAACGCCACGACAAACGTAAAAGCTCTTGGCGAGTTGGTGTGGAATGATCCAGCTGCGGTTCACACTTGAGACCGAAAGTAAATTTAAAGTGAAAGTAAACTTGGAACTTGGAGTTAGTGGTGAGTGATCACATGATGACAGGTACACATGCCAGGCAACTGTGCTTCATGTGAGTATTCAGTCGGGGGGGGGCAAAGCTGGGCACAAATGTGGATTACAAGGGAATTTGAGTTCTAAAAACATAAGAAAATCATACACTATAGCGAGTCCTTAAGCATATTCGTTATGACAAGTTTTAAAGGACTCTTACCCGTAGCAGTTGCTAAGATTTTGGAAATATCGTATAGTTTCATTTAAAAATCAATATTTGTAACCCTGTATATGAACCACTTGAATGATAAAAGCAGATTTTAATATCAGAATGCCAGGTAAAATAAATCATTTTGGGTCTCCTAAAGTAAATGTTTAGTACTTCACGAAGGTCTCCTTCTGCACATACACTACCATGAAGTTTTTGCACACTACAGCCCGACCGATTTATCGGCAGGCCGATACTATCGGCCGATATTAGGCATTTTCCAAACTATAGGTATCGGCATTTATAATGGCCGATAAATTAATATTTCAAAAGTTAAATAAAAACACATTTAGATCGCTAAACACCATGTTTTCCCGAAAATAGGACATCCTCTGAAAGTAAGGCACCCCCCGAAAATAAGACAGCGGTAGGTTACTTCCTGTTTTCAGTGTCAACTACCGGGCCATTTTATTTATCAGAACTTTAATATATTTTGATGTTCCTCTGTTCTGTTGTGACAATAAAATAAACGAGTTTCTTTTTAAAATGTATCATCATATTATGTTAATTAAAACTCATAAATAACTACAAATAACTAATGTTTGGGAAATCTGTTAATGTTTTGTTGCGCGTTTCTGAAATTAAATATATATGGCCGATATATATCGGAATATCGGATTTTAAAACCAACAAATATTTGTATCGGTATCGGCCTTCAAAATCCTTTATCGATCGAGCTCTATTGCACGCACTGAGATTTTCTACATTTGCATGTTACTCACTTAACATTTATCAAAATACAAGTTCAATATTCTTAGCCAACAAATACATTTACAGTATATTGACCATTTGAGGATCTTTATCAACAGGATAATGTCATATCTTTGATTCATCAAAATAACCTCCTCCAGTTGTTATGACAGCAGAGAAAATGAGGCATTTTTTTCTACAAGGGACATTAAATCATGCTGTGTTTTATGACACACTAGTGCATTTAAAGTTAAAGGACATCCCAGAATTTGACTATGCCATCACCACACAACCAGTTAATATGATGTCAGACATGTGTTGTTGCATACTCTTTCCATGCTATGAACATTTTACGATTCATCACATGCCAGTCACTGTCTCTTTCAGGTTGCGCCATCACGCAACGGATACAGAACAATAAAAATCAGAACAACTCGCCTAAAAAAATCCGAAAAGCAATCATGGCCTTAAACTCAAAATATAACTTCATTTTTATTAATGTAATTTATATATTTTTAATATAGTCTTTTATTACTCTTATGCCTCATATTTCTTTTCCTTGGTGTAGATTTTTAAATTTCGTTGTCAAGTGACAATGACAAAAAATTCTTATAAAGGAAACTTCTTATTTTCATTTACAGTTTTTCATTCAATTTCCAATGCATAACAAAAAAATTAAAATAGGCGGTTTTCCCATTTATTTTATAAAGTGGTAAAAACCAGTGGTGTGCCAGAACTCTTGACTGGTAGTTCACAAACGATAAAATTCTGTATAGAAGTCATGCTAGAATAAAGGATATTATACGAGATACAATTCGACGTTTCAGGATGAACACAGTTAGACTTTAAAAAAAGGCTATAATCACCCCTGACCGAGCGTCGCATTTGAGTTCAGTCCCCAGCTGAGACCGCTTCCCGGGAGCAGGGAGAAACGAAACGCAGACAAGGCGACCCAGGCAAGCTAAACACTACACACCTGCCTCAAAGACCTGGTAGGTTTCCTCCGCGCTGAGGTCCTCGTACAGGTCCACTTGGAAACCCAGTTTGTACAAGATTTTGTGGAGCCTTTTTGTGTCTCTTTTGGCTCCACGCCTTTTGGCCAGTTGTACACCGGGATAGAAGTCCGTCACTGAGACCAAAATCGCCCGGTTTCCTCTTGGTATTTCTTTAAAACAAGAAAACATCGTCGAGATAGAAATAAAATCGCCAGCGTCCAGAACAAATTGAAATCTCTGGAAGTGGGCGAGGATTACTCCGAGGCCATTTATATATAATCAAATTATCTGAACACGTGTTCCGAACATTACGAAATGCGTGACCATTTACCTGTGCACATCCTGTTATTTCCAAAGGCTTGGCTTCTTTTCCTTGGTGTACATACGGTAAAGACAACGTATATTTTCCTTTATTTTTTACGTCACGTTTGTTTTTAACGAAATTCTTTTTTTTTGTTAGAGGTATTGCAGTGTTATAAAAATGTTATCTATCTAATAATTTAAAAGGTAAATACACAGAAATTATGTGGAAACGAAAATATAAAATAAGTTATTCTGAAACTTAAATTTAACATCACAGAACAAATTAATTTTATTTTAAAGCGTTTAAATCGACTTAGTGTTCCTAATATTTTGTTTCCTATAATTGTTTGGGATTTCTGGATCACGTGACTGTCCGACAGTTCAATTGCTTGAAGGAAGCAGCTTCAACTGTCAATTACTGGATTCTCGCAAGGCGTTGAGACAGACCGATGTAGTATTATCTGTCATCACCCGTCATGACAAGATGTGAGTCAACCTTAGATGTCAGTCGTGCGTGTCTCGCCGATCTGAGTCAACCGTGTTATACCAAGTTACGTGCGGGGTTGCTTGGTTTATCTGGCTGGAGTGAGATTTTCAATTGGAGACAAGTCTGCACGCATTTTCACGTATGTAACGGTTTTATTGGCATGTGAATAGTCTATATGGCAGGGCTGCACGGCCCTGCTCCTGGAGAGTTACCATCTAGCAGAGTTCAAGTGCAGCACTAATTTCACACACCGGATGCAGGTAATCAGGCCCTTCAGTAACGTCTCAGTATTAAAGTCAACTCTGCTTCAACAAAGCTGACTCCAATACTCTCATCCACGATTGTCTCACTGATCAGATCCTGTAGTGCAGGGTTCTTCAAATCTGGACCGTGTTTTCAGTTCTGGCAAGTAGTTTGTGTACTAATGACTGATTCTGATTGGTCAGAGGCTTCACACTTGGCTCTCAGGTAAAGGGAGGCTGGAAAACCAGCACGGCTCGGACCTCGAGGACCGTGAGGTGAAGAACCCTGCTGTAGTGTCTCACCCGAGTCATACTGCGTTCCATCTGAATTGGTAACTAGGAAATTCCTAGTTTCTAGTCGGAAATTTCAACTGGAACACCAGTTGAAATCGGATTTTTAATTTTTTTTTACTTTACAGAACAATTATAAAATAACGTATACAGCCAGAGATATTACACGACGCGCAAAAGCAGCACATACAATATTCACAAAGGAATATTTTTCAAACAATTTCATTATTAAAATTGTTTTTCTATTTTTACAAATTGTATTTAGATTAGTTAGGTCTACTTGGAAAACTGATAAGGGGTTTAGATGTAAACCGATTTACTTTGTTTACATTGGTGAATATAGAACATAGCTAAAATGAAAATTAAGTTAACCACAAAAACCAAATCTGCATTTGACTCATTACTGTCAAAAATTCCAAAATATGTATTTATTGATGGCAGAGACCACACATTCTTCAAGGGTATGTTCTCTACAACGCCATCCCAGTGTGGAACAATATTTGGAACAGAGATGAGGTCTTGTGTAGTGTCCTAACTTTTCCATTATTGTTTTAACTGAAGCAAGTAGAAAAATATATTTTATTTATTTAAAACATATTTACCTACCGTAGATTTAAATGGGTCTAAGTTTAGGACAACATTATCGCTTCATCGGGCATAGCATCACAGACAATGCTGACCTCTTTTGGGAATACCGAAGGAAGTAAGAAATTCAGAGTAGCTATAAAGCTGACCGGCGCCCTTTATCAGTATAAGCTAAAAATCATTAAATCGGTCGTACAGTACTGGCCACCCGCTCTCTGTGGTCGTTTGCTACAGTGTTTGGTGTTTTTAGGCACAACATACCGCGTAATATGTTATCAACTGCTGTTGCTTAACAATTAACCCGGACTGTTTCAGAATGCAGAATTTAGCTTAGCCGGATAACTTGTCGGATTTAAGGTACTTTGGACTAAATGTCAGTGAACGATGATGAAGGTCATTTAAACTGAGGTACCTTAAATCCGACTTTTAAACTTAAAAGTTTTATCCAGCTAAGCAAGAAAAAAAGCTTTTTGAAACAGGTCTCCGGTATTACTTAACAGCTTTTCGACCGGCTAGAAAGTTACTCGGGTGTGACGTCATCCTGGCTCAGACTTCCGGGGTTGCCTTGCCCAGTCACATCATTTCTGTTTCCACTTCCGGGTCGCGCACCCTCTAACCCTACCGGCTTCGTAAGCGTTTAGTTTGTAGTTTGTAACCTATTAGTCGGTCCACGTCAGTGATCGGGTAGTGTAATTATGGATGTGGGCAGCGCAAGACGTGAAGCAGTTTGATATGTCTCAAAAATACCGAAAGTCTGTCTATTAAGCGGCGACGACCCCGGTCAGCGTTCATCTCGGGGTGCCGTGTCGGTCTTGCCGGTGCACCTAAAATTGCCTCGCCGGCTTCCCCGTGTTTACCGCGTCACGACGAAGGCCGACCAAGCCTATCCGGACTTATCAGGTACGGGGTTACTGTGGTGGTCGAAAAGCCGAAGCGGGGGGCGATTCGCTGGCCCGGAGCACCAGGCCGCTTTCAAGTTACTTTCGATTTTGCTTTAGTCACTTTCTGGAAACAGATCGTCCTGTCCAGGTTGGATTTTTTTAAAAAGTGTGGATAGAAATGGCTTTCAAGAAGAAAAAGGGTATTCCGGACAGGTAAGCACCGTAGACGAGCAAGTAAAACAGATTCAACCGTATTGGTAATGCGTTAGGAGGACAACCCATTTGAACTCATCCGTTTTGAGCCCTTATCCAAGCTCTAAAACTCAACAGCATGTCGGCATGAGAGCGTCAGTCCTCCTTTTCGTCTTATTTACTATCAGTGGTTTTCAAATGGTTGAATCTGGAACGTGCTTGTCTGTTTTGAATTGTAGGTGGATTGACTACCAGGCACTGGGGAAACGGATCCCTGGGACACGATTCATCGCCTTTAAGGTTCCCCTGCAGCAGGTGAGGGTCAAGAAAGTGAGAAATAAATGCAAACCAAGCAAATGCTTTTCGGATAATTCAGTTTTAATTTTATGAATAGTCCACAAGGTCTGTACTTTATGCTGTTTTATGGGGGGAGAACAATTTACAGACGAGTGGGATTACCATGTATTTTCAGTGAACTTTTATGTTCAGAGTCGCATAACTCTTTTACTTTGAATAATATGGGGATCTTGTTCTCATGGGGCCTGTGTGGGTGCAGGTTTTTGGGAAGACTTTTAGATCAGCTTTTCAAATCCAGGTGTGAGGACTTTTCTGCAATTAGTCCGCTAACAGCATTTTTTATACACAGTTTTGGGGTGCTTCTATCATGCAGGAGATCGAGTTACAGCTCAGTATTTTCCATGTACAAGCACTACACATGCATATGCATTTCATATATAAAATTGCAGTCAAGTGATTGAAAGCAAGATAAAAATGCATGCCATTCGGATGTATTTATGCGCCATCTAGTGGTAGAAGGCGAAAGTCAGTAGAGCTGCATGTTTGACCGCTTGCATTAATCTATCCTGTTGACTCTTCCTGCTAGTCCCTAATAAGGCTCCTGCCCGCCTCTGAGGCCTTTGGGCCTTCAGAACTGCTGCGTCTGCTGGAAGACGACAACCAGGAACTGGGCCTCATCGTAGACCTTACATTCACCACACGATACTATAAGTCTCAGGTACAGGCAGCGTGATTTAGAGGATAAGATGTTA
>JABFDZ020000118.1:25647492-25658473 GCA_019775955.2 Pollimyrus isidori | reverse complement strand
GGCCTTGGGGCGCCCAGGGAGCTGGGGGTTAAGGGCCTTGGGGCGCCCAGGGAGCTGGGGGTTAAGGGCCTTGCTCATGATTACAGGCACACAGGCTTAGCCCGCTGAGCCACACGCTGCCCCAAGAACCATTGTAAGCATGTTGTCTCTCTGCCCATTAAGGTGCCCACTCAGTAGCTCAGTGGGCAGCAGTGGACTGTCGCACATCTTGTATTGAGATTTGAATCCTTCCACAGCTGTGGCGCGTGTGCGTGCGCGTGCGGCGTGTGCGTGTGGCGTTCTCATGTTCTCCCTGTGTTCATGTTGCTTCCTCTGGCTTTTCCGGTTTCCTTTTCCAAGTTGTTTTTCTGAGCGTTTTTGCTTCCCGTGTTGCACAAACATCCCGTCCAGGGTGTCCTCTGCTACATCCCCCGTGCTTCTGGAATATGGCTGCAGGCGCACGGTGACCTTGTCCTGGATCAGAGGTTAGGGACAGTGGGAGCATTTTCAGCTGAGATGCATCTTTGTTCTGTCGTTGCAGGGAATCGGAAGACACCACTCTGCTGGTGCTCAAGGAGATTTATGCAAAGATGGGGGTCTACTTTGGCCAGACATAACTAGACTGAAACAGGAGGGTGAAGAGTTGTCCAGTAGGAGCGCTGCGAATGGCATCTCGGACTTCCTCGCCCCAGAGGATTGTGGGTAAAATGCTCCACAACGCCAGCAGTTTTATTAGCCCTGTAGCACCGTGGATAATTTTCTAGGAATTTCTGTTTTGGCTTAAATTGTCATGAAGCAGCACAAGTTATGCACATTCCGAATCGGGGAAACATTTATCCTCTGGCTTTGCATTTCAGCCCAAAATGGATATTTTCATAGCAATTTTTATGCGTTTTGCACAAATGCATTTTCATAGACTCAAGCTCTTCACGTGTTGCAAAGGGTGTTTTTCATATTGTGCATAAAAATATCTGGATCTAAAAATCAGCTGTTCTTTTTTTTGCTTGTTTGCATACGTTTTGTAAAATCACAATTTGAACTGTGTCGTTTAACTTAATGATTAAACATATAAACATGTGAAATGGTATGAACACATCCTTCATGTTCCTCTGCCTTTGCCTAACAGTGGGAATGTTTATAGTAGCGGCACTGGAAGCCAGAGAAGCCAGTGTACAGACCTCGGCCCTCGGGGGCCCGGATTATCCTGCCTCATGCTTGTCCTCTTTGTTTCCCCCACACAGCCCCTGTTATTCTTTGCTTCACCAAACTGTTTTATTGTGCCAGGCCCTGTTTGTAATGGATACACACACACACACACACACACACACACACACACACACACACAACCTGAGCGCATGACCCTTTCCGTTTAATGAAAGCATATAGGAGTGAAGTTACACACGTCCTGAAATGGGTTGCATCAGGTCTCCATGCACCAGGCAAGTTTCTCCCAATTTTCTAGTGATCACATTTTAGTGAGCGGATAGCAAAGGATTATGGGGGGCATGTGGCATTTAGTCCTGATCACCCTGCACCCTTAGTGGGGGGACGGGGTAGTGTGGCCCAAAACCTACAAGCCCTATAGAGAAGAGTGGGGCTCCTGATCCATGGGGGGGCCGGTGCGGGTTTTTGGGATGGCCTCTCAATCAGCCAATGATAAAGCGGCAGTTCTCAGCTCCAGTCCTGGGGACCCTCTGTGATTGGCTGATTGAGAGGTCATCCCACCACTGCTATAGGGTTAAGGGTAGCCAGATAATCCATGTCAGGCAGTGCACTTTGAGCTCGGACAGGATTTGTAAACTACCGTTTCGATTTTAAGAAGTCCTGGATTTCACTTCGGCACTGAGTTCTTGCTGCGTGCTGATTGGTCAGTCTCCTGAAACAATGCATGTGTCACACAAGTTGAAGTGAATCGGCTGGATGAGTCTTTCAATCAAGGGAACAAACTTGTCAGAGCACAAGAAGAACTGAACTATTTTGCCAAGCACAAGACTTTGTCAGTTTTAAAGTAGTTTGTAAAGCCGGAGTAACTCCGAGACCCTCCTGACGTGGATTATCTGGTCACCCTACATCAGGGGTCTCCAACTCCGGTCCTGGAGAGCCACTATCCAGTAGGTTTTCCGTCATACCCGGCTTCTGATGAGCCACACTAGTTCTCAGGTAAATACCAGGAGCAGGTGTGGCTCATCAGGAAACCAGGTAGGATGGAAAACCTACTGGATAGTGGCTCTCCAGGACCAGGGTTGGAGACCCCTGCCCTACATGTTACTCACGCGTGTCAGCTTTACATGCCCCCCCAGACTGTCCCGGTGTCCCGTCACGCTCCATTCCAAAATGTGTGTTAAATGGACCGCAATTCTCCCAATCAATGGAAAAGAGACTATTCTGGGACCTACTGCAGCTTGTTCATATTTAAACCGAGCTATTTCTGTTTCTGTCTTTATGAGAACATACGGTAGATAATTAAAGGACATTCCGCAATAAGCCTCAATCATCTAAGGTTGCTTTTGGTTGAATGTATGCCTGGAATAAACTTGGACTCATTTCCTTTTCCTAACTTTTCCTCTTCATAGTTTTGTTTCATTTTGGCCCCGCTTTTACTACAAATAAACACACGTAATTATTTTTTTTAATTAAATTTAAACAAAAAATCTTGATATGTGTTACCGACGGGCATTTTATTCATTCCCCTTTTCCCGACTGAATACGCCTCACAATACAAAACACTTTCCTTTCAAAAGAAGAATTCAGCTCCCTCCCTTCCTCCTCGATAAACCTGCAGCCAGTAGCCGGATGAAGGGGAATTTAACGTCGTGCCTCCATAAAAGTCTGACGTAACATTTGAACATCTAACCTATCAGACTGACTTATTGGATATTTTATATTTATTAAGTTTTCCGTTTAATTAATCGAACTAAATGCGTGTATTGATCCAAGTGGTATATCGACGGAAAAGATCTAACGCTAAGTTTTTGGAAATCAAACAGTGACCTGCATGGTAAGTAAAGCTGTAAATTACCTTGATTACGTGAATCTGCTCCTGTACTATTGACTTTTTGTAAGATTGTTTTCCAGACGCTACTTTACGCTTAGTTGGGTGACAAAATAACTTCAAATTATCACTTTAAATCAAGGCTTGGTTAAACAATGGAGATTATTGGAAAAATCTTTGAATCTTCTTTGAATAAACATATTTTTGTTTTTATTTATCTATAGGCCTACGTCAAATATGAAACAGTGTGCATGTTCATTGCCAGAATATATGAATTTGTGAAATGAAATGGTAGTATGAATAATTGCGTAAAGACGTAATCGGATTAAGAACTTTTCCATTGTTTGGAGGAAATAATACCGCCGTTGTTAGGAAAGACGATCAACATTCTCACGGAGGAGCGTCGGTGGGGAAACGAAGCCGCTGTGAAAGGGGCTGGACCCCAGCAACGCTGCGCACATCTGGCCAGACTCGCTGCATCCGGGACTTTGTAATATTATCGTAAATAACTAACAGCAGCAAAGAACGCTGGAGATATTCACTGCTGATGGTGGCTTTTACTGTTTTACCTGGACGGATCGGTCACATTCTTGGCCGCACGGAGACCGAATAATCGCGGAGGTCTGATCCAGGCTGCTCTCCATCTGAAATCACGGTATCGCACTTGTTAAACACTTTAATTTCACTTTGTTAAACGGCATTGCTTTGAATCTTCCTAAAACAGGTCAGTTCCAGCTCCGTTATTTCTTCTCTTTCTCCAAAACAATCTCTCACAACAGTGATACTCCGAGGAAATAGTGTGACTCACTTCCCTGATGTGGGCAGCGGTGTAACGGCGACTCATCCCTGCTGGCAGCCCCTAAACCGCTGGTTCGGGGCTCGAGCTGCAGTGAATGAGCGATCGCGGCGCCCGTCCCCCCTGACGTCATTTTCCACGTAAAACATCTGTCAGGAGCTTTTGCCTGGCAAGAGAATCTCTTTAAGTAAAAAGTATATTTTTAAAATCTGCGGCAATCTTTCAAGGTCCCAGCGGAAAGAGTGGAGTAGGTTTACAAACACTACAAGGTCCTACTGCGGCAAACAAGTTGTTTAGTGTAGCTGTAGGCGCCGTAGGCTCGTCTTTCTTACCCGGTAAGTGCTTCTTACTTGTGTAATTCCCCGATGTCCGATTTCTAAGTGTGTTTTTCATTTCTATGCAATCCCAATGGTTTAATTGTAAAAGCTTGATAAAATATGTTAGGTGGAGCCCGGTAATAAAACCCTGTTCTTTTAAATGCCTTTCCATATTTGGATAAAAAAAAATGGGGAAGTGAGTAAATGTAATCCGGTATGAGAGTTTGGAGGTTATTTTGTTAACTCGTGTCCGCCGTCTATAAAACCACCGAAATGGACCCTTTACATTAACTTGAAACAGTAAAACAGCAGACAGTGATTTACGGATAAAAATAAGGAGTAAAATATCTTATCTGATAATGTACAATTTAAGGAACACTCGATATTTAAAAACTGCTTCCGTTATATGTAGCCCAGATCTTGGGAATGTATAGTAACAGAGAAAATGCGACGATTCATAGCACTTTATTAATGGGAGCCAGTGGCGATATGTGTGGGTTTTAGCCGGGAAATTAAACTGCAGGATTTAGAAGAATGAGATCTCCTTAGCGATTATAACGAGTCCATGCGTTAGATGAGCCATGACATACGGCTGCGCTTAGTGCAGGGCAACAAACTGAGAGTCTATTCAATATGGGGAGCGGAGAGGGTGGTAAATTACAGGGGGATGTGACCCCCCCAATAAACAAAATCGGCCAATACAACCCCCGCAATAATCATGTCTCCCCCTAAATGGATGGAGACTTCAACAGACCCAATGTTCAAATCAATGTTACACCCTTGGCAGGTGGGAATGTTAGAGTTTGTCGAGTAGGGTGGGGCATGATAAAGGTTGTTGACCGAGGGAAGTCAGGGTGACAGTCCACTAGATGGGCAGACGTCCCACCCACAGCCCTGCCCCAGTACTACATCATTTGTAATGGTTTGTGGGAAGATTTCCTGAACATTGCTCATCGCGCATGGGTGTCGGAGAGCTTCCGTCAATTTGTGGGAGACTGCTGGAAGGAGAGACGGTGTGTCTGCCATTCGCACAACACC
Source organism: Pollimyrus isidori (assembly GCA_019775955.2). Classification (NCBI taxonomy): domain Eukaryota; kingdom Metazoa; phylum Chordata; class Actinopteri; order Osteoglossiformes; family Mormyridae; genus Pollimyrus; species Pollimyrus isidori. The sequence goes on along the minus strand of JABFDZ020000118.1, from coordinate 25,653,351 downwards.
ACACCCTCTCCTTTTAGAGTCTTAAGGGATGTCCCTTAACGAATTATGGAAATCAATGCTCTCTACATTTGTTTTGATAAATATGGTAGGCTTACATGCAAATGCTAATCAGCCAACTTTTGTGACTCGTACGCACTTTTGTGACTCCAGCTCAATTCCGAAACACTGTCACATAGACGCCTGTGGACTGTAGGTATCAGATTATTTAATGTCTGACTGTATTGTTTCAGAGCTGGCCAGAAACTAAAGTTAGCGACTTAAGTGATTTTGTGGTTAGCAAATGGTTGAAGTCGGGAACAGTATGTGCCTTTCTCCCAGTTTAACCGTCTTCAGTTTTTATTGAAATATAGATTTAGTTCTCAGTGTTATTTACAAAGACTAATAAGAAAACACACTTGCGAAAAGGTAGCGTGAGAATACATGCAGCAGAGTCAATCTGCCTTACGAGCACGTAGAAGTTGGGATTTCTTTGATTGCATCAATTCTGGGCACGTTTGTCATAATTTGGTTGTAACGTCACGCGCTGATTTACATATTAGTTTGGCACTCAGCTGTGAAGGAGACGTGGAAGATAATTAGCCTCAAACGTAAACGGTGACAACGTCTCCATTCCTCTGGGCTAAAGATTAGTAGTAGCCCACTATAGGGTGGCTGGGGCTGCCGCCCTTCGTGTTGACAGCCGGGTCTGACACACACGTTCATTGCTAACTGGGATGTCAGCCCAGTCTGCCCACTGTGTCACATGTGACGTTATCAGGCGCTGGGTTTGGGGGTGGTATTGCATGTCATGGGGCGTATTCCTTGTGGTCAAAGTAGTTCTTATAGGATTTGGTTAGTAGGCCTAGTAGGCTAGGATTTTTTTGTGAATAAATGCCATTTAATCAATGCAGTCATAATTCTCCTTTCTCCTCTACTCGGGCTGTGACTTTTTTCATTGTCACTCTCTTGCATTATATTACAAAAGACGGAGGGTAACAGTTTATATCTCAATTCCTCTTACTAGTATCACTATTACTGACGCTGCAGATGAGCAGTGGCATTCTGATGTAGGCCAAATAAATAATCAGCGCCCTTGTTATTTGGTAAATTTGAGTGTTGTATCTCAATTTCTCAACACCAGGGGTCAGGCTTTCCCCGTTGCTGGCTTTAATCTCTATTCTACGTTCTGCACAATATGGTATATCAAATCCCCTGACCAGTGTAGGAGAGATTTAATACGATGAACTCCTACACGTATTTTTTATCCACTGTGTACAATAAATCCAGAACTATGGGTGTTGATACAAATATTGCTGCAAACAAATAATTTTACTTGTCTGGTTAATTATGGTTGACTCTTGTTTTGATTCACGCGTAAGGGGTTTCCTTTTACGCTTTAACATTACGCTTTCGTTGTGGCACTTAAATACTTTCGACCATCTTAATCCACTTCCTGGCTACTTTAAAAATACTGACTTCTATATGTCCTGTTATGTAGCACTGGCACTCTATAGGAGATAAACGAGTAAGCGTTGCATTGTACCAAGTACTACATATGACAATAAACTTGAAATAAAGTAGTTCAAAATGAAACTCTGGTTAATATTCACTATGGTGCAGGGGGTGCTGTAGAGACCACGCGGGCTCTGTTTTAGCGGAAGCGTACTCACAAATGTTATAATTCCGTGCCGGATTTCTAGAGCAGCACACCGGGCGAATGTTGTTGATGTTTGGGTTGCGACCAGTAAATCGGGGCTCGGACAACATGATCACAGATGGCCTGACTGGGGCGCGATATGCTTCCTCCCCACTGACCTGGCTCCCTTTGTGCTTCTGTCCCAGATCGGAAAAGCGTTCAATCGGTCACTAATCGCTCTTGGCAAGACGCAAGCAAGTGGGTGATATACTGTATATAATAAACTAACGGCACAGATAATTGTGAAATAATTCAGCCGTTTCAATGCTATTGTCATATTGGTTATTCAGTGACTAAGTGTTAGCCGAGTATAGGGTGAGTACATTTGAAGCGAGTTTCATTATTTCGTTTTCCTTTATGTGTTTTTTGGGAGGGACTTTACCTTCTAGCTAGATCAGATATGTTTTCATTACGTAAAAGTGATAGAACCGGTTTGCACGTGAGAGTTCAATTAGAGCTCACGTCCAGCTGGTTTCAAAGTGCTGTCTGGCTGGGCACTTTTAACAGAAGTCCTTGTCGTTTTTCTTAAAGTTTGATTAATGCCGTGCATTTCCCTCAGCATTTAAAATAACATCAACTAAACAGACATCCTGAAATTATAATTATACCGTATATGCTGCTCCTTTCGTCTCTCACCGAATCGAATCCCTGCGGTCTTTAAATGTCAGTGTCATCGCGCTATCAGTCGTGCTAGAGTTACCTTAAATCTGTACTTTGTATTTTTAAGGTCACTTACCAGGATACAGGATAACACGGCTGGATATTTGTCTCTCATCCTCTGTCATTTTTGAAGTCTATGAACATTGTATACCTTCGTATCAGTGACACAATGTGGGAAACAGATAGTGTTTACACTAGTGATTAACTTTCTTTAGCAGGGTGTGTTTCCTTAGCTATGCAAGGCTGTTATTCCATATTATTAACAGAAACATGATACGTGCATCTTAATTGAACTGGAATCTAGATGTGTGTGAAAAGAGTGAGCAGAAAAGTTAGGTTCAAGACAGAAGCCTGGCTGTGTATGATTTCACCCTAAACTGTGCTCAGCCAGCTCCCTCGATTGTTTTTCTTTTCTACCCTGTTTTTGTCGTCCTTCCTGACTCACGCTCACGTCTTTAATGTGCTGTACGGCCACTGTCCTGTGCAAGTCATAGTTTTGGCACTCTTGCGGCACCTGTTTTTAGAAAAGGGAAGGAGCTGTAGAGAGTGACCCTGGGGCATTTAGAAAAGAGGGAGCGGGCAGACCCATCGGGAAAAGCCAGATCTATCTCACATGCAATTTCTACAACCCCCCCCCCCCCGCTCTGATGGCTCCCTTATCACCTTCGAACGCTTTACTTTGAGACCCGTAGACGCAGATGGGTACACGTGACAAGTGCGTGATGTGATGGAGTTGGAGGAGGAGCAGGAAAAAAAAGGAGGAGGCGGAGACTGAGGAGGCGGAGACTGAGGTGGCGGTTACGCGCACGGGTAGTCCTGGCTGGGAGGTAGGGGGGAGGGACTGGCGGAGCTGGCAGGGGATCAGAGCTTGAGTGGCTGTCAGACACTGCGACGCTGATGCAGTAGCAGCAGAAACGAGTGCCTGCAGCACTGAATGCCAGGGGACGGAGGCTGAGGGCCCCCCACGACCCCGAGGAGCCAAGCTGTCAGCCGCGGGCCGCGGCACGCCCGGGGAACGCTCGCGCTCGCACGCGCCAACGCTCGCCCGCTCACCCGCACATCTGCCCCGTGACGGGCTTCCGCACTGTCGCGATGGGGGGATCTCTGACCCACCAGAAGAAGGTCCCGAGGGCGTCGGGCTCCGCCAGACGCAAGAGCGACAGCGTGTGAGTGTGCAAAGCTGTTAATCTCTCCTGGTGCTCCATCGATGCCCTTCCACCCGCAGGTGGCCACCTTCGCTGCCGTGACAGCTGTCACACTGTTTCTCAGTTCTGGAGAACTTCTCCAAAACTCAGCCCAGCTTCGTTGGTGAATTATCCACATCCTCTGTGGGCCGGGACCCCGGTTTCTACGCAGAGAGCTTCCGTCTGCAGTTTGCACGGAGAGCCGGATTGGTGACGTCTGCCTTGGTCTGTCTGGGCTGCACTGTGGGCTCCTTTGATAATAATGGAATTGGACGTTGATCGCTCTCATGCTCTATTTTATTGCTCCTCTGAGAACCTGCAACTTTATCTCAAAAGTGCCCTTATAGGAAGCCTGTGTTTACCAAGGTGTGTGAACAGGTTGTGGCGAGATCCACGTAACCTTATAAACCCGAGCCGTTTTTACTGCGTCGCTGTCTATATTGTTGTGTTCTCTGTCGACAGATGAAACCTACCAGTCTTTGAAGCAGTCGAACAGGTTGTCCTGCACTCAACACGCAGGTCTTTCCCTTAAAAATGCAGGACCGCTAACGCAGAAGAAACAAAAAATGAACGCACAGGCCCTGGGTTAGTTTTGGCAGCAGAAGCTGCCGCGTCAGTGGCTCTGTGTGTTTTCGTTTGTGTGGACAGACGCTGGTATTGATCTGTATCTTAAAGCGTCAGTCAAGGTGCTATTACAGATCTCATTATCCGACGGTGGTTTGGCTGTGATGTGTGACCGTGGGTGGCTGCCTGGTGGGTGAGGCAGCTGCCTCTCTTCAACCTGCGTGTCGAGTGTCTAGACTGTCACTACGTCTGATTTTGGATCAATTTTCACGGAACCCCTTTCATTCCGTGTCACTCAGCTGGGTCTGACATCAGTGCATCTGGGGCTGTGTCCAGCAAACTTCCAGAACTCTCCAGGACTTGGAGGGGGTCGTCCAGATCCAGCGAGCGCCACAGAACCAAAAAAATAAAGATCTAGCTTTTAGACAGGATGCATTTAATAAGACCTCTCGCTTAACATGTAATGAAAATGCAAATATTCCAATTTTTCCCTTTTGTGTGCTACATTTAGCTTCAGGACAAAACAACTTGACCATACCGTTTTTTTTCTCTAATTAACTGAATTTGCATTTATAGAAGACTGCTTGTTCTTCATTTTGAATGTATCTAATGATTATGTAGCACTGTGTTTGAACCCGATCAGTCCCTCAAGAATGTTGACAGTGAGTCTATAGGGAGAATCGGCTCCCTGCAGGCCCAGGGTAAGGAAACATTCAATTATGGTTTGCCCTCCTTTTCCTTCTCGGCTAAACGGTGGCAATTTTCACTGATCCTGGTTTAGTTTGTTCTCCTGTCTCCTGTCCTGACCCAGTATTTACAGTGTGACACCGACTGACTCTGAAAAAACTGCATGGCTCAGGCAGTAAGCCTCAGTTCTGCAATTGACCTCCGTGTTTTGCTTCTCCACAGAAAGACGACTACCACGGAATTTCCAGTAATTTTATTTCTGTCGCTAAGATGTGTAAGATTAAGGTGTTGCGTGATACAAAATATAGCATTCAAAAATAGGTATGATAAATGATAAAATAGAAATGTAGTGTATCAATACAGGTATAACTGAACAGTACTGAGTAGTAATGTTACTGGGGGATACTTTGTGTGGTCAGACCGCTGGGTCATGAGCTTCCTCTGGAGGTCTAGGAGGCAGCCTCAGTGCTGGAAGGTAGCTCTCGGAAATTTTTCTGGGTTAATCAACTGCACTTCTTAACGTCCAAAGAAAGTGTACACTGTTTGCATAGCGTTTCAGCAACCTGATTGTCGTTTATGGTTCTCCTCTTCATGGCTTCATAGGCTCCAGTTGGGCTGTATCAGGGTGTGACTAAGACCATACTGCAACCTGTGACCGAGACCATACTGCAACCTGTGACCAAGACCATACTGCAACCTGTGACTAAGACCATACTGCAACCTCTGACTAAGACCATACTGCAACCTGTGACTAAGACCATACTGCAACCTGTGACCAAGACCATACTGCAACAAGACCATACTGCAACCTGTGACTAAGACCATACTGCAACCTGTGACTAAGACCATACTGCAACCTGTGACCAAGACCATACTGCAACCTGTGACCAAGACCATACTGCAACAAGACCATACTGCAACCTGTGACCAAGACCATACTGCAACCTGTGACCAAAACCATACTGCAACCTGTGACCAAGACCATACTGCAACCTGTGACTAAGACCATACTGCAACCTGTGACTAAGACCATACTGCAACCTGTGACCAAGACCATACTGCAACCTGTGACCAAGACCATACTGCAAC
>JABFDZ020000118.1:25617818-25634815 GCA_019775955.2 Pollimyrus isidori | reverse complement strand
TGGATGGATGGATGGATGGATGGATGGATGGATGGATGGATGGATGGATGGATGGATGGATGGATGGATGGATGGAAGGAAGGAAGGAAGGAAGGAAGTCCCAGAAATGAACAAAAAGTTTAACTCTCGCATAGAGTCTCTGGAGGGCAAAGGTAGATGTATATAGGGACTTTAGCGTAACCTCGATGACGACGCCTTTGATATACTCGAGCAGTGTTTCCCAATCCGGTCCTCAGAGACTGGCAGTCGGTCCATGTTTTTGCTCCCTCCATGTTCCCAGCCAGTCAGTCTACATTTTTGCTCACTACCAAGAGCTAGGAGGAAGCAAAAACGCAGACTGTCAGTGAGTCCCGAGGACCAGAATGGGACACATTGTACTTGAGTATCACACATCAGGCAGCTTAGCTTTAGTCTCTGCTTTCCATCCTTTTAGCCACAACTTGGAGAATCTTGCTTGCTAGACAGGAGTAAAGTCACCAAAGCCCTCAAGTATAACAGCATCTCCATGCCTTTTGTCATTGAACGAAAATTTGTCTGTCAATTATTGTTTTGTAATTTATCACGCCCCTCACTGGATATCGTCAGGGAGCCAGTCATCTCTGTTGAACCCACCTCATTGTTATGGAAAATAGGTCCTCTTTTATAATATGGTTAGGTCCGTTATTGTTGTTCATGGTGGAACGGCCTATTTACCTTTATAAACAAACATCTACTTTTTAAAAATTCATTTGAAATGTTTCATAACATTCCCGTGAAACGTCCACTCTGTACATCTGGTGTTACCCAAACAAACATTTTTGTTTTATAAACAAACATCTACACCAGGGATCGGAACATTCTGGAGTGTGCTTGTGCAGTTCATCGGCTTTCTCTTTTCATCCTAATGTGTTGTTGTTCTGATTTTTGTGCTTCTAATCAGGAATCGTCACAGTGCAGCGGTTTACAACCGTGATGATTACACATCACAAACGCTTGCTTCTCCTCTTTCAGCTCCTGGCTGATACCAATATGTCAGCATCTCCCTGTTTCTCCACTTGAATGCGTGCTGTTTGCTAGGCAGTAATCCCGAATGCTGCCCTGCCACAACGATAACATGTCAGGTTACATTCAAATAACTGATGTCACTGAGGTGCACTGGTATCACTCTCTTGTGTGATAGAAGAAACCATTACAACTTGAGCAATATTGTACTCAATATAACCTTCACCACAGCATGTTCACCTGACAGAGACTATTAAAAATCCCAGAGATTACATTTTGCTACTTTGATGATGCATACCAAACCAGATGCATATTCGATTTATTTATTTTCAGGTGATATATATGCACATGAGCTCATATTTGAACCTTGTGACTGAATCCTTCTTTCCTTTTCTTCAGATATCCAGAAGAATGTCCAACAGGTGATCTCCGATTCTGTTATGCTTCCAAACCCATCGGTGAATGAAAACTCCAACGATGAACTCCCTTTAATACCACCATCCGGCCTCATGGGGGATGCGGCAGGAGAGGGGGAGGCCGTTGAAGTGCTCAGAAGCATGGAGGGTGACCAAAAAACCCCAATGGGTATGGAGACCCCCTCAAGTCCAACGTCAGAATTCAAGCCCACCAGCAGCCCAGTAGAAGTTGGCGTCAAGCAGCTTTGCAATGGACACACTGAAGTCAAGAGCAGCAGCGTGTCAAAGGCCAGGCCCCCCTCCTTGAAGATTCCATGTACGCCGAATGGGCCAAGTCAGGCTGATGTGGAAGACGAGATCCCCATCTCAAAGTCCAACTGTAACTTTGACTCAGACCTATACAATGACAGCATCAACCCCTTCACCAGTGGCGGCTCTAAGGTCCGAAATTCCCCACCCCCTTGCAGTGTTAAAGCCGGGGAAACAGAAGTTGCTGGAGACCTTCCTCTGGACGGCAAACCTGTTGCCATGGAGTTTGGTGTGGAGGACAATGGGGAGATTGGGGTGGCCAAGAAGCCAATAGCACAGCGGAAGCTGGGTAAAAAACCAACCAGCAAAGTGATCCCCAAGAGACAGAAGCCCAAGCCTGTTGTACCTGCCCCAGAATCTGCTCCAGAACCAACAGCACCAACCAGCCTGGATGAAGTCCCCATCCCCAAGACCTCATACAACACTGACCCCAGTCAATGGGATGACCCCAACTTTAACCCATTTGGGGGCAACTCCAGAGCGAGCAGTTCTCCAGTGCTGGCCAAGGGCTCTTATAACTTTGACCCCAGCAATTTTGATGACTCTGTGGACTCCTTTAAGCCCTCCAAAAATCTGGCTGTGGTAGCACCCACAAGCATGACCAAGAGGCCAGACAATGAATTGGAAAGCCGGAGAGTGGAGCTCCCCCTAGAGGAGGATGTGAAGGGCACTCAGTCACCAAAGAAGAACAAGGGCCGAATGATAACGTGAGTCCACACTCCGACGTAACGTTCAGCTTTGGCTTCCCAGCTAGTGGGTCAGTCATTCAAGCAGTCCCCCAAATAGGGCCGTCCGACTTACGGACGACTTGTACTTGCGAATAAACTACCATATGCGCATATGATATTATATTAAAAAAATCAGTTAAATACAATGGTTCGTAATAATGGATACATGCACTACTTTATGATGCTCAGAAAAACATTGTGCAGCTTCAATAGTTTGTCGGCTCAAGGTACAGTACTGTACGTTACCGTAAATATACAGTATACTGTTTACTATGACAAACGTTTGACTGACACTAAATAAGAACGGTATGTACCTGTTCAAACTTACCTACGACATGTTGTTTGTAACTGGGGGACTGACTTTACCGATGTTTTACTTTGTTTAAGCCATGAAATTGGCTCTTGGATGAATTAAGAGGGTTTGCTTTTTAAAATACAGATTGCCGTTCCAACAGTGGATGTTTTTCCCATGTCAACGAATATTTCCTCTCCCAAATCCCCTCCCCTCCAATCTCTTTCTTCCTCTTAATGAGCTAACGGGTCTCTGCTTGCAGCTTTTTCCTGTATGTTACTCTCAACTCATTTTTATCTCTCCTTCCTCTCCCTAACCGTCGCCTCCCTCCTCACCCTCATCATCCTTCTCTCCATGCCCTTCCCCTCATTTTGTTTGCATCAGGACAACCGAACAAGTGAGATTTCTCTGTTTTCTGTTGTAAGTACTCCTGCTACCCCCCACGCCACAAAAGAGACAAAAATCATGCTTTGCCTGTAGCCTGCCTGTAGCCTGCCTGTAGCCTGCTTGTAGCGTGCCTGTAGCCTGCCTGTAGCCTGCCTGTAGCCTGCCTGTAGCCTGCCTGAGCTCTCTCTCTCACTCAGCTTGCCTCTTTGAACGTTCTTGTTGTGCCCACTTTGCCTCCTGCCATAACATCCCATTGCCGCCGTGTGGCCTGCACTGTTACAGATGCCTTGCTTGTGTGCGCAAGCCGCTGTAGTTGCCTGGCAACATGCTCACCGTCCTTCATCTTCTGCATCAGATCCAAACTGAATATTTTTATTCCCTCTCTCCCTATGATTTCACATCCATAGTGGCTCCACCGTGCAATATTTTGGTTGTTGCTGCTGTTGTTTTTGGTGTTTTTGCGCCGTCTAAAAAAAACCTGGATAATTTGAGAGATACAGTGATGATTTCACTGGATCCCATTGACAAAGTGACCACACTGTGTGTGTTGATCTTGTGTGCGATCATCCCTTCATCCATTTTCCTCACTGAAGCGTTCATATGTACATCCAGTCGTCCATTATGTGCTATTTTAAACAGATGAAGGTTTAAAATACATCTGAAAAGTGTGGGCTCAGTCCCCCCTTTCATATCCATGATGCAGATCCTCTATGCTATGTTTGTTGCTGCCAAAGTAGAACTGGGGGGTACAGGGGGACTTACCCCCCCCCCAAAACCCACACAGCAGGGTTTAGCTTTAAATTGTCCCCTTCACTTTATTTTCCCTATAATGAGCCAACTGTTATATGGAAAGTAATACATCCAGGTCGAAATCTTATTTATTTATTTTTACTTTTTTAGATTTTTAAAGATTGATCTCATAAATTAAAGCTCATTGTTGATTGGTTGTTAGCAGGATTTATGGAAGGGACAAAATATTTGACCCAGTATTAAAATAATATGAGATAAACTTTATTCATCCAACAGGGAAATTCTTCAAATCCAGGGTTAGGGTCAGGGCAACGTAAACCTCACTCCAGTACATTTCTTCACAGTCCCCTCTGTCTATCAACCAAGGCTGTTGTCCATAGCAATTCCCAGAAGACATACATTTAACAGAAGCCATGGCCAGACATGGGCGCAGATGACCTGAGGGACGGGACCCCGCCATCACCCCTCAGTTTAGATACAAATCCCAGGTTCTCCCAACAGACAGAACCTACATTTCCTTGAGTGCCGTGGTGTTGCTTTTCAATCAGTGTCAGTTGCTTTATTGTTCTGTTTCATCATTTATTATGCAAATTATTGATATTTAGTAGGATAGAATCTAACCAATTAGATGTTTATCTCCTTTATCTAAAAAGGCTTAGATATTTACAGGGGGGTCCCTGGAATTACAGCACTGACTATGACTAAAGCCCTTATTAATGGTTTAGGTTATAAGACCATGACTATGCCACCTGTTCCCTAAAGGTATGTCATTTTGCTTCTGTTGGTTACCTTTAGCCAACAATGCTAATAGTGACCCACAGACCTCTTCATTCCTGCCCACTCGAAATACAGGGATATGTTGTACTCTGTCATCACATTCATATTATCCAGGAGCAAACCGAATTTCTGAACCATCCAGGACCCGATTTGTGTTCTGCGGTTCTACGGCGCAAAAGCCGAATGCAACAGACACCAAGCGAGTTTGATGGGCCGAATGGGCTCCTCTCGTTTGTATAGTTCTTATGTGAGACCTAACGATAAATTTGTGTTTCGTTGTAGGGGCGCATGCAAAGTCAAGAAGTATGACAATCAGGCCTTGGTTTTGGACATATGTGGTGAGGTAAGATGAATCGTAACTGAACTGGTATGTCAGGAGGATGTTTATTTGCTTCTTAAAAGCAGGAAAGGTGTCGGTCGTGCATTTCTAAGTGCAGTTACACTGTGTGCTGATTCCCGCGATTGTAGCGTTGCAGCCCAGTGCTACTGCGCTCTGGTTAGGAGAATTTTTTCTTGTAAATTCCAAATTCATCAAGATCACTGTATCGCCCCGCTGTTCCTCACCAGGTGAGGCATGATTCATCAGCTGCCGCCTGCTACACATTAGAATGTGGGGGTTGGGCATTTCATAACAGATTTACTGCCTACAGGGATTGGTGTTTGAAATATTGTACCATCGATGCCTTTCCCTGCTCCCCGAATACCCGTCCTCAGACTCGGCTGTGCTGACGGTTCCGATTTTTTTTTTAATCTGTTATCTCTCACTTCCGCTGGCTACTGAAGCCATCAGACTGAGTTATGAGCCTCACTGCCCCACTGCCCATACAGGAGGACGAGACAGCGGTTACTCAGAATGCCGGCACTGTGCACTGCGTGGGCCACGCCACTGATGAGGAGAAGCTGGCCTCCACGACGACGGGGCAGAAAGCGGGGAAGGCCGGCGAAGAAAGGGCCGTAACCGAAGAGGCAGTGGAAGGTGAGCATCTCTGCGTCTGGCTGTGTGGACGTGCGAGCGACTGGTAGGGCAGAGGCAGAACCCGTCCCGATGCTGCTTGTTTGTTTTCACTGATGGAAGCTTCTCCAGGCCAAGAGTGAGTCATCAGCCAGACCCAGGCTTTCCCAGCCCACCAGCTGACACACCCTTTGCTACTTTCCAACTTTCCTTGTTTTCGAATAATTTCCCCAACTTGAACTACAAATTTCCTGCATTTTCCCTGATTCCACTTTCCCGTACTTTCTCATTTTCTGGCAGTTACCCTTTATCGTCACCTGATTCTCCCCCAAAGGCCATCCAGCGTTCAACCGTCGACGGTCCCTTCATCTCCCTCGCATTCTCTCTTCAGTCGCACGCATTCCGAGAGCACAAACAGGATGTATTGACTCATTAGGTCAGTCCCTGAACTGGGGCAGAGTTAACAAACAGGCCCTGACTCTGAACCAGTCCAGAGAGATCACCACTGGAATCAGCCTGTCAGCTTTCGCTAGTTTTAAAGTGAGACAGGAAAAAAAAGCTCTTTACCTTTGATGCAGTTTAGCTGCACAGACAAATTCCATTTACGCATTAGAGGGTTCACCACAGTAACAAGGCCAATCCCTCATCTGGCTTTGCAGACCCTGTAACCTCACGCTATGAATACAGACGCCTGGGTCAAAGAGAACTGGTACATTGTCCTGAGCTGGGTTATAGACCTCATGTAAAACCCCAGTGTGATGTTATTTCATTCAGTTGCACTGTTTTTGAACTGTCCTGATGGTCAACACCATTTAGCTGAAGCTTCTCAACGACGAGTGAGGGTGTGGATTTGAATAAATAAATATATTTCTCTTGATAAAGATAAGATTTGCTATTCCAAAGCCTTTTTACAAATACGGTTGCAGAAAGGGTGAGGGGGTCATCGTATTATCCGGGTCGTCTTATATTCGGGCCAATACGGTATTGGCAGGCCCCTGGTGAATCGTCCGCATCACTATAGTCATTCTGCTTCCTGCTTCACGGATCCTGCGCCCAAGTGTTGACGTTAAACTCGAGTTATGACCGCGCGATTGGTCTCTCGTGCCATCTAGTGGACGCGATCGAAATGACGCCAGTTTTATTTTTGTAACTCGAGAATGAAAGAACTTTAAGTAAACACCACAAAATAAATGATAAAATATCATATATTTTAATGGAATATTTGTTGGCCTTTATAGTTCAGACTGATGTCTCAAAATCATCCTACATGTGTAAATGTTGTGATAATTATTCTGCATTCCCTAATTAGGCTACACCATACCCTATTCTCAAGAACTTTAAATGACTATTTTTATATTTTAAAATAAGAATCAGTACACACTCATATACCTGAATTAAGAGTTTCATCATATCTTTAGAGAAACTTACATAAATATAAGGTAATCCATGCAGGGAGCAGAAATATAAAAAGATATTTTATGGGTTCTACTGAAATAAAGGTAGCTGATTATGAGAAAGACCTCAATGTGTATGTTGATACTTCTATGTCCCATTCTCGCCAGTGTGGGGAAGCAATGAAAAGGGCCAATAGGATGTTGGGTTACATCTCTAGGTGTGTGGAGTTAAAGTCAAGGCAGGTGATGCTACGATTATATAATTCCTTGGTAAGACCCCACCTAGAATATTGTGTGCAGGTTTGGTCACCGTACCTTAATAAGACTTTGAAAAGGTTCAACATAGGACTACGAGAATGATTCCTGCTCTTAGAGGAATGTCTTATGAGGAGATGTTAGCTGAGCTGAATCTGTTCAGTGTCGAGCAAAGGAGACTAAGAGGGGACATGATCCAGGTCTATAAGATTCCAACGGGTCTGGATGCCTTTCAGCCAAATGGCTACATCACTATTAGTTTAAATACTAGAACTCATGGCCACAGGTGGAAATTAGCGGGAGAACATTTAAAAATGAATTTGAGGAAGCACTGCGTGTAGTTAGAGTATGGAATAGTCTTCCTGCTAGTGTAGCGCAAGCTAAAACCTGGGTTCCTTTAAATCAGAGCTAGATAAGATTTAAACTCTCAGCTATTAGTTAAGTTCTCCCCAAATGAGCTGAATGGGCCAAATGGCCTCCTCTTGTTTGTAAATTTCTTATGTTCTTGTGTTTAATCGTAACGTTCACTGGAAAACCTTGAATCCCCCAGACTTGTGATCAGCTATTTCACGCTTGAGGTCTCCTATTATTAAGTCTGCGTCTAACTAATCAGCTTGGATCTGTGTTTCTAGGTCATCAGGCCCAGTTAATGAGTGACTGTCCTGTGTTTCCTCTCCATCAGAACCACAGGTGGGAGCGCCGGAAGACCTGGAGAGCAAAGGCTCCTGCCATCCGGTGAGTGTTGTGGACCTCAACGCCTCCCTGAGTCAACAGGGGAGGGGCTTCCCTTTCACCTCTTTAACCAATCGCAATGTTCATCGTATGACATCACCACATCGGTTTGCTTTTTCTCGTCTTCACACTCGAGGCTTCCAGCCATTTGAGGTGGGGGCAGTGTGTGGCTTAGGGGCTCAGCCTCCTGGCCTGTGATCAGAAGCCCGTGGCCTGCCCTCAGTAGAATAACTACATTTCTATGGGCCCTTCAGCAAGGCCCTTAACCCCCACTCGACGATGACGATGATGATGATGATGACGATGATGATGATGATTATTATTATTATTATTATTATTATTATTCTGCTCATGCTAGGTGACAAAGCAGATGACAAAGGGATTAAATCTCCGTGCTAAAGCGGATTACTGTAACCTACATGTCATAATCCTTTAAACGACTGGAACTGGAGAGTAAGCATTTTGTACTTATGGGGATTTTCTCTGTCAGGACTTCAGTACCTGACTGCCTGCAGCAATTTGCTTCAGACTTAACTACATGCAGATTAACGTCAAGCTTCTCATTTTGTTCCGTCTCCGTGTTCCCAGCTGTAAAAATAGACTCGCAGAGTTATGGAAGTATGAATATTATGAATAGTAGCGTGTGCGGAACTCCTAGAAAATAAAGCTTAATGAAAATGTTTCTTTTTCCCACCCAGAAAACATGCAAACCAATGAATTTATGAGCTTATTTACGTGTAAATGCACTAGATCAAGCAAATCACTTTCTAGCTATACATTTAATATTTAATGCTGTATCACGTTATAGCAATAATGCACTAATATGTGATTTTCCATGTTGGACTGTTAGAAAGTTACTTCACAGCCTTGAGTTTCTCTGTCTCCCGGGGAAACCAGCCGCGTTCTCTTCTTAGTGCGGACGCTCCGACGCGCACAGCGCTGCCCTCAGAGAAATAACAGCACCCGCCTCGCTACCGCTGTCCCTCTCCGCAGTACGAGGAGCCGCTTAAGGCTCAGGGCCCGGAGCTGGCGGACGGCGAGGACCCAGGGAAAGGGAGCCCCGTGCTGGACAGCATCTGCATCAGCGAGGCGGACAAAGCCGCTGTTCTGGCGCTAATCAGGGAGGAGGTGGGTAAAGGCCCCGGTTACGCGGCCTGCCGACACCACCGCCCTCTCCACACACTCTCTCCATCCTACTTTACTGCCTTTGAATTTTTATAAATGTCGCTAATGGAGTCACTAATGGATTGGATTCAATGTGCAGAGCCATAGTAATATAGGATTAAAGCGAAATAATGAAAGATCTTTATATAATATGGTCAAAAGGTTGTTATTTTCTGTTAGCTGAATTTCGTGTTTTCCTTTCAGATCATCACTAAAGAAATAGAAGCCACTGAGTGGAAGAGAAAATATGAGGAGAGCAGGCAGGAGGTGCTGGAAATGAGGTGCCTGAGCTTCCTCTAAGGCTGCATGTTTTTTTTTAAAGCGTTTCCATGCTCAGTAAGGTGTGTGTAAGGAGAGGCCATTGACACGTTGATTTTCATGTGTGGATTTTAACAGAAAAATTGTTGCAGAATACGAGAAAACCATCGCGCAGATGATCGGTGAGTAGAGGCATCAGGCAGGTGCATAGTCTCATGTAGGTCCTAGTTGGGGAAAAAAATCAGCATGCTGCAATCTCCAGATGGCTGTTCTCCTTACTGGTGGTGATACTTATATGAATATTTCATTCGCGCATCTGAATTTGAATTGGAGAAACAGCATCTTGGCGGGAGCTTCTGGGGTTAACTTGATTCCAGGAGGCTGAAGGTGATTCCATGTGTAACAAATTCATGTTCATACCGGGTCCAGAGGACGAGCAGCGCTGCAATTCCGGATCCAGACGGAGCATCCAGCAGCTGACCGCGGAGAGGGACCAGGCCCTGGCTGACCTGAACTCGGTGGAGCGCTCCCTCTCCGACCTCTTCCGGAGGTACGAGAACATGAAGACCGTCCTTGAAGGATTCAAGAAGGTAGGTGATGGATAGTAGGACGGCGACATAACCACATATCTCAGGACCATTCTCTGTGAACATAGAATTCAGTTGAACTTTGAACCTCTATTTCCCGATTATACTTCATTGGACAGTTTTGTGTATAGTGTGTTTTTTTTTTTAAATGACAGATTTTTAGTAAAAGAATATTTGCACATATAAGAAGTGAGAAGCAGCGAGCATGGTGGCACTTTTGGGAGTTGCTTACTTGTGGGGACATTTCTTCAGGTCCCCATATGGATAACCTCAGTTTTATAAAAATCTGTGAATGTAATTAAAAAAGTAAAAATGGCAAAAGTTTTTTATTTAGTTTGGTTGCTTATGTTTTAGTTAGGATTAGGGTTACGCTCAGAGGAATGAATAGACTGTCCCCGCAATAACAGGGATATATGACATTTGAAGCATTTCCATGGTGCCCACATCTACATCCATCTTGATCCAGGACACATGCAAACGTTCAGAGTGGATCAGCTGATCCTCTACCTGTTTTTTTTCATCCCCCTCCAGAATGAGGAGGTGCTGAAAAAGTGTGCCCAGGAGTACCTGGCACGAGTGAAGCAGGAGGAGCAGCGATACCAGACCTTAAAGATCCATGCTGAGGAGAAGCTGGAGAAGTACGTACTGAGGCAACTCGAGAACGAAAGGAGTGACACGAGATTAGCCATACTGCTACCAAGGAAATGCCTCGCTGTGGTTTCCGTGGATACTAATGACGATATCCCCCCCCCTCCTCTTTGTCAGAGCCAATGATGAAATAGCTCAGGTTCGCGCCAAAGCCAACTCGGAGGGTGTGGCTCTCCACGCCAGCCTGAGGAAAGAGCAGATGAAGGTGGAGTCTCTGGAAAGAGCCCTGCACCAGAAGGTGAGGCTGAGCTCCCCGCTTGCACGACGGAAAGCCTCCGGACCCCAGTACCGCCGCTCTTCTGGTTTAATGATCTTCCCGAATCTCTTCACAGAATCAAGAGATGGAGGAGCTCACCAAGATCTGCGACGAGCTGATTGCAAAGCTGGGGAAAGTAGACTAAAAAAAAAAAAAAACACAGATGCCACGAAGTTAGCAACTGGAAAAAAAAACCGACATGGAAGCCTGACCCGCAGTCCCACTCTCCCGCTTTCACCTAAACACTGTGCACATGACAGCCAGCGCCACCTAGCCGCACTCAGCAGGCGTGCAGCAAGGCATGGGCGTCGCATTTTGGCATTTCCTTTGCCTGTCGGGCGCAGCGTTGCCGCTGATAGCTGGCACATGCAGATTTGTGTTTCCCTTCCAAAATCCAGAAGGCTTGGGACTGAACAACAGACTGAGAAAACACCTTCGTGTAAAAAAAAAAAAAATGGGATGCTAAGATTGTGATGTAGGCGGTCATGCAGGCAGTCTGTTTGTGGTCATTTGATTGTGTTTTGAATCTATAATTGTAGTTAAACCAGAAAGAGGAGATGAACGCTTCTGCTGTTTATGGCCCTCAGGCTGAGGCCTCAGTGCCAGCCAAGGTCAAGGCTGGGTAGAGGCTGCCTCTCTGCTTCTTGGGGAGAGGCAGCCTCTTTGCTTCCTGGGCAGAGACTGTCTGTTTGCTTCTTGGAAACAGGCTGCCTCTTTGCTTCTTGGGAAGAGGCTGCCTCTTTGCTTCCTGGGGAGAGGCTGCCGCTTTCCTTCCTGGGCAGAGGCTGCCTCTCTGCTTCCTGGGGAGAGGCTGCCTCTCTGCTTCCTGGGGAGAGGCTGCCTCTCTGCTTCATGGGCAGAGGCTGCCTCTTTGCTTCCTGGGCAGAGGCTGCCTCTCTGCTTCCTGGGGAGAGGCTGCCTCTCTGCTCCTGGGCCTTGGATGGGGTCTCAGAACTGTCAGAAGACACAGGAGTCTCATAACCAGCCTGCAGTCCTCCTGTAGTGCTTCCCAGCAGCCGCTTCCTTTTGTTTACACGGCCAGACTGCTGCTAGCAGGTCAGCAAGATGTGACCGGCTTGGTATCTCCTTCCATCCTAATAAGCCAACCAGATATGTACATACAATGGATTGCTGTGCTCCTTGCTGCCCTTGACGTTTTTAACTGTGGTGAGTCGTGTCTGTTTTAAGGGCCGGTAAAACCGAGTATGTACAGAACATATGTGTATATTTCATTGTCAATTAGATAATAATCTGATTTAATAATGATTTTATTATCACTTAGATTTATGATTTTCTGATTATCTAAGGTCCTTCAACATGGCTGCTGTTTAGCTATTCGCTTTATGGGAAATTGCAGCCTCTGATTCTAGCAGACGGAATTGCTGACCTGATTGGTCCGATTTAATTTGTCCAAACACTTGGAATTGCTTAAAGAGACAGAGACACGTGCCAGGAAACTAAATGGTTTTTTTTTAATGTAACTGAAGTAGTGTGCTATTATGTACAACCGACCTCTTCAAGAAAGTTCCATCTGGAGGTGCACAGTCTTTAGCAATAACCTTCTCACCCATCATAAATGGTGTTTGGAGAAATCAGAATCCACTGTGTTACTATTCAGTACCGTTACCAGTAATAGCGAGCAGTAATCAACCATCAAGTTTAAATGGGGTTGAACAGCTTAGTGATTGACAATGCATGATAATCCCACCCTAGAATAGGTCATAAAGGCCCATGGCAGCTTACAATGTAACGCACCAAACATCTGATGATGCTGCAGTTGTGTATCAGTGTTGAGACGGGAAGGTAATAGGATTTACGTCACACCTTTATGCCAATGAACAAGCGCTGGCCGTAGTGTAAGCGTGCAACGGGAGGAGAATCGTACGTGATTTACATATGAAGTACAATAACCCTGGAGACTGTTGAACACTCCAGGTAATGTTCTCTGGTGTTATATTTACGAGTCCAGTTGCATTTGCCGGTCATTGTAGATAAAACATTTCGGGGAAGTTACGCGCAGGAAATGCATCCATTTGTTAAGATGGCGTGTGTGCTATGAATCGCTATAATGCCCACAAATCTTTATGTACAGTCCGATTATAGTGTATCCAGCGTCAAGTTAGATTGTGACCGTTGCAAAGGCTTATTGTGAGAACGGAAAATGGCGCAGATCTGCAGAGAAACGCTGTGTCCACAGTGTTCTTTGTAATGAGCCTGTTCCACTGGCTGTGCCACTGTCAGACCACACTGTCAGACACCAGAACATGTACAGTAGCCATCTTGGTGCCAAATTGCAGTTGCTCTGTATTGTTTTCACTTCTCTGTTTTCATTTGGATGCAGAAATATAATTGCGCGCGCACACACACACACACTCACACACACACACTCACACACACACACACACACACACACACATACATATATATACACCAAATTTTATATGCAAGTAAATCTCATGATATTTGTAAAGTGGAAAAACCTACGAAGATGTAATTAAATGTTTTACTAATATATATTTTTGATCATATATGCCTGAATAAAAGTCTAAATAATTATTTTGGTGTCGTGACCATTTTTGTTCCCGATGATGCCTGCTCCTGTCTTTCTTTTACACATCAAAATCACTTATGGGTGTCCTTTGTCCCTGAGGGTCATTCTGGTTGTCATGGAATCCTCTTATGTCAAGGACAATGGTTATTTGTTTGCAGCGGGACGAGGGATTAGACCCGGATTAGTGGCCAGGTCTCCCGGACCCCTCATGAACAGGACATAGCCATCCATGATGAAGACTAGTAGGCATGACGGTGCCAAAGAAAGGAATTGGAAGCCAGAGAATGTTTTCAGACTGATTTATTTATTGATATATTGTATTTCGTATTTTTTATAGATATATATATTCTTATTTCTTATATTGTATGTTTATCTCTGTCTCTCTTACTGCACTGAGCATGTGTATGACACAAGAATTTCCCTCTGGATAAATAAAGTTCTTCTTATCTTAATGCAATTGACACTGAGCGATGTACATTTACGTAAATTCTTTATGTTTGAAAGTTCAGCTTTCTTGATCAAACGATAAATCTTTTTAGACAAAACTGAGGGTGGGTGTGTTTGGTATACGGCATCCCTGATTTCTGAAGAGAAGACTCCCTCCACGTGGAAACTGGTGTATAATTCCTCAGAAGGGCCAGTGACTGGCTGTAGATCCCACAACAGCATCCATCTGAGAAGGTCCTGAACAGAAGCACGTCCCGCGACTCATCGGTTGGCCTTTTTCGAAGCCGCGGTTAATCTCGCCTCATGTGACTTGGGAACCCCCTCGACAGGTGTGATTTCTGTGTCGTCCTGCTACATGCTCATCATGTCCATCTCCAAAGCCGCCACAACATCTAAGCCTATGATCCTTCGATGCTGCGTGCCTAGACCAAGGAGGGATTAGCCCCAGCTTCTCAGCCATCTCCTCCCTCAGCTGTATCTCCATTCGCCCAACTCGAACCATGAAGTCTCTCCTGGCGATGCTGGTTCTCTTCACCGTTGTCGTGCACAGTGAGTACATCCTGCACTTTCCCAAAGATTTCTTTTGCGAAACCCAAAAGGGTATCCTCTTTCAACATTTCTAACAGAACAAAAAAACTTAGCTGAGCAATAGAAATATGGTGTGGCGATGTGCGTAGTGAAATATTATTTTTTATCACATAACACAAGTGACATAATTTCAAGCTGTAGATATATTTCACAAGTGTCCCAAGTCTGCGTAAAAGTGACATCAAGCAAAAGAACAACTTTTTTTTCAGATTGTGACCTGTTTAAGTTAATTACTGCTACATAAATGTGTAAAATGTTGAATGGAGTACTAAATAGTGCAAACAATTTGACTGAGTTACATGTAAATTACTTTTGTGATTTTGTAGTTACGTTTGTAAATTGTTGTGATAACCACAACAGAAGTGATAACTGAGGCTGAAATAGATCAGACCTCCTCATTGCTCCTCGTTGTGTAAAGTGTCCAGATTCCTGCTGCTTAATTTTAGATTAGCTGTCTCCTCCTGTCCCGTCTGCAAAGGCAGGGCACTGAAGTGCCACACGTGCGTGGCCGGCAATGAGGACGAATGCAACCAGCAGGGCACCTCCAGCTGTCCGCAGTGCGCAGACGCCTGTGTCACCATCATGGGGCCCAGTGAGTAAACTCTGCACTGTGCCGACTTAATGGAAATGTAGAGCGGGGTTCTGCAAATCTGGACCTCGATTCCAAATCCAGGCCTTGTTTTCAGTTCTCCCAGGTAGTTACTTTAATAATTACTGATTCTGATTGGTCAGAAGCTTCACACCTGACCTGACAGGTAAAGGAAGGCTGGAAAACCAGCTGAGCTCGGACCTCGAGGACCGTGATTTGAGTAACCCTGGTGTAGAGTAATACCACCATGAGTAGTGTCACGCTGCTGTAAGTAGAGCCACGCTGGGTGCCACCGCTGCCTCACACTTCCAGTTCCTACCTTTGGTGCATGATGTTTTACTTGTTCTCTGTGTTAAGTTGTTTTCCACTAGGGACTCTGGTTTCCTCCCACAGTCCAAATACGGTTAGGCTAACCGGTGTCTCAAAACTGCCCACAGAATAGGATTGAGAGTATGTGTCCTCTGATGGGCTGGCGTCGCACCCAGACTGTAACCCAGACTAGTGCTCAGTGCTACTGTACCTGGGAGAGGTTCCAAAACCCTGCAACCCTTCCCATGTTAAGTGGTCAGGATGGCTCAGCAACCCTCTGCCGCAATATGCCATTACGTCCACACGGTGGCAGCATAGCACATTTATTTGTGTCAATACGTCAAAACGCCTTTATTTGTGCTACGTACTTGTATCTGTGCTAGTCACACACGGTTGGATTACTACCTTCATCTAACTCTTGATTTATAAACGTATTGTGTTAAATATATCAGGTACAAAACTGCAACTCAAACAAGTTCCATGATCTAACAAATCGTGATGTTCCCTTTGCTGGTCACGGGGAGGGACATAATAATTTATCACATTCTCTTCCAAGCCAAACCTTTTTAAATCTCAGGCCCCCAGTGTTGATGTTTCTCCTGAAGAAATGCTGCTTTTAGTGTAGATTTTAATATGACAACTAGCCCTGGGGTCCAGCGTGACCCCCAACATGGACCCACCAGCAGCAGCACCTCTCATATCGTCACATCTACCTACCCAAACGTCCTCCACCTCCCCCCCTTCCGTACCTCAGGTTCTTTTTCTTAAAGCATGCTCATTTTGCACTTTTAATTTAATTTAATTTAACTTGGCATTTGTGTGCGGACAGCAAAGAAAGAATTTCATTGTACAGTGAAATACTACTTTTTCTGTACATGTGACAATAAACGCCTTGAATCCTCGAACCCTTGAATCCTCCTTCAGGTACCGTTGTAAAATCCTGCTCCTACAAGCCCTTCTGTGACAAGGCTCAAGGCAATACGGGGGGAGTCAAGGTGGAATGCTGCTTCACCGACGACTGCAACGGGCCTCACCTCTCCCACAGCCACGGGGAGGGGAGCGCCGCCCCCGCCCAGGGCCCCGGGGCCGTCCTGCCGCTGCTGCTTCCGCTGCTTCAGCTGATTGTCAGCAAGCTGTGGCTCTCGCCGTGACAGCCGCCGCGTCCCCATAACCTACCGCTTACGCCCTGCGGCTTAGATAGAGCACCGTCCCGCCGCACGGAGTAACGCCGCCAAGCACCGGCGACAGAGCAGCGCGTTACACAGTAAGTTAGTCTCGACTGCGCTGCACTGCCAGGCACTTTGCTGTAACTTTTGCAGACTGACCTCCTGCTCAGTGATGTATAGAATGGAATTTTTTTTTTCTGGAGCGCCATTAAATCTGAACTTGCTCATGGGACATCATGCCTTGTTTGTGTTTATGAACGACGTCGGAGGATTTTCCTACACTCTCTCCTACTGCGACACGTAGAACATATAAAACGGAGAAAAGGGAAAGTGCAAGATGGTAAATGGACTGCATTTATATAGCGCTTTTCTACTCTTCCGAGAACTCAAAGCGCTTTACAATTTATGCCTCACATTCACCCATCCACTCACACATTCACACACTGGTGGCGAAGGCTGCC